>CM016626.1:44424870-44778421 GCA_005393395.2 Gossypium australe
CAGGTTCGTAATGTCGTAGCTGCGGATTATGATTTTAAGTTTAGCGAACCGTTAAGGTGATATGATGCTAATGTATGCAATGCCATGCAAATGCATGGTATGAATGAAAAAGGTGTCAACTCTGATTCAATTCCCCATAGAAAACTTCCTTAGATAACAAAGCTCTTTACATAAAAGAGGTTACAAAAACGGCCTTGCTCTAACACCTAAGGCTTTAATCCTTGTTAGTAAGGAAGCTAATTCACGTCCACGATCCGACTGTGTCTCGAACTGTATGCTCAACGTGTCGGCTTGTACAGCTAGAGTTTGTAAATACTCGGCGATTTCTCGTATCCGGATTATAGCCTCCCCTATGAGGTAATCTCTATCCCTGACTTGACTCTGGGAATAGCACAGTTCCGCTTTCCTTCGTTCTTCGTTCTCTTTTAAATGGCCAATATGATTTTGACAGTGTAGTAACTCCATTTCTAACTCTTCAGTCCTCTTTTTCATTTCTTCGATTCTACTCAGACTTGCTTTTAACTCTCTCGCTGAGTTACGGCTTCGATAATGGTCGAGGGACTTTTCCAACTCTGACACCCTTGTCTTCAATTCGTTTCTTCTATTCTGGCCTTCTGATATTTGCTTTTCTAGGATCTCGTTCTGAGCTTTTATTTCTCGGAACTTCCTTTCCCATTGCTCGGCTTTAGCTCTTTCTTCTTGCAACTCTTGTCGCCATTGGCTCGAAGTCTTTCCCAGTCCAGCAGTTCTCATCGAGAGGCGCATCTTCTTGTAGTCCCTCTTTAAGCTATCCAATTCTTCTTCGGCTTTGCTCTTCCCCTTCTGTACCTTTTCCGTCTCTGATTTCTGTATCTCTACATTTAGCTTCAAAAACATCTTTTCCTCCTCCAACTGCTCGATTCTCTTTTCGAGCTCTGATCTTCGCTGTAAGAAATCTTGCTTTATAACTTCTAATTCTGTTGGTATCACTCGCAACCGTTCCTCCAAAGACTGAGCATTATCTAAGTTTGGTCCCGGGATATTATCATTGATTCTCTTGCTTAGCCATGCTTTGTATTCAGAAGTTGCCGTTTCGCCCGCAGCTAGCCTCTTTATTCGGTGTGTTTGTTTCCAAGCATTTGCCGTTTCTTTGATCTTCTTCTTGTATCCCTCTCCCGTATAAGAGAACTCACTTAGGTTTAACCCATGTGTTGCCGGCACGAACTGTCTAGACTGGTATTGTCTTGCCGCTAGCAATGGGGCATACCCGATAACTCCCCAAATTCCGGGTAGAGGTACCCAATTGAAGTCTCCGTATCTATAGAGTATCTCTCCAGGCATCATCCAGGGAGCTCTCCACTCAACGTCTTCTCCTTGAAGGTTCTGAAAAATTGCCATCCATCCTTCTTCTGTTATATCCTCTCTTCTTGGCGTAGCAGCTTCCTCTTTTATTGGTGAATAGTCTCTATGAAAAGGTCGACAAGAGACTTTGTCCATCTTCCAAAAATGCCCGTGAAACCACACCATCAAAAGTTGGGCGCATCCGATGAACCTTCCCTCTCCCGCTCTTCTGCAAGCATTTAACGATCTAAAAGTTTCCGCGAGAATCGCTGGGACAGGTGTGACTTGTTTACCCAATCGGTCGAACAGATCCACCACCGCCTCATCTATATGCCTCAGAGCTTTTGGGAATATGACTAAACCGTAAAGGCCGAGGGCGAAAATATCAACCTTTCTCCCCATGTCAGGGTGCGTTGAAATCAGATCCCTTAAATCCACCCAAGGAAAACATCTTCCTTCACCCTTCTGTTGAATCTTGGCTGAGATCCACTGCTCACTCATTCCCGTAACCTTCATCAACTTCTTTGCCAAAGGAGGGACATAAGCAGGCCTAATATAGACCTTATCGACTTGCGTATCAGGAATACGAAGCAGAGTAGTGTACTCTTCTATTGTTGGCACCAAGTCCACCTCCCCAAAAGTGAAACAACTGTAGGCAGCATTCCAAAATTGGACCATGGCCCGGAACAAGTGTCTATCTACTTTGACATCCAACAAGTGAGATATATCACCGTAGCGGTGGTAGAACATCTGTTTGGCTTCTTCTTCCCAATGGGTCCAGATATCCCGCAACTCTCGAAGCTCATTTTGCGTCACGCTAACACAGGTGAAGTCCCATAGTTCTGACGTATGACTCTCGACTAAGCTATCTCCTTCCCCGGATTGCAACTTTTCTAACCATGTGCGCACGGCTGCGTTGTCCTCTACTTTATCAAGAAAGTCGTTCTCCATAGCAAACTTTCTATTTCGGCAACCGAGCAGAAATTGACACCTCTATTGTATGAAATGACATGCAAATCAAAAAAAACGACGCTAGTTAGCGCTGCATAGTCACGTAAGCAAAATATCATTAAACACTTATCCGGATAACTATCTCGATACTATATCTAGGGTAGGTTTTAGGGCTTCTATATGAGGTTCGGTTCTACGGAGGGGTACCCGAACCAGCAGATTCCTCGATCCTCACCCATTATAGGCTCATACGGACCGAGTACGGTTCAGGGGGATACATTTCCCTACGGCCATGCGGAGGCGAAAACCTCACGAAACACGTAGGTACGGATGTCTCCCGGGAGCGATCCACTAGCCCATGCGGAGGTGAAAACCTCACGAAGGCTTAGTTTCTTGCTCCCACTTAAAGGTGCGACCGACGGTCATGCAATGCAATGCCAAATATTTCATGAGACTCGACATTATAGCACGAGCAAATGCATCAAAGAAAAACACGATTTTTCGAAATAATTTTCCACATTTTCAATCAAAGGGACAAAAATCAATCAATTTACGGCCTGACTCTCGATGTCCCCAGCGGAGTCGCCAAGCTGTGGTAACCATTTTTTAACAAAACGGGAATCGACTTTTAAAAGATAGGGAGTCGCCACCGATCTTTACTTAGGTGTGATCGGGTCACCTTTGCTTTAAAATATTTTGGTCTATTAAAACAAAAATTTTGGTCTACGAAATTTGAGAAAACGGGTTCGGAAGTCGGTTACGTGCGAGGAAGGGTTAGCACCCTCGCAACGCCCGAAATCGGTACCAAGTTGATTGATTAATGTCCCAATGCTGAAAACTTGAAAATATTTAGAATGAAAAGAAATGGAGGAATAGATTAATTAAATCGGGATTGAATCTCAAGATTAACTCGCGTCAAAGGAATAAGATTGTCATACCCAACACGTTAGGATATGACGCCTTTATCCTTTGACGTTGAGGTCATCTTTGATCTTCAAATCGGATGAAGAAGGGTATTCAAATATTTAGTCGAACCGAAAAATCAACAACCAGCACGTTAGGACGCGATCCTTCGAACTTCTAAACACTCGAATGTCGCCTTGTTTTTTTGAAAAAAACTTTTGAATGAAGTATAATTTTGTAAAGATGTACTTTTTTGTTTTAAACCATAATACATGTGACGATATTGCATTTACATTATTGAATATATGCATTAAAAAATCAATTCTAATATGCCTACATTTAAGACAGACACTGACAAAATAGTAATGAAAATACGACAAATAATAATTCCTATACTAGGGCACTTGCCAACGTATGCGATAAGGTATAAAAAAATGCAATAAACAATGAAGAACGATAAACATGTTTCATGCAAGTTTAAAATAATAGTAAAGAACATTTCGATGATGTGAACAAAGTGAACGATAAATAATAAAATAATACGTAATGGGTTTGAATGCAATATCTAACGATATAGACTATGTAAATAATAATAATAGATAATAGTAATAAAGGTAACACTAATAATAATAGTAATGGTAATAATGATAAAATAACAATAATGATATGAACATATATATACTATACTAACACGAGTATAGTAATAATAATACTAATAATAATAATACTATTAATAATAATATAGTGATAATGATGTAAGGATAAGGTAAATAATAATAATAATTAAAAATCCTAAAAAGGGAGCACACGGAATTAAAAAATGTGACTTTGGGATTGATTTGAAATAAAATAAGGAGGGGAGGGCTGATTTGAAATGCGCGCGTAATCCTGAGGGCCGAAACAGTAATAACCCCATTCCTTATACATAGAGTTTTGGCGCTGGACTTAATTAAAAAAGAAGAAAACATAAGGGGGCAAATTGAAAAACCAAAAGAGTTCGAAACAAACGGGATTGGGGGTAATAAAAATCTGGAGGGACTAGGGCATCAATTGGACCAATTGACGACGAAACGCGGACCCTCCTTTATGGGTCGGGTCGACGCGCGGACCTAAGGAGGACTAAACGATGCCGTTTAGCCTCCAGTCTTAAAACCCCCAAAATTTCCCCTCTCCTTTCATTTGCAGGTCTAAATCTTCAAAAAAAACAAAAAAATGAAGGGCTTTCTCTCTGCTCCTTCTCGCGACCATCGGGCTACCCCGTCTTTCCGACCAACCCTCATCCCCTGTCTACCCATTGAAGCGCCGTCATCAACGGCGAACTGCGGCGCTCGATGGCCGTTTAGGTGGTCAGCATCCTCGTCTACCCCGACGGCAACGGAGAGACCGAGGACTTAACCTCGAAAGTAACCTCTACCTTTCTCTCTTTTATTATTCGGTTTATGGATATTTGAAATAATAAAACATCAGTATAACGGTGAGTAATCAAAGGAAGACAAAATGGAGATCAACCTTTTAAACTTTGTTTCTGATTTCTGATTGCTATTGATTTTTCTATGTTCTTATTGAGGTTTCGTAACACAGAAGCCAGACCCTTTCCCACCTCCGTTTTCAATGGCTTTTCTCTCTGATTTTTTCTTTTCTTTGTATCCGTCAATATGTGGGTTGTTATGCCCCAAAAAAAAAAACCCCTGTACACTGTTTTTTGGACGGCTTTATAGCCGGGAGTACACTAATCTAGTATTATATTGTTTATCCCATGTTTTCTTCTGGTCTCTGCCTCTGTTGCTGCGCGTTTGCAGGGTATGGCGATGGTGCGGTCGACGGGGCCGAGGCAACTGAGGAGCCTCGATCGTGGGGAGACGCGGGCGTGCGAGACCGAGGCGTGGGGAAGGCTGCTAGTGGGAGCGCGCGCGGAAGTCGAGGGGACGCGTGAATCGGGGGAGGTGCGTGTGGCGCGTGGGAATCTGGAACGACGCCCGGGGCGCGTGGGGAGCTGGAGGCGCGCGTGCGCGGGTCAGGTGAAGAGCCTGCTGACGGCGCTGGTTTTCGGGTTTCTGATAACCCTCAATTTTGGGCCATTGGGTCGCTGTAATCAGGTTTAGAGGGTTATTGAATTGGGCTTTAGTCATTCATACTTGGGTTTGTATTAAATTTGGGTCTGGTGTTCTTTAGCAATTGGGCCATTTGGGTTTGGGTCTGTGTAGGTCAAGGGTAGTGTTTAGGCTTGTACTGTTTGGGTTGGTTTAATTACTTGGACTGTAATTGGACTGTTATTAATTTTGGATTTGGGTTTTTAATCGTTTTGTTTATTGGGCCTTAATGAGCCTTTTGTAAATGGACATTCAAAAGACTGTTATGTATTATTTTGGGCTTAACGTTGGGTTTTTTTTTTTTTAAAAAAAAAAACAAGGTTAAGATGGGCTGTCTGGGTTTGAATTATAATTAAACGCCCGAGCAAAATATGGTTATTACACCTACCTTGTTGCCGATTGACTTAAGAATCAAATCCCGAAACTTTGTATCCTCCTTTCTTGAAATCGGCAATCACTAGATCACTTAGTTAGTTAGTTTCGGTTTTTGAATGGGTCTTAATTATGAAATAGACCTTTGGCCGAATGTACATATATGTACTTACCTTGCTTTTAAATCCCGAAACTCACCGAATAACTAGGGAACATGTGGCCTATAGTGTACCTTCGGGAAAAGAACTTCACCTTCCTTGTAGTCGACACTAGCAAATCCCGAATGATCCTTCCAAATTTCGGCAACAAGATATTAATGAGATTAGTCCTAGGTTTCGGCATATCTTAAAAGAAAAAGAACGGAACCGAATGGGATCTTACCCTTACCTTAGAAATCGACAGCCCTTGCTTGAACCCTTTAGCAATATTCGACTATAGGATCTTGTTTTCAGCTTTCTTGAGTAATCGGCTATGGTCTTAAGAGGCTTACTTTCTTTCGGCTTTTGAGAGATAAAGAAGAAGGAGAAGATTTACAATAGGGATTCGGCTTCAACAAAATTGAAAAGAGATAGAAGCACAATGACAGAGAGAATTCGGCAGAGAGAGAAAAAAGAAAAAGAAAGAATGTTGATTTGCCTCTCTTTTCCTCCTATTGCCGAATTTACTAGGCCAAGACTCCTTTACTTGGCCATCACTATTCTATTTTGATAGCTTTATCACTTTAATTATCACCTATTCGATTTAATAAAACTTAATCCAATAATTATCTCTTATCTCTTAATTAAAATATCAATAATAATCCATCATTTATCCATCTATTTGCCAAATTTTAATAACAATAAAACTCCGCCCTATAGAGCCTTAATGCAGTCCACTTCTCTTGTTCCTTGCACCAAAATAAAATTCTTTTATTTGCTCCCCAAGTGACTCGAACCCAGGCCCAATTGCACCTGCTTGTGGCGTCACTTACTGGGCTTTAAGTGGCATCTCCAAGCCACTTTTCCATGCCCATTTGTGTGTCAATTTTCTTCTTTTAATTTTCTTAAGGCCACCTTGCCTTAGTTTCCTCTTTTTAAACTTTAAAACTTAACATTTCCTTACATTTCCAAGTTTCCAAAAATGTTCGTTTGCCTCCTTTAAACTTAACATTTCTAAATCATTTCCTTACATTTCCAAGTTTCCAAAAATGTTTACTTTCCTCTTTTGAAACTTAACATTCCTAAAGCATTTCCTTACATTTCCAAGTTTCCAAAAATGTTCATAATACATTCATAACACATAAGACATGCCATTTCGTATAATTAAATCAACAATGCATAGGCCCATTTTCAGGATGTTACAGTTCTGCCCCCTTAAAATAATTTCGTCCTCGAAATTACCTGACTGAAATAGGTGAGGGTATTGCTGTCGCATTGCCTCTTCTGGCTCCCACGAAGCTTCTTCCGATCCATGATTTCTCCATAGTACTTTGACTAAAGGCACTGATTTCCGTCGTAACACTTTCACATCTCGTTCTAGAATCTGTATCGGCTCTTCCTCGTAGGACAAATCCGGCCTTATCTCCACTTCTTCAACTGGAACCACATGAGATGGATCCGAACGATAACGACATAGCATGGATACATGGAATACGTCGTGCATCTGCTTCAACTCCGGTGGCAACTCCAACTGATACGCCACTGGTCCAATTCGCTTTAACACTCGATAGGGCCCTATGAACCTTGGGCTTAACTTCCCTTTCCGACCGAATCTCATCACCTTCTTCCAAGGCGAAACCTTAAGGAATACTTGGTCTCCCACATCAAATTCTATTTCCTTCCGTTTGAGATCCGCATACGACTTTTGTCTATCGGAAGCTTCCTCAACCGTGCTCGGATTATCTCAACTTTCTCTTCAGATTCTGCCACTAACTCTGGACCCAAAACCCGACATTCCCCTAATTCAGTCCAACACGTAGGAGTGCGACACTTCCGTCCATACAGTGCTTCATACGGTGCCATCCAAATACTGGCCAGATAGCTGTTGTTGTAGGCAAATTCCGCTAGAGGCAAATGCTCTTCCCAACTACCTCTGAAATCTATCACACAGCCTCTCAACATATCCTCCAACACTTGGATTACCCGCTCAGACTGCCCGTCAGATTGTGGATGAAAAGCCGTAGTGAAGTCCAACTTAGTGCCTAAATCTTGATGAAGTGCCCTCCAAAATCGAGACGTAAATCTTGGGTCTCTACCCGAAATGATTGACACCGGCACTCCATGTAACCTCACAATTTTCGCCACATATAATTTAGCCAACTTCTGAAGAGAATAATCAACTTTTACCGGGATGAAATGCGCGGACTTGGTGAAACGGTCCACTATTACCCATACCGAGTCCTTCTTAGTAGGCGTAAGGGGAAACCCACTAACGAAGTCCATGGTAATTCTCTCCCACTTCCATTGGGGAATCATAATTGGCTGAAGCAATCCTGACGGAACTTGGTGTTCAGCCTTAACTTGCTGACACGTCAAACACTTACCAACAAATTCTGTAACTTTCTTCTTCAAACCAGGCCACCAAAACTGTTCCCTTAAATCTCGGTACAACTTACTTCCTCCAGGATGCATAGCATAGGGGCTACTATGCGACTCCTGAAGAATCTTCCGCCTTAACTCCTGATCCTTAGGCATACAGACCTTACCCTTGAAGCACAACACTCCCTCGTCATTAATACCATAACCCTCCAACTCCTCGTTCTGTACTCGCTGTAGCTTAACACTTAATTCATCATCAACCAACTGTCCCTCTTTCACTTCATTTAACCACGTCGGCTTGACTTGCAACTTTGCCAACAGGCTTTCATCCTCATACAGACTCAAGTGTGCGAACATCGCCCTCAGATCCGACACAACCTTCCGACTTAGGGCATCAGCCACTACGTTCACCTTGCCCGGATGATACTCTATAGAACAGTCATAATCCTTCAGCAATTCCACCCACCTTCGCTGTCTCAAGTTCAACTCCTTCTGAGTCAACAGATACTTAAGGCTCTTGTGGTCTGTGTAGATTATCGACTTTTCTCCATAGAGGTAGTGCCTCCAAACCTTAAGAGCGAAAACCACTGCCGCCAGTTCCAAGTCATGAGTTGGGTAGTTAACCTCATGTGGCCTTAACTGTCGAGACGCATAGGCGACTACCTTACCATCCTGCATCAGCACGCATCCTAATCCCGTATGAGAAGCGTCACAGTATACCATAAAATCCTTTCCAGCCTCCAGCTGAATTAACACTGGAGCTTCAGTCAAAACCCTTTTAAGCTTCTCAAAGCTCTCCTGTTGCTTATTTCCCCATACGAAAGGTACTTCCTTCCTCAATAACTTCGTCAAAGGCGCGGCTATCGATGAAAACCCTTCCAGAAACCTTCTGTAGTAGCCTGCCAATCCCAAGAAACTGCGAATCTCAGCCATTGACCTAGGTGGTTTCCAATCCAACACTGCCTCAATCTTTCTATGATCCACCCTTATTCCTTCTGCAGACACCACATGTCCTAAAAACGCAACCTCCTTAAGCCAAAATTCCCACTTGCTAAATTTGGCATATAGTTTTTTCTCCCTTAACACCTGCAGCACAACTCGGAGATGCTCATCATGCTCCTCTTCAGACTTGGAATACACCAAAATATCGTCGATAAACACCACGACGAACCTATCCAAGTAAGGTTGAAAAACCCGGTTCATCATATCCATGAACGCAGCTGGGGCGTTCGTCAATCCAAACGGCATTACAACAAACTAAAAATGCCCATACCTTGTCCGAAAGGCTGTCTTATGGATATCTGCCTCCTTTACTTCCAACTGATGATATCCTGACCTTAAGTCGATCTTGGAGAATACTGCTGCCCCCTTAAGCTGATCGAACAAGTCATCAATCCTTGGCAAAGGATACTTGTTCTTGATGGTCAGCTTGTTCAACTGACGATTGTCTATGCACATACGCATAGTTCCGTCCTTCTTCTTCACGAACAGGACCGGTGCTCCCCATGGAGACACAGTGGGTCGAATAAACCCACGATCCAGCAATTCTTGGATTTGAGCCTTGAACTCCACCAACTCCTTTGGTGCCATTCGATACGGGGCAATTAACACAGGAGCTGTCCCCGGCAGCAAGTCAATTCCAAACTCCACCTCTCTGTCTGGGGTATTCCTGGTAATTCCTCCGGAAACACATCTTCAAAATCCCTTACCGTTCTAACTCCACTAGCACCTTCTTTCTTTCCATCAAACGCACTAACAAAGGCTAGGAACGCCTTCCATCCTTTCCGAACCATCTTATCAGCCTTTAGTGCCGAAACTACATTAGACAAGTAGTTCCTTCTTTCTCCTATCATAATGACCATCTCACCCTCCGGGGTCCTTAATTCCATTCGCTTAGCTGCATAGCCCAACACAGCCCGATGTTCCACTAGCCAGTCCATACCAAGTATGAGTTCAAACTCCCCAAAGGGTAGTTTCATTAAGTCAGCCGAAAATTCACTCCCTGAATCTCTAGAGGTACACTCCGAAAGATCTTATCCACTACTACAGTTTGGCCTAATGGGCTTACTACAGTCATCTACCTATCAGAGAGTTCAGAGTCTAAGCCTAGTGTCTGGACTACACTACATGCAACATAAGAATGGGTCGAGCCCACATCAATCAAAGCATAATAAGGCTTTCCAAATATAAGGAACGTACCGGTTATGACGTCCGGCGCGTCTCCCTCTTCCCTGCGGCGAACTGAACCAAACCCGGTTGCCTTGCCTCAGTATTATTATTAGCACCTCTGCCAGGTGTTCCACGTCCTCTTCCAGCGCCATTACCTCGGCCATTCGGACCACGACCTCGCTGAGGCTGCCGTCCACCTCTACCAGCCTGATTAACATTCTGAGCCACTGGTTGATTCCCTTCCGGCCTCTTAGGGCAATCCTTAATCATATGGTCCTTGGACCCACACCTAAAGCAACCTCCAGTCTTTTTCCAACACTCTCCTAAGTGTTTCTTCCCACACTGATCACAAGTACGATACTGCCCTCCAGCTTGCTGACCTCGCGGCCCATCAACTCTAGGCCTCTTATTCCCAGCTGACCTAGACGATCCAAAACCTCTTTTCGGCCTGTTCCGATCGGTGTGCTGCCTTACAGAATCCTTAATCCCTTCAGCTACCTTAGCTTTCTCTACTAAGGCAGAAAACTCCCGTTCCTGATGTAGTGCTATTAACAACCTCAAATCATCCCTTAATCCATCCTCAAACCGGACACACCGCTCATGCTCCGTAGCCACTACGCCTCGAGCATATCGGCTCAGCCTCAGAAACTCAGCTTCGTATTCTGCTACGGACTTGTTCCCTTGAACCAGCCCCAGAAAAGCCTTCCTTTGCTCATCAATGTACCGTGTGCCAACATATTTCTTCTGATATGCCTCCTTAACATACTCCCAGGTCAGATCCTCAGCTGTGGCACCATCCCGAACTGTTAACCACCATTGGTATGCTTCATCGCGTAGCAGTGCCACCATTCCTTTCAACTTCTCCTCAGGGGTCAGATCGAGCTCATCCATAATGCGCTCGGTTGCTTCCAACCAATATTCAGCTGTACTGGGTGCCACATCAGATACTCCTCGAAACATCTCAGCCCCATTGGCTCGGAGTCTCTCGGGTACAGATTTCCGAGCTCCCATATTCCCACCTGCTCCAGCCACCATTTCCAAAACTCGCAGCACAGCCTGCGACACAGCGTCATCCCCCGTCTGAGCTTGCTACTCAACACCAACAGCTGGGGGTGGTGGTGGCGGTGGTATCTCATTATCAGATCCTTGACCCGATCTAACGGGTTCCGACACAGTCATTCTTCCTCGACCACGTCCACGACGACCACATCCTCTAGAACTCATTTCTAACGACTGCGCTTTAATCTGATTAAGAAATTTTATGGATTAGTCTTTATTCCACTGATTACCCGCGAAGAAGTTTTATGAAAAGAATTTTAGGAGTGGTTCTTTCGTATTCATACATGCACACAGTCTTTACATTCATACATCCATCAATCAATTATGAACTTCTGTTCATTCAGAGAAATGTTGTAGTTTTCATTGTTGTTGTTTTTCCACTACCCAGGGGTATTATTGTAATTTTCCCTACAGGGGTATTTTCGTAATTTGTCAAAATAAGGTTCCTTGGTGATTTTGTCAATAAGGGTATTTTGGTAATTTTTGAGATCCCGGGAGTATTTCAAAAATTTTGAAATTATAGGGGTATTTCGGTAATTAACCAGGGTAAATTTGTAAATCTTACTAAATCAAGGGTATTTCAAAATTTGCAAAACTTGAGGGTTCTTGTTGAGAATTTGCTTTCCAAATCGGTGATGTTGCAAAAATTTTGAAAACCAGGGTCATTTTGGTAATTTTGTAAGTTAGGGGCAATTTCGTAATTTTCTCAAATCGGGTATTTTGGGCTCTACAAAACTTGAGGATTGTTTTTGAGGATTTGTTTTCCAAATCAGTGTTGTTGCAGAAATTTTTGAAGTTCGGGGGTCATTTTGGAAATTTTGTACCTCGGGGGTATTTCGATATTTGCAGGTTAGGGGCAATTTTAAATTTTTTTTTCCAATCGGGGTATTTTGGACTTTTGCAAAATAGAGGTTTGGGGATACTTTTACAAAGTATGGAAATTTCATTGAAATCGAGGGTAATATGGTAATTTTCAAACCAAGGGCATTTTAGTAATTTTGCAAATAGGGGTATTTTAGTAATTTTCAAGAATATTTCAGAAAAATTTTATGGAATAGCTTTTATAAATCAAAAGGGTAATTAGTAATTTTAAAACTAGGGTTTCCATAAAAATACGGCTAGTCCATTCCGGGTTTTAGTTAGGGGTTTAGCCCATGAATAAGTCCTCTTGGTTAGGGTGAACCGAAGCTACGCACCAGGTAGGATTCGAGTGGAGAGGAGGTGAGTCACGTGGACTGCTTAAGTACCAAGCTCCCACTGAATACCAATCCTAGACATGCGCACAATGGTTGCCACACCCTAACTCGGCGACTTAACCATAGGTTTGTATTATTAGGCATTTAAGTCTTATGTAACTGTTGGGGTAAGCTAGCCTTAGAGTTCAAGTACCTATCATACTGATCTACGTTCCATTCCATTTCTACCCTTCTACAGATCACAATATAAATCACACAGAGGTTAGGGGTACTTACCTGGTGGACTTCGGGTCGGAGACTTAGGTGCCATGCCAGAAAAACCTGCTTTTCACAAAATTTTCACAAAATTTCTTTTGGGCTTAATTTTGAAAACGTTTTGGGCCTTAAACCCAAGGCCGAAAGTTTCAAACTGGGCTCCGATACCAAATTGAAACACCCCAAACCCGGCCCACGAGCCTTGACCAGATTTGGTATGTTCCTTAGGAAAAACGGGTTCAAATTCTTTATTACTTAGGAAAAACTTGTGTGTTTCGAAAGGAAGATTGTTTTGGGTTGGGCTTGAACTGGAAACAAGTTTATTTTATTAAAAAAAATATTTTCCTTAAGTGACAAAACATTTGGAGTTAAATTTAAAATAAATTTACTTAATCTTTTAATTGATAACAGATTCATAACAAAATAAATAATAAAAATAAAGTAGTCCAACTATGGCCTTATTACATCAAAATAATTCCCAAAATTTAAACTCAAATACTTCAAATAAAATAGTCCAAATAAAAATGAATTTCTTGCTGAGCATGGCCATCCCTAAGCTTCTGCCTGCTCGGTCCATCACTAATCGTCACCTGGAAGAAAATATTCCCCAACGGGGTGGGTCAAACAGACTCAATGTGTAACCAACACTAAAATTTAATAACTCTTATCACTTTTCACATGTTAAAAATAACATATATTCATAATCCTAGTAGGAGTAGGAAACGTATCTGGGTACTTGGTACTATAGCATGGTACTTTAGCCATATTTTCACATTCATATTAACACATTCAATTTAAAACATAGCAATGAACATATTAAAACTTAGGGTAGGGTACACACCTGATTAACTTAGCAATTCACTTCGAATCTCAAAAATCCGATCTCACTGCTTTAGATCTTGAATGCCTATATTCGGCCAACACTAAGAATATTTAATAAAAAGCCATTCGGCCATAAATCCAAATCATA
Organism: Gossypium australe; assembly: GCA_005393395.2. Classification (NCBI taxonomy): domain Eukaryota; kingdom Viridiplantae; phylum Streptophyta; class Magnoliopsida; order Malvales; family Malvaceae; genus Gossypium; species Gossypium australe. Next base: position 44,438,672 of record CM016626.1, read on the forward strand.
GTGGGATTAGTACAATTAAAACCTACCTTGTTACTGATTGACTTAAGAATCAAATCCCGAAACTTTGTATCCTCCTTTCTTGAAATCGGCAATCACTAAGTTAGTTAGTTTCAGTTTTTGAATGGGTCTTAATTATGAAATAGACCTTTGGCCGAATGTACATATATGTACTTACCTTGCTTTTAAATCCTGAAACTCACCGAATAACTAGGGAACATGCGGCCTATGGTGTACCTTCGGGAAAAGAACTTCACCTTCCTTGTAGTCGACACTAGCAAATCCCGAATGATCCTTCCAAATTTCGGCAACAAGATATTAATGAGATTAGTCCTAGGTTTCGGCATATCTTAAAAGAAAAAGAATGGAACCGAATGGGATCTTACCCTTACCTTAGAAATCGACAACCCTTGCTTGAACCCTTTAGCAATATTCGACTATAGGATCTTGTTTTCGGCTTTCTTGAGTAATCGGCTATGGTCTCAAGAGGCTTACCTTCTTTCGGCTTTTGAGAGATAAAGAAGAAGGAGAAGATTTACAATGGGGATTCGGCTTCAACAAACTTGAAGAGAGACAGAAGCACAATGACAGAGAGAATTCGGCAGAGAGAGAAAAAAGAAAAAGAAAGAATGTTGATTTGCCTCTCTTTTCCTCCTATTGCCGAATTTACTAGGCCAAGACTCCCTTACTTGGCCATCACTCTTCTATTTTGATAGCTTTATCACTTTAATTATCACCTATTCGATTTAATAACACTTAATCCAATAATTATCTCTTATCTCTTTGTAACATCCTAAATTAGGGGTTGTTTGTAATTTAGTTATTTTCCCATGTGTGTGCTCGAAGAATTAAACTCTATGATCATTTGGCATGTTCTAAGGTCTAGAATTAAACCCGAGCTAGGCCTGACTTAGAACTAAAAAAATTCTTTCTAAGTGTTTTAAAGAAGGGAGCTAGGTGAGTTAGGGGTTAAGTAAAATTTCGAGTGAAGCATGACACAAGGATTTAAGTGGCACAATTGGCTTGGTGCGTCTAAGGGTGTTGCAAGGGAGGAGGTTCGAATCTTGGGAGTTACAAGGGGGATGAGTTTTATTTTTGGGCTTTTTGGCGTTAAAGGGAAAGGGGCCAAGTAAGAAGGCTTTAAAGAATTTTGTGGGTAAGGTTTAGACATGGAAGTTGGGTTGGCTAAGTGGCTACCGTGCGCCACTTAGGAGTTTGAGGTGAAGATGGGCGCGGGTTCGAATGGCTGGAGCAGCGTTTTGCGTTTTATTTTTATATATGCGGTGATGGGCTTAAGTAGGAAGGCTTTAAAATTAAATGATGGGGTTTTATGACATGAAAGTCGGTTGGGAAGAGTGGCAGGGGGCGTTTAAGAGGGTTGCGGCAGTTTGCCTCCACCAGGTCCTATGTTCGAACCAAATATACAGCAGCAGTTTGGTTTTATTTTTTTTCAAGCTGGCGCCAAGAGAGAAGCTAGAAATTGGATGGCACATGGGCAACTGAAGGATAAGGATAAGCTTGGTGTTTAAATTCGGCTGGAAGGGTGGTTTAATATTAGTGTTTTTTTTTTTTTTTTATCTTGAAGAGGTGATAAGGGATAAGGATTTATTTATTTTAAATTCTTTTTTTTTTTTTTGAATGAATGTTGAAGAGGTAAATTAGGAGATTATTTTGGATGTCTTTGGTAGTTGAAATTCGGCCATGTGGGGAGGATAAGTGCCGAATAGTGCAGTATATTTAGAGAGTGGCCATCTTTTGTTAGTCTTTTTCTTTTTAATTGTTTTCATTGTGCCGAATTTTCTTAAGGCACCTAGTCATCTTTTATTTTTCTTTTTCCTTTGCAATAGTCGAATGTCCCTACACTCTCATCTTCCATTTATTTCTTTTTTTTTCTTCTTCTCAAAACCGAAACCCCTATCCCCCTTTTCCATTATTTCTTTCTTCCTCTCTAGCCGAATATACTCCTTGGGTGTGCCGAAATTTCCTTTCTCCTATTAGATCCATTAGGCCGAATATTAGAAAGGCATAAGGTGCTTTCGGGATTTCTTTGTCCAATCGATTGTGAAGGTAAGTGTGCTTATTTTTCTCCTCTCTTGTGTTCTGTCAACTTGGATGTATGGAAAAGCCGAGATATACTGATGGTTGGCTAATCAGTGTTGAAACTGATTTTTATCTAGGTACTTCGGGATTTTTTTTGAAGTAATCAATCCAAGCCTCTTTCCATTAGACAAGCGATCTTGGTAAGTGGTGGTAAGAAATTAAGTGAGTTATTTATTTAGTGTTCAAAAGCCGAAGGCTATTAATTTGGATAAGTGCCGATTGTAGGGAAGTGAAGCTGATTCACACATAGTGTGTGGTGGTTGATGATCAAAAGGCGTTTAGGTAAGGTTTCGGGTTCAAGTGATGACCCCTTGAGTTTGTTGTGGTTTGGCCGAATGTTCAAGGGGACTAATCTTGTGTTGGCCGAATATAGGAGCAAGGAGATCTAGTGTGGCCGATTGACTCTTTGGGTTTTTAAAGCTATCGTTGGTGACAGGTGTGTACATACACACTTTATAATTAATAACTGTGCTAAAAACATTGTGAGTGCTAATCTGGAATGATATAGATTTGGATTTAATACCATAACGGTATAAGCAAGGATTCAGGTAAGTCCTTGTCATTATGAATTTCTTTATGATGCTTTTGGGAAGCATGATATATTTGGTATATGTGACTTAAATATATGGTTATTGATAAATCCAGTGTATGTTGCTAAGTAAGCATGTTGGAATGATTTCTGTTAAATATCATTGATTGATGTGGGTTATCTGAGTGGAGGGGGAAGTGATATTCGTGTCGACGGACACCAGTGGTTTGGTACCACATTTCGTGACTTTGGTCACCAGAGGTTTGGCACCTCATAGCGTCTCGTCCCAGTGGCTTAGCACCACAGTGGGTTGGCCCCACAGTTTACATTATGGGATTGACGCCAGTGATTTGGTATCACACGATGGGTTGGCCCCATCATTTGATTTGTGACTTCGGGTCACCAGTGGTTTGGCACCACCAGTGGTTTGGCATCACAAGTATTGACGGATATCGTGACTTTAAGTCACCAGTGGTTTGGCACCACCAGTGGTTTGGTACCACACGGGGTAGAGAAAGGTGTTTGGATGGCTAGGTTGGGTGCATATTAAACTGAATGCATGTTAAATTTAGTTATAAATTGTGTATGATGTTGCATTAAAGCGGGGAAGGGTTACACATTGAGTCTTGGTGACTCACCTTCTCCTTAACATTTTTCAGGTGACTCGTAGATCGCGGATGAGGAGCCGGATGGACTCGAGGTGGCCATGCAGTGGAAATATTGGTTTAAATGGACTTGAATTATTTTTACTTATTTTTGGTTTCATTTGCTCAAGTTGTAATAAGGCCTCCTAAGATTATTTTTATTACTTGGCATATTTTGGATAATTTGTTTAAATTACTTAGTGACTTTAAAATGGGTATACATGTTTTCTTAAATTCAAACGTAATTGATTTTCTTTCGTACCATCGGGTACATCGACAAAATTGTAACAATCCGACTTAATAAAGTTTTAAATAACTAAGTTAAGTTTTGTTTCTTCATACACACAAATGTTTTATTTAACGAGATAAATGAAAATGAGATATTTTCATCAAAACTCAAACCGGGTAAAGGGATTTTACAAAATGTTTTCTTCTGTAACATACCAGATTCGGTCATAATGTTTGGGCCGGGTTTGGGGTGTTACACTCTTAATTAAAATATCAATAATAATCCATCATTTATCCATCTATTTGCCGAATTTTAACAACAATAAAACTCCGCCCTATAGAGCCTTAATGCCGTCCACTTCTCTTGTTCCTTGCACCAAAATAAAATTCTTTTATTTGCTCCCCAAGTGACTCGAACCCAGGCCCAATTGCACCTGCTTGTGGAGTCACTTACTGGGCTTTAAGTGGCATCTCCAAGCCACTTTTCCATGCCCATTTGTGTGTCAATTTTCTTCTTTTAATTTTCTTAAGGCCACCTTGCCTTAGTTTCCTCTTTTTAAACTTTAAAACTTAACATTTCCTTACATTTCCAAGTTTCCAAAAATGTTCGTTTGCCTCCTTTAAACTTAACATTTCTAAATCATTTCCTTACATTTCCAAGTTTCCAAAAATGTTTACTTTCCTCTTTTGAAACTTAACATTCCTAAAGCATTTCCTTACATTTCCAAGTTTCCAAAAATGTTCATAATACATTCATAACACATAAGACATGCCATTTCGTATAATTAAATCAACAATGCATAGGCCCATTTTCAGGATGTTACACTTGGTCGCTACTGACTTGCACCACACGACCAGTCAGACGCCCGTGTGTCTAGCCCGTGGTCGTGTCTGACTTGCTTTGAATTTCAATCACGAGGGACACGGTCGAGCCACACGCTCGTGTGCTCAACCGTGTGGGAAATTATAGGCCATTTTCAAGGCCAAATTGCCACCCACACTTGGGTTATTCCTACATGCAAATGCAAGCATAATTCTTAACACAATAGGCAACCAAAAACACACCAAATGATCATCATATCATTCCAATTCAATCTCATTTCTAGCATACCATCTTATATGCTAAATAGCTCAACCAATTCACAATTAAACCAAGTATGTTACATCCACGACTTACCATTCATATAACCATTTCATTGATCAAACATATACACTCATATTGCATCAATAGGCTTACCATAATCTTGACCATTTCATAGACATGAGATCATACCAAAACCAACATCATATAGCATGACTCTTCATTCATTACACATCCATTAAACTAGCCATATCACATGGCTATGTACACATGTCTCAAACATATTCCAAAAAAACTAGCCTATACATGCCATATTTAGTTATATACACATTCAAAAATACCCAAAATAAGTTTGTGTAGTGTGATGACAATCCTCGACGGTCCTCGAGCCTTCAGTAGCTTTGACGATCTGTAAAACAGAGTAATCATACACAAAGTAAGCTATCGAAAGCTTAGTAAGCCATATACAAATAAATTTATCATAATACCATTCATAAACATAGCAATTTAAATTCATTAACATATCTTCATTTCAAGCACATAGATATCTCTTTGGCTCAATTGGTTTGCCATTGCTTACCAACACATCATATATCAAGAATCTCATTTGCTCATATCTCAAATATTTCTTTGCAACAATGCACATACTTACTCCCCTTTCATGCTTATACAAAGCATACATATCAACGTACCTGAATCGGATATACAACTCACATAGTCATTCATTTCTCGGACTTGCCCGTTGAACCGTTTGGAATCTAATAGTATACTCGAAATGCTCGGAATAGTCGTACAACGCCGACATCCCAGATGTGGTCTTACATGTAATCAGATATAGATACCACTGTCCCAGACAGGGTCTTACACGAATCAATACGATGTCAATGTCCCAGACATGGTCTTACACGTAAATCTTATATTGATGCCAACATCCCAGACGTGGTCTTACACGAAATCTCAAATCAATGCCAACGTCCCAGACGTGGTCTTACATGATATTACATATCGGACACCTATGTCATGACATATACAATCCTATCTATCCCTAGGTTCAAACGGGACTTCTCAGACATTATCAACTTGTCGACATAAATATATCCTCGGATTTCATATACATTCCATCTCAATTAATATTCATAGCAATCCAAATTTCATATATGCACAAATAATTCAATTCAAATACATTTATTTGTATATCGACTTACCTCGTATAGGAGGAACGAAAATGGACGGCTATTCAACTATTTTTGATTTCTCACGATCTAAGCCCTTTCTCTTCGGTTCTTGATCTATACATATTCAAATTTAACCCTTTTATTCACCAAAACATTCAATTCAATCCAAAAACACATATTTAGGGCAATTTGCAAATTAGCCCTCACATTTTCACATTTTGACATTTTAGTCCTTATTTCACAAAATTACAAAATACACATAATTTCAAGTTACCCATGCATAGCCGAATTTTACTCATGTTCATATGAGTCCATACATTTCATTTATTTCACAATTTAGTCCTTCAAAATTTCATTTTCTCAATTTAATCCAAAATACTCCAAATCACCAAAAACTCAAAGACAAACTATGTTAATCAAACACATATCTTTCATATTTCACCATCAAACATCCAAAAACTCACATGTTCATCAATGGCACATTACAAAATATTCATCAATTCACAAAATTGAAGCATGGGTTTTGAAGTATACAAAGCAACGATTACGAAAACGTAGCAATTATCAAAAACCGAAACCGAAGCATACCTCAATTTGCTTGAACAAGGGCCGAATACCTAAACTTTCTTATTTATTTTTCTTTTCTTTGTTTCGGTCATAAGATGAACACTAAGATGATGGATTTTAATGTTTTGTTTTATTATAACATTTATTATTTATTCTTTTACTAATTTAACCTTTCATTAAACATATAAAACATATATATATGTTAAGGGCATACTTGTCCTTTGTCATCCGCTAACTTTATTAATGGCTTAATTGCCTCATAAGGCCACGACATTTAAAAGCCATAACACATAGGTGCTTTTAACATATGGCACGCTAATTTTGCAATTAATGCAATTTAAACCTTTTCTCAAATTAAAAACACAATTGATCAAATAATTTCACGAAATTTTCACACATGCTTAATCATATACTGCAGAAACAGAAAATAATATTAAAATATTTTTTGACTCGGATTTGTGGTCCTGAAACTACTATTTCGATTAGGATCTAAACCGGACTGTTATATTTTACCACATTGAACATAGGGTAACAATATATTAGCTCTTCTGGAGCCTTAAACTAAAGATTGGTTCGTTCATTACCAAACAAGAAAAAAAAATATCCCTAAAGATAGTATGCACTATTGTATTGTTTACAGGACATATATTTCCTTTCTTTTTATATTTCCTTTCTTTTAAGGAATATTAAATAAAGAATAAGATATTTAGGTGTATGACAAGTACATAACCAACAATTTTTCATAAGTTGTTTCTCTTTTTTGAAAGGTTATATTGAGAAATCTTGTTGTTCTCTTATTTATCTTTATGTTTCCACTTCTTGTGGCAAGAAGAATTATTACTAATAAGATATCTAAGAATCAAGTCATGAGTTTCGCAATTCACAAAAAATGATGCAACTCTTATTTCTAGAAATTTTGTCTTTAACAAAATGCAAACAATCCTAAGGAATATGACCATAAGATTGCAAATAATTATCAAAATCAAATCATAGAATTAAAAATTTAATAATGGATAGCAAATAAGTTATAGCAATAAGTTCCTCAATATGAATTTCTAAAAATTGATATGCTTGCATTTAAAATACTCACTATCATAAAGACAATGTCAACTTCCCTTTATTATATATATCTGTCACAGTCATCAATATGATATTCCAAATTTGATTCAACATTATACTTCTTATTCGTTTTTGTATTGTGTCTCTTCCATTCGATAGAATCTTAATAGAATTCAACTAAATGTTTAAGCATATGATAGGTACGCTGCCAATGGCCTCCGGTAATATAAGTTATCTTCACTCCTTAAAAGGATTTTTTAGGAATTCTTGTTCATCTCTTGTTTTTCATCATTTTTCCACTTTTGATGGTGAAAAGAATTATTATGACCACCCATTTGACAACTATATTGTGCAATTTACCACACCCATTATTATGTCTTTATTATGTATTATTGCATTACTTCAGGGAGTGGAGCAGATCCAATAGGTTTGGCTTTATAAATTTTCATTTATAGCTTGTTATTATATTTAACCACAAGTAACATAATATTACTTCAGAATATTTTTTAAAATCTAAAAAAGCATATTTGAAGCATGAATAGTTGTGAAAGTTCTCTAACAAGTTCTCATTAATAATATTCCCTCCACATAATTTTAGTTGAGAACTTGTTCTAAATATTGTTGAGTTATACTCACTCATAGTTTTAAAATATTACAACTTCAAGTGCATCCAATCATTATGAGCTTTAGATATAATTATCATATTCTAGTGATCATCTTTTTTTATCCAATAATAACCATAAATTATAATTAAAGCACATAAAAACATCACAAATATATATAATTTCTCAGTGCTTCGTCGATAAGCACCTACTTCAAATCACAAATATATTGATAGGATAGCTCTTCTGGAGCTTTCAACTAATTTTGTACAACCAAATGTTGCAATAATATTGGTTTGTTTTAGTACCAAATAAGATAATTATTTTTTATCTATAAGGATAGTATAACATTTGGACGTATGACAGGTACGTGGTCAATGATATTTCATATCACATTGATAACATAAGTTATCTCTATCCTTCAAAGTGTTATCTTAAGAACTCTCATTTCTCTTTTATTTATTATTATGTTTTCACTTCTAGTGATTATTATTATGTCAATTATCACATCCATGGTTATATTCTTAATTTTTTTTCTTGCATTCACTTCGGGAAATGCAATAGATCTAATATGAAAAATCTCTAAATGTCACAGTAGATTCTTTATATAATGGGAACCAATATCACAAAAGCTCAATGTGATAATCAATCAAATTTAAAACAAATAATAATCATAATCATACCTCAATTAAAATGTTTAAAAGTTCCTTACCAATCTAAATATTGCTCAATAAATTCAAGAACAAGAACAAAAATCAATGCTGAGATCAAATCTTTCACCATCCTCGAAAAGCTAAATAAATAAATTAATCAAATCAATCTTAATTAATCATGAAATAAAATTAATATTAAATTAAATTTAGAAATAAATTATTTAAAAGAAAAACTTTCTGCAAATCTCCGCATCTTGCCTCTATGATCTCAGAGAATAAATCTGATGATACATGCACGGATGAGATGAAATTTATTAAATTTCATTCACCGAAGCTGCCAATTTTCAAGTTTGAAAAATTAATCGACTTGCAATGACTTTTTGGATGTGATCTAGGCATTTTTGGGTTGAGATATCTCATAGCATTCAAATACATATCTTTTAGCTTCAAAATGTACTTTGAATCACTCAATTTCGAGTTTGGGGGCTCAAATTATGACTATTTTAGTAAATTCTGCGCAATCAGAATTTTTGGACAAGATTATTACGGAAATTACGAGTTTCGGGCTTTTAATTCGAGTCTAAATCATATTGGGTCTAATTTTTAGGCTTAATTTTTATTATATATGAGCCCAATATTGTATTTATTAGGTCTTATTATTTCATTATTTATTTATTCTGAATTTTGGATATTGTTGGAAGTAAACTCGATTAAGCAACAAACAAGTAAAATAAAAAAGAAATTGAAAAGATCGAACACCAATATTTTACGTGAAAACCCCTCTGAAGAGGATAGAAAACCACTAGCAAAGATAATTTCACTATAATGACAAAACGAGGAGTACAAAGATGAAAATAAAACTAAACCCCAAAACCTAAAATAAGAACCCTTAAAACATAAACACAAAATTCTCTAAAAGCTTGTAAAAGTTAATACCTAAATGTGTAATGGGTTCACTTTTTTTCTAGGGTAGAAAAGTGCCTATTTATAGGCTAAATTCGTAGGTCAAATAATATTATAATCTTCACCAATCAAAGTTCAATTGGGACAAATAATCAAAATTTTACTAAAACACGAAAACTGAGAAAATTGCATGACACGTCTCCATGCTGTGACGTGGTTGCTGCCTCGTCAAGACGCCCTTCATCGCATCGCCGGGACAAGGTGAATCTTCTCGTCGTGACGTCAGTGGTCGATTCATTGAGATAATGCTTCTTCCTCGTCGGGACGTCAACTCTGTTTCGGCCAAAAAAATGCGAGGCACACTCCACAAATCTCCACCTTGACTCTTATTTCCAAAATGCCTTCCTTGCCAAATCTCACCACGGGCCTAACTTTAACTATGCAAGATATTAACTGATTCAAATATGTGCTTGAACTTTAAAGCTGAAAAACTTCTAGTCTTCGACTTGTACACCGCCAAATCAATACTAATCTGGGTTTAATTTACATGAATGCAGTGCCCTATCTTTTCAGAACCTGCACCCAAATGAGAACCTCTCTTGTACGAAACGGTTATTCCCTTTTCCTTCCTATGACCAAGTTGCCTCCGCTTCAAACGAGTTGGCTTTGTCTCCTTAACAGATGAGGGACATCCTATTTCACTGATCACCATTGATCCTTCTAGAACATAATGACTGACAAGCCTTTTACCTTTAATCAAAACAAGAGCCCCACGGGATACCTTAATTTCGCTTGACTCGATGTTAATTCTACAACACTTCGAGTTCAAATTTCCCAAAGAGATGATATTTCTCTTTAAATCGGGTACATACTTGACGTCTGAAAATGTCCTGATTGTCCCGTCATGTATCCTGATCTGAACAGTACCAATACTGATTACCTTACTGGATGAACCATTCCCCATACGCCCAACTCCAGCTCCAACAACTGTATGTGGAGACCTAGTCCCTATTAGGACACATGTGCAAAGAACACCCTGAGTCCAGGATCCACTCGGATGTAACCTCGGAGCTTTCACTTGTCGACACCAACAAGAAATCATCACTCTTGTCATCGGCCAAATTAGCACTAGCTAAATCTTCCTCGTTGCTTTTAATAGCCTTTTTATTTTGCAATTTGTAACAATCTACCTTGACGTGACCTAACTTCTTACAATAGCGACATCTCTTGCCTCGTTTCCTTGATGCTACCAAAACTGAGGTTTGTCTATCTGACTTGCTATCTGAACCAAACTCATTGTCGAGTTTATCTTTGCTCAATAAATAACCCTTCACATCCTCGAATGAGAGTTTATCTCTTCCATAAATCAGGGTCTCCTTGAAAGACTTGTATTGATAGGGTAAAGAGCACAATAATAGCATAGTTTGATCTTTATCATCAATCTGAACCTCAACATTCTTTAAATCATTCAAAAGATTAATAAATTAACAAATGTGACCTTTAAGATGCTCACCTACGTTCATGCAGATCATGTATTGTCATTGTTTCAACGCTAATAACTTAGCTAGAGACTTTGTCACGCAAAGGGTTTCTAACCTTTTCCACAAGGTGTATGTCGTTTTCTCCATCAACACCTCTTGCAATACATTATTCGATAGGTACAATTGAATTGCAAATAGGGTATTTTCATTAAGCTCTTTCCATTCTGACTGTTCCATATCCGCTGGCTTCTTCCCTGTAACGACCTTCTCCAAACCATTCTGGATCAGTATTGCCATTATTCGAACTTGCCACAGATTAAAATATGTGATGCCATTGAACTTCTCAATGTTGAACCTTATTGTTGCCATCTTTGAACAGGTTGAATGTTGAAATCGAACTAGCTCTGATACCAGTTTGTTAGGAATAAACTTGATTAAGTAACGAACAAGTAAAATAACAAAAAATTGAAAAGATCAAACACATATATTTTACGTGAAAACCCCCTCCGAAGAGGATAAAAGATCACGGGAAAAGATAATTTCACTATAATAGAAAAAAACGAATAGTACAAAGATGGATATGAAACTAAACCCCAAAACCTGAAATAAGAACCCTCAAAATATAAACACAAAATTCTCTAAAAGCTTATAAAATCTAATACCTAAATGTGTAATGGGTTTACTTTTTTCTAGGGTAGAAAAGTGTCTATTTATAGGTTAAATTTGTAGGTCAAATAATATTAAAATAATATACACTAATGAGAGTTCGACTAGGATAAATAATCAAAATTTGATTGGAAGAAGAAAAGTGAGAAATTGCAAGATAGGTCACCACGTCATGAAGTGGTTGTTGCCTCGTCAAGATGCCCTTCATCGCGTTATTAGGACGTGGTGAATCTTCTTGTTGTGACGTCGGTGGTCACGTCATCGAGACAACACTCATCCTCGTCGAGACGCTGTTTCGGCTAAAAAAATGCGAGGCACACTCCATAGATATTTTTTTATGTATTTTAAGTTATTTTGGAGTTTGATGTTAACAAGAACTTTTAGCTTAAAGTTACTTCTTGCTTAGGTTAATTAGAGTATAAATATACTTGAGATTTTTATTTGGATATACTTAGTTAGCCTATATAAAGACCTATTCATTTTACACAATTCATAATTTATGCAACAACTTCTCTTTTTGAGTTTTTCTCTTTAAGAATTTCCCTTGAGCTTTCTTTTAGAAGAGTTTTAACAATCTTTTCAAATTGTGGGGATCATCTTCAAGCTTTTTCTTTCCAAGTTTTCTTTTTTGGAGGGGAAAGTAGAGTCTTTTGAAGGGGGTTGTGGATTCATTTGGTTTTTAAGGCTTCTAAGGACTTCTACATATCCATTTCCATCTTTTCCATCTATATTATTTCATTTCTTTGCTATTCTATTATGTTCTATTCTTGTTTGATTGTTTCTAATTTTTTTATTTGGATTTCATGTTTATTTTCTATCTTAATTATTTGTTTTAATTGTTACCCTTTTAATTCTTAAATTTGACTTGGATTTGTTTGCGTTTCAAGATGTGTCAAACTTCGAGTTCTCCTTCATTCGTCTAGAGCGCTAGGCCAAATCCGCAACTTGGACAAACTTATGATCCTATTCTACGCGCATCCATATCATTTGATCTTGATTTGCATATGAATAAATTTAATCAGATACGGATAAATAGGTTTTTAAAAAAAAATTGTGGATAAGGTTTAAAAGTTGAAGAGTGGTTGAGTGGTAAAAGACTTTCATTAGTATTAGAGGAAGCAAGTTTGTATCCATCTGCTTGTGATATTTTGGTTTTTTCTTCTCCAGTCGAGATTGAGTTTATAAAAAAAATTACGAAAACTGTTGATCGTCTAAGGCTAGTTGAGTGGTTTACAGATGTTTTGAATACCTTGGAAATAAAGGGATTCAAGTTTGAATCTTAAGGGGCACGGTTGGGTTATTATTATTATTTTGGCTAGGGTAAGGAAGATGGTGGGGTTGGTGTTGTAGCCCTAAAGGCTTATGATAAATTTTTTTTCTTTCCTCTAGAATGGGACAGTGTAAGTAGAAGGGAATTTGAGAGGGGCAATTAAGATTATAGAAAAAAAAAAGAAAAGAATAGAGAATCATGAAAAAGAAATTGAGTATTGTGCTGATAACGTGTTATGAAATAAATAATAAAGAGGATAAAGAACAAAAAAATAGCAAAAGAGAATCTATTTTATTGATCAATAGGCATATTTACAATACTTCTCCAAAGTCTATATTATATACATAAAAAGTATAAATGAAATAAAGCTCTACTTCTCCAAAGTCTATATTATATATCTCGATTCATTTCAACCAAAATATCATCTAATTTTAATATAATTTTTTATAAATATATTCTTACATAAGCTTTTCGGCGTAATTTTAAATTTAACCCTCAACGTTTACATATTTTGTCATTTTGACCCTTATTCTTTTTTAAACTTAATTTGACCCTCAATATTTTTTTTAAAAAAAAATATATCAAAATTAACTATCAACCTTTCAAAAAGAAATTAACTGTTGTTTTTTTAACAGGAATATTGGCTAAAACACTAAATTTTTAAACATGGTAGCTTGCATGGCGATAATGAACTCTATTCTTTTTCTTCTTTTTTTTTTGAATATTTTTATAATTTCTTTTAATACAGTGATGATTCGAACCCACGCTATTCCTAGAAAAGGTGAACGCTCAACTAATAGGCCACGACTTGGAGTTCAATATTTTTATAAATTTTAAATTATTTGTTGGCTTAGTATATAATATAAACAATGCCATGTCAACATGAATTATACATGGATGACCACATGTATTGCCTTGCTAACATCGGTAAAAAATTAATGTTTTAATCAGAATTTTTATTTAAAAGTAATAATTTAACTTTTTTTTTAAAGATTAAAGATAAATTTAACTTAAAAAAAAGAATAATAATCAAATTTACAAATAATTAAACGCTAATAATGCATTTTCTTTTACATCTTACTCCCGCATATGAAGTTAACATTTAGCAGCTTTTAATTACTTCTTTAGGGTTTAAGATTTAACATTCAAAAATCATTTTGAAATATTGGGTTGCTTTGGACGTTTTACTGAAACTAATTGCTTTGGCAATGTTCCCTCTTTGTGGAATTGGATTTTGACCGTGAACCAATTTTGATTACATCAATGTGGTTTTTTTTTTTTTTTTTTTCTGCTGGTGAAGTTCAGTTCATCAAGATACTATCTTCAATTTGTTGATTTAGTGAGTGCCTGAGTTTTCAAGAATGAAGCTTGGTGTCTATGTGGTTGGGTGCTTTGTGTCTATTTTGTTTGTCTTCTTGGTGATTAATTTTGGTTGTAAGCGGGTTTTTTACCCAAATAATACAAAAAAATTAAGAAAAGTCCAAATTGGTATACGATTTCAATTATTTACTAAAATGGTAGAAACGGGTGGTGCCGCCTCTGCCACCGGCACCTTTAGTGCCGCCTCTGCCACTGGCACCTTTGGGTGCCGCCTGTGGCAGACCCTCAACCACCGAATTTTGTCTTTTTTATTCAGCAGTTTTTTTGAGGGACCAATTAAGCAATTTTTCCAATTTTTAGAAAAGGAAGGGAAAGGTGCGGCTGTCACAGCCAACTTTAAATTTGAATAATTGTCTTTTAAGCCCTCCCTATTTATTATTTTCTTTTTATTCCCCTTCAACTCAGTATATTGTGTTTAAACAAACAATTAATCTATTTTTATAGTTAAATAAGCCATTTACTTATGGTTTTTACTTATAAAATTTAAAAACTTGTTGATTAATTAAATATATATTTTTATTTAATAATATTTCTCATCAAATTTACACCAACATAAGATGTAAATTAGTTTATTTTTAAATAGCTTTATTTTAACTTTACTTTACACAATTAATAATACTTTACTCTTAGGGCACATGTTTGGAAATCGTAGATATACATTTTTGCACTCTTCAAATTTCATATATGCATAGATTTAATAGTTATTATTATATTACTAAGAGTAATTGATATTATATTATTAATAATATCTATTTATATATTTAAATTAAATATTACAAAATAATTTAGATATTTAAAATTTATATGTCATATATCATTATATTAAATTATTTAATTTTTTTACTTCCCATCATTATGTCTAAAATAGATATTTTAACTTTCAACCGTAATTTTAAAATATTAAACACTTGAAATTAACATATTACACTTTTTTACAACACTTTTTCAAAATGATAAGTATCATTTCTTTTTTTTTTCTCTTATGATTTAAAGCTTTATTTGTTTTTAACGTTGAATATCTTATACTACAACTATTATTATATTTTTTTCTTGCATAGATGAAGTCGAAAATTTTATGTCGTGGGATTGAGATAAATTTATAAATATAGGAAGGGTGCAAAGCTAAAAATTTTATGATAAATTTCTTAAAATTATTTATTAAATTTTAGGAGGATTAAAATATTATTTTACTACAAAATTTTATGAGTAAAAACCATAAGTAAAGGGCTTATTTAACTATAAAAATAGATTAATTGTTTGTTTAAACACAATATACTGAGTTGAAGGGGAATAAAAAGAAAATAATAAATAGGGAGGGCTTAGAAGGCAATTATTCAAATTTAAAGTTGGATGTGACAGCCGCACCTTTCCCTTCCTTTTCTAAAAATTGGAAAAATTACTTAATTGGTCCCTCAGAAAAACTCCTGAAAAAAAAACAAAATTGGGTGGTTGAGGGTCTGCCACAGGCGGCACCAAAGGTGCCAGTGGCAGAGGCGGCACCACCCGTTTGTACCATTTTGGTAAATAATTGAAATCGTATACCAATTTGGACTTTTCTTTATTTTTTTGTATTATTTGGGTAAAAAACCCCCAAACAAACAAATATTTTCTTTTTTTCTCTCTTACCGCGTACCCAAGCGGGTTTTTTACCCAAATAATACAAAAAAATTTTAAAAAATCCAAATTGGTATACAATTTCAATTATTTACCAAAATGGTACAAATGGGTGGTGCCGCCTCTGCCACTGGCACCTTTGGGTGCCGCCTGTGGCAGACCCTCAACCCCCCAATTTTGTTTTTTTTTTTCAACAGTTTTTTGAGGGACCAATTAAGCAATTTTTCTAATTTTTAGAAAAGGAAGGGAAATGTGCGGCTGTCACAGCCAACTTTAAATTTAAATAATTGCCTTCTAAGCCCTCCCTATTTATTATTTTCTTTTTATTCCCCTTCAACTCAGTATATTGTGTTTAAACAAACAATTAATCTATTTTTATAGTTAAATAAGCCCTTTACTTATGGTTTTTACTCATAAAATTTTGTAGTAAAATAATATTTTAATCCTCCTAAAATTTAATAAATAATTTTAAGAAATTTATCATAAATTTTTTAGCTTTGCACCCTTCCTATATTTTATAAATTTATCTCAATCCCATGACATAAAATTTTCGACTTCATCTATGCAAGAAAAAAATATAACAATAGTTGTAGTATAAGATATTCAACGTTAAAAACAAATAAAGCTTTAAATCATAAAAGAAAAAAAAAGAAATGATACTTATCATTTTGAAAAAATGTTGTAAAAAGTGTAATATGTTAATTTCAAGTGTTTAATATTATTATCGTAAAATTACGGTTGAAAGTTAAAATATCTATTTTAGACATAATGATGGGAAGTAAAAAAGTAAATAATTTAATATAATGATATATGACATATAAATTTTAAATATCTAAATTATTTGTAATATTTAATTTAAATATATAAATAGATATTATTAATAATATAATATCAATTACTCTTAGTAATATAATAATAACTATTAAATCTATGCATATATGAAATTTGAAGAGTGCAAAAAATATATCTACGATTTCCAAACATGTGCCCCAAGAGTAAAGTATTGTTAATTGTGTAAAGTAAAGTTAAAATAAAGCTATTTAAAAAATATAAACTAATTTACATCTTATGTTGGTGTAAATTTGATGAGAATAATTATTAAATAAAAAATATATATTTAATTTAATCAACAGTTTTAAATTTTATAAGTAAAAACCATAAGTAAGGGGCTTATTTAACTATAAAAATAGATTAATGTTTGTTTAAACACAATATACTGAGTTGAAGGGGAATAAAAAGAAAATAATAAATAGGGAGGGCTTAGAAGGCAATTATTCAAATTTAAAGTTGGCTGTGACAGCCGCACCCTTCCCCTCCTTTTCTAAAAATTGAAAAAATTGCTTAATTGGTCCCTCAAGAAACTGCTAAAAAAAAAACAAAATTGGGGGGTTGAGGGTCTGCCACAGGCGGCACCCAAAGGTGCCGATGGCAGAGGCGGCACCACCCATTTGTACCATTTTGGTTAATAATTGAAATTGTATACCAGTTTGGATTTTTTAAAATTTTTTTGTATTATTTGGGTAAAAAATCCGTTGTAAGCTTTTGTTTGCTAAGTTTAGACCGTTATGGATTTTTTTAATAATATTTTATTTTGGCTGAGAAAATATTAATATTTAATTAAAAAGTATTTATTTTACATTTTTATCATGTGTTATTATAAAATATATTTTCATGATCATGTTCTACCATATTTAAAAAACAAAAACAAAAAACTATAGTAGATAGTCATTATTATATATGTTACCTATGATAGACAAGTGAGAAATCAATTTACCAAATTAGAGATTTTTGTCTGATCTTTATTTGTCTGTATCTGAATTAAATATATAATACAGCTCCACTCTTGTCTCATGTGACACTTCTAAGAAGCCTCCACGTTACCCTTAAAAAAAGTAAAAAAAAAATGAAAAGTTGGGTTATGGGTAGCATATAAACTAAACCCTGTTTGCCTAGTATTTAATCTGTAGTAGTACTCCAGATCCAGCTTGGAGCTTTACTTTGAAGAGAGGTATAGGAGGTGGAAGTTGGAAGATGGTGAGAGCTACCTTCTATGATAACAATGGAATGCTGAAGAAGATGATAAACTAAGAACTTATGTCCAGAAATATGGCCATTGGAACTGGCATCAACTTCCAAAGTTTGCTGGTGTACTTTTATTCTTTATTTTACTATATTTGATTAATACTCAGGAATAGAATTTTAGGCTTCTTTTGGTAAAATATTTTTCTTATTTTACGGTATTTGTTTGGTGGAAAATAAATTACCATGAGAAAAGATTTTCTAAAACACGGGTAAATGAAATGGCTTTTTACTGAAAACGTCTTACCTATTTTATTCCTGTAAGACATTCCCATTTTCCTCCACTCTCATCACAGCAGTCGTTCTCCTTCCTCTCTGTCCATTAGCCTCCGCCTCTCCTCCTCATCTCTGTTCGTTGGCCTCACCTCCAAATCCAGGTCTCATCATCTCGTCGTCCTTACCAAAGTCTGCATTTTGAAGAAACCCCAAAATCTAGCTTTCCAATCCTATCAAGGTATATCACTATCTTTTATTTTGATTACTCTATAAATAAGCAGTTGGAATTTCCTTCATGGGATTTAACTTGTTGCTTTTCTCTTTGGCTATTTCCTTGATTATTTTTGTTCTTCAAAGCTATTGTATTTTGGTTACTCTGTAAATTTCTTGAATTCTCCATAGCCACATATGAGTTTCTCTTTTTCTCTTTCTATGTGATTTTTCAGGGTAAGCTAGCCAAGATTTTAATTCGGGGTTTTGGTTGTTTTTCAAGCTTGGTTCTTGAATTAGCTTCTTTTTTCTTTTCTTTTTTTTTTTTTGGTAATCTCTTGAATTAGCTTTTGTGTGTAAGGGAAAGGGTATTTGGTAAATTTGGTTTTTTTTTTTTTTGTTAAGAGACTGGGATTTTTTGGAATTGGAATTTGTTTCTTGAATTGTTGAGAGATTGGGATTCAAGACCAATTGCCATTTTGGGTTTTTATTTAGTATATATATCGGAAATTATTTTTCATTTTTTCATTTTTTCATTTGTTTAATAGTTTGTTTCTAATTGTTTTTTCATTTTCCGTTTATTTTAAACTCTAAATGTTAACCTTTTGTTTTATCGGAGAAGATCAATCTGAATATTTTGTTGCAATGCAGCATGTTTGACACTATAAAAACCTAGTTCATCTACCATTTTCTGTTGTCTGAAGTCTGAACTTTTGGGGTAAATGTGAAGATTCTAACTGTGTAAAGTTTCATGTCTCTTGAGGCGCCATTGGCTTGCATGCAGCTTGTGATGTATGCACTGTTGTAAGGCTTGAGTTAGCATCTTCCATCCTTTGCAGGCAATAAAAGTTTGTTTCTACTATACTGCAGTGAGAAGAAACCTATATATTTTTGCCTTTGTACTTCCATTCTGACATGCACACTCTAACATGTTTGATAGTTTCTGATTATGCTACCATGTTATAGACTGATAAAGCTTAATGTAATGTATCTATGCATGCATGATATGATGTAGACCTTGCAGGGCCACTACATTTGTTGTGCATATTATAATCTTTAAGCTTGATGCTTTGATTCTTTGCTTTGAGATGTAAGTCATAAATTAGATGTTGGAAATGCTTGAGCCTGATAGATGAATTCATAACTTTAAAAGTCCAGAAAACCTTTTTGTCTCATTATTAATCTAACATGACTTGTCTAATTGTCTCTTTACAAAATCAATAAAGATTTTTAGCAATTAATTATCTTATCATTGCTTGAGAAACTTTCATATACGTATGTATGCACTTTAGTCATGGTAACTTACTGTTATTTCAGGTAGCTTAGGAGTTCCAAATATTAAAATTCCAAAGTTTTGTTTCGGGAAATTTGTATAAGGCAAAGACCAGTGCGATATATTTATGGCGAGGGATAAATCCCTGCTTGATGTACTTTATTCATTGCACAATGATGTATAGGGATATAGAGTTGAGACAGTAAACTATTGTGCCTTCACTAATAGTTCTTCTGGTTCTTAAAGAAATACAGCAATCTCATGAAGACATATTTACTATGTAATTTTGCTCATTTCACATTAGTAGCATATTCCCTCGTGGATGGCTTTACTAACTAATATTTTCTTAAAAGCCTGATAGAGTATAGCTCAAGAGCAGTTTTGCTGTTATAATCTGTTAGATCAAGTTGTTAGATAACACAGTCTGCAGTTAGCAGTCTATGAGTTCTATATAAGCACATGTATAATAGTCAAGAGCTAGACTAGATTCATTCAATAGAAAATAGAGAGTTTTTCATTATTAGCTTCTACTGATTCTAAAAGATTTGTCAAAGTGACTATACCTTCTTTCATGGTATCAGTCACCGTCGATCCTAGGCCATGACCATCATTCAATCCGACGACTCTGCGTTTGTTGAGCCCTCTAGGCTCTCCTTTCACTGGTGAAAATATTGTTAACTCATTCCCTCGACATGATATTGTCAAGCTTGACGAGAGCACCTTCATCCAATGGCAAAAACAGGTGCGTCTTATTGTTTCAGGTTACGATCTGGCTGGATTGCTGGACGGTTCCATAACAACTCCTGCTCGGTTTGTTCAAGCGCCTGACGGAGCGCTGATCGCGAATCCGGCTGCATCGGCCTTCACACAGCAGGACAATCTTCTTATGTCCTGGTTACTCTCCACTATTAGTGCGCCATTTCTTCCCTCCTTCATCGATGTTCAATCGGCGTTTGACGTGTGGAAAATGGCCAGTGCTCTGTTTGCGGCCGACACTGGTGCGAAGCAATCCCGCTTGCGCCACGAGCTCCACTCCCTGCGGAAAGGTACGCTTTCTGTTCATAGTTTTGTTGCAAAACTTAAAAGTTTATGTGCTCTCTTAGAGGCGTCTGGATCGCTAGTGTCTGAGGCGGAGTGAACGGATATTTTACTAGCGGGACTCCCCTCCGAGTTTGAAGCCGTGTTTTCGATCGCCGCGCTCTCTCAACCGTCGTTGCCTTTCCAACGCATAGTGGATGCGATTCTTGAGTGTGAATGCCACCAATAACGGGCTGTTCATGAGGTTGTGCTTGCGGCGAATGTGGTAGAAAGCGCCCCTACCCCTGTTTCGGTGGCGGACGAGTTCGCTCGTGGTGTACGATCGTTCTCGCGCAATCGTGGAAGGAGCTTTCGACAGAGGCTTCAATGCCAGATCTGTGCGAGGTATGGCCATGTTGCTCAGCGCTGTTACTACAGGTACCACCGTGATGATGCTCCGTCGGTGGTGGCTCCGTCGTTTACTCCTGCTGGTCCGCCTTCTTTTTCGGGCTCTGGTTTGTGATCTGCGGAGATGGGAGTTGATTGGTTCTATCAAGCAAATAGGAGACCACGTTTTGGACCTAATTTTGGTCAAAATAATGTTGCTGGTCAACAAGAAGTTGGTGGCCAATATTTTGGTGCGTGTGTCAGACCATTTGATGGATATCATCCATCTTTTCCTGCACGTGGGCCACAAACCCATTTTGGTTGTGCGCCATAGACTTATGATGCACCTAGGCCTCAAATGCATGGGCATCCCTCATTTCATGCGTCTCGGCCTCAACTTGATGGACCACGTTGAGTTGGGTCGATTCTTGGTGATGTTAGACCGAATGCTCCTCCTATGCCACATAGACCCGTTACTAATAATGTTCAATTTAATGCATTTTTTGATGTAGGGCATCAATCCGGTGGTGGTGCTGTTCCGTGGTATACTAAACCACGTGCTCGTGTTTACTCTGGGTCCGACCCATGCATTGGTCTTCCTCGGTTGGGTGATCTACATCCATCCGATTATTATGAATCCTCCGAGTATAATGTCAATTCTGCAAAAGTTGGCTCCAATGATGGTTCAAACTCCTATATTCCCGTGCCAATCGGTTCCACATTTTGGTATCCTGATTCGGGATCCAGTAACCAAGTGTCGGGATCCTTCGGCTCTGAATCATGCGACTCCATATTCAGGTACTTCTAATCTTTTAATGGGCAATGGAACTCCCACCACGATCGCATCAGTAGGTCATACTTTCTTACCTACTCCAACTAAATTGCTGCACTTGTTTAATGTTCTATGTGTTCCAAGCATTAGGAAGAACTTATTATCGGTCTCTCTGTTTGCAAACGAGAATAATGTTTTCTTTGAATTTCACCCTTCCTTCTGTGTTATTAAGGACATCATGACCCAGAGAACCTTGTTGACGGGCCACATTCGTGATGGACTGTATCATTTCCCGGTGCCGGTTCTGTCCACTCAGTTGGCTAAAACTCATTCCGCTGATTCGTCTCCAGTTTAAAACTCATCCAATGAGTGTAATGTTTTTTCCTTATGGCATAAACGGTTAGGTCACCCCTCTACTAGTATTGTTAAGTCTGTTTTAAATAAATGTAGCATTACTGCAAATAAATTCTATAGTGACACTGTTTGCACTGCATGTCAACAAGGGAAGTCCCATAAATTGCCATTTCCTGTATCTACAACAGAATATAGTGATCCTTTTACTCTGGTTATGTCTGATCTTTGGGGACCTACCTCTATTTCTTGTGGTACTGATTGGTATTATGTGTCATTCATTGATGTTTGTACTCGGCTCATGTGGATCTATCTTTTACGTCAGAAGTCTCAGGCTGTGAAGTGTTTTATTCAGTTTCAGCAACTTGTTAAAACTCAATTTGGTAAGACTGTTAAACAATTCCAAAGTGATTGGGGTGGAGAATATCAAGCATTCACATCTGTACTAGCTTCACAAGGAATCGTTCATCGACTCACGTGTCCACATACCTCTGAACAGAATGGCGTTGCTGAACGCAAACACCGACATATTGTTGACATGGGCATCACTCTTTTAGCTCAAGCGAACTTGTCCATGGAATATTGGGGATATGCATTCTGCTGCGTTGTACATCTCATAAATAGACTTCCTACTCCTGTTCTAAATGGACAATCTCCGTATAAAGCTCTATATGAAAGTGAACCCACCTACGATCATCTCAGAGTTTTCGGGTGTTGTTGTTACCCATACTTACGGCTATTTGTGGCGCATAAGTTGGATTTTCGTTCTCAACCATCTATTTTCTTGGGTTATAGTGCTCAACACAAAGTGTACCAGTGCCGACTACCGTTTGGTAAGATAATTATATCACGACATGTTTTTTATGAGAATCGTTTTCTTTCATCAGAGTCTGGTTCAGAAGAGAAACTCACAGGTGCTAGTCAGACGATGTCTACCTTTGTTCCCATAGTTCAGCGGATCTTGTCTCAGCCCTCGGAGCCTCCATGTGCTCAATCGTCTCCATCTCTTCCTCAGTCAGTTGAGTCTCCTCAATCCGTTGAGTGTCCCACTTCTTCTCCTACTGCCGCAGCTCAGTCTGATATAAGGCCTGATCGTGAGTCCCAGAACGTTGGTGGGACTCGTTCTACAGAAATTCAAGAGCTCTCCTGTGATTATCCAACACATTCTGAGGCTATAGTAAATAGCCACCCAATGGTAACACGGTCAAAAGCTGGTATTTTTAAACCTAAGGTTATGAATGTTGAAGCTGTGGAACCTTCATCGATTGAAGAGGCTTTTTCCACGTCTGAGTGGCGTGCAGCAGCTCAAGCTGAATATGATGCTCTTGTTCGGAATTTTACGTGGCAGCTTGTTTCTTGGCCAGCAAATTGCAAAGTCATTGGATGCAAGTGGCTATTCAAGGTCAAGAAGAATCCTGATGGTACCATAGCACGACGAAAGGCTCAGCTAGTTGCCAAAGGCTGTTCACAAGTTCCTGGATGTGACTTTAAGGAGACCTTCAGTCCGGTAGTAAAGCCTGCAACCATACGAGTTATTTTTTCGATTGTCGTCTCCAAAGGTTGGTCCCTAAAACAAGTTGATGTGAACAATGCTTTTCTCAATGGTGATCTAGATACTGAGGTCTTTATGTAGCAACCTCTGGGTTATGAACAGTACGATTCAGAAGGTAAACCTTATGTTTGTCACCTACAGAAAGCTCTATATGGTCTTCGCCAGACCCCTCGTGCCTGGTTTGATAAGCTACGACAGTTCTTGGTTTCCGTTGGCTTTGTTGTCTCTAAATCTGATGCGTCGTTGTTTGTACGGGTAACGTCAGATTCCACTCTTTATGTCCTTGTTTATGTCGATGATATTATCATTACTGGTAATTTGTCCACCATGATTGACTTGTTTGTTCAGTTGTTAAATAATGAGTTTTCACTCAAGGATATGGGTGAGCTTCACTATTTTTTCGGGGTAGAGGTCACTCAATCCTCCAGTTGTCTACATCTTTGCCAAAAGAAGTATATACGGGATATTCTTAGTCGATGCTCAATGACTACAGCTAAAAGTGTTCCCACACCGACGGTCAGTTCGTCTACCATGTCAAAAGATGATGGAGACCGCTTAGAGGATCCCACTAAGTACAAGAGTCTTGCGGGTGCCCTACAATATGTTGTTCTAACCAGGCCTGATATTGCCTATGCCGTAAACCGGGTCTGTCAGTTCATGCACAATCCTTCTACAACACATATGATGGCGTTAAAACGCATCTTGCAATATCTATGCGGCACTCTTGAGTATGGACTTGTTTTTCGTCCATCTGATCGGTTATCTCTAGTGGGTTATGCCGATGCCAACTGGGGCTCGATTTTGACGATCGCCGGTCTACGACAGGATACTGTGTTTATTTCGGTCGAACTCCTGTTACCTAGTGTTCCAAAAAGCAGCAGGTGGTTTCTCGTTCCACGGCAGAGGCCGAATATAAGAGTCTTGCTGCTTCTACAAGTGAAGTTACATGGTTACTTTCGTTGCTTCAAGAATTACATATTAAGTCTGATGATACTCCAAATATTTGGTGCGATAGTTCTAGTGCTGTAGCAGTTGCCGCAAATCCTGTCTTACATTCCAAGTTCAAACATGTCGAGCTTGATTTGTTTTTTGTTCGTGAGAAAGTCGCAGATGGATCTTTGCAAGTTGGTGAAGTCCCTGCCTGTGATCAAGTTGCGGATATCTTCACCAAGCCTCTGTCTGTCAGTTTCTTTTCTCGGTTTCGACATCTTCTTCAGGTTATACATGTCGGGAATAGAGTATAGCTCAAGAGCAGTTTTACTGTTATAATCTGTTATAATCTGTTAGAGCAAGTTGTTAGATAAAACGGTTTGCAGTTAGCAGTCTATGAGTTCTATATAAGCACATGTACAATAGTCAAGAGCTAGACTAGATTCATTCAATAGAAAACAGAGAGTTTTTCATTATTAGCTTCTACTGATTCTAAAAGATTTGTCAAGTGACTATACCTTCTTTCAAAGCCTTTCGTGAGTATTTGGTAGATAATTCATATATGCGGAGTTGTGTTTATATGTATAACAAAAGAAATACACACTACTTGTGCAGTGGTTTATAAATAGAAAAGTAGTTTTTGGCTTGTTTACATTGGAGGAGAATATGATAGTTTCTATGGTGCAACTTGACAACATCAATTTCTTCTCTCGTTCCTGTTAATCCAAAATCTAATATTATCCAAACCTAAGCCATAACATGTATGTGGATATTATAAGGTAATACTCCCGAATGAATATATTTTATATTAAAACTATATATTTATAAAATTATTTTAATAAATAATTATGGGTAAAGTGAAAAAACTAAAAATAGTGTATTTAGAAGTTACCAACCATGTATAACCACACTCAAATATAATTATTAAATGGATATTTGTTTTTTATATTCAAAACTGGAACCTTTGAAAATCAAAAGTGTAAAAAGAAAAACAGCGAAAAATAGAATTTTGTCCTTATAATTAAATTAGAAAATAAATAAATAAGAATGAGGTGAAAATAAATTCTCAAACAATTTTTCTGAAATATTTTCAGGAAATTTATCGAACAACAGAAATTATATTTTACATAGGTTCATTCAAACACCAGAAGAAAAGTAATTCATTTCCAGAAAAGTAAATCATTCTCTAGAAATTATTTTTCGGAAAATATTTTACTGGCAAACAAACGGAGCCTTAGTATGTGGCACATAGTGTACTCTTGTGATTTTATGGAGTAATTTCTTTCTTTTTTTTTTTCTTTTCTTTTTCTTTTTTTTTTTTTTTTTGCTTAAAAGGTGCGGAAAGAGTTGCAGGTGGAGATGGATGAATTACCTCCGGCCTGGATTAAAACGCGGCAACTTCACTGAAGAAGAAGATGCATTGATCACCAAGTTACATGAACAATTCGGAAACAGGTTTAGCATACATATCCAATTAAATCATCATCATATTGCTGGTTTAATTAAGAATATTTTTTAACCAGCAATCTCTAATAATGTATATACATTACAGATGGTCCACCATAGTTAAAAGTTTACGAGGAAGAACAGACAACGAAATAAAGAACCACAGGCACTCTCATCTAAAGAAGAGTACAAAGGGAGACGAGGAAGAAAAGTGTAGTTGTTGGCAAAGTGAAGCCACCCAGAATGAGAATATTTGTGAAGGTGAAGCTGAAAGCAATAGCATCGACAACATGACGTTAGGGAGTTCACCACCCTCGTCTCCATCACCATCTTCAAGTAGCGGATCTATGTCTAGCTTAAATGCTGTTGGCCGCCGAGAAGATACTCGTCTTCCTTATTTGGAAATATATGAAACTGAAAGCAGTGGAGATTTCTGGAGTCAGCCCTTTGTTACAGACAATACATCATCCTTGGAAAAGGGTGGCTTTGAGTTGCCATTGCCTTACGACGACATGTATTATGACGATTTTGCTGATTTGCTTTGTGGATTGTGGACATAAAATTGCTTTCCGTCCTTTTGGTGCTGACACAATGTACTGAATAATAGAATTCAGTTCCATTTGTTTGGTTTCAATTCAATGATCGCCTATACTTTGCTCTGTCTACTGTTGATTCAGATAATCTATTTGCTTGTTTCGAGAATGCCCTATTTATATTCAGGTCTATGTGAGTTTGAGGTAACAATAAAATAAATATATTGAACACTTAATTTAGGGCTTAAGAAAGAATACTTGGAAATCAACCTAATACCGCTTTTATGCTTTGGATAAATAGAATATTGAAAAGTGGTTTTTGTACAAATATTATTCATCAAAAAGAGGAAAATGGAACAACCCAACGCACCAACAGCAACAGAATAACCAAACCTAAAGCAGGAAGCCCTGGCAAGAGCATCTGCAAATTCAAGGATATTGAAGAAATAACAAATGACACTGAGGAGCAGCAAATTCAGGGTTGACACACAAAACCTACAAGAATGATCGCCAAATAATTTAATGTTGGGTGGATAAGTTGAGCAAATTAATTAATCAAGTTCCATCTTTTATTTAATTTGTAATTATAAATACCAAACTATTCCCTTACCCACTTTTTTTTGTTAGTAACAATTTTTCTTAGGGATAGCAATGGAATATAGCAAATATTATTAAATTTGTTATAATTTTACGAGTCACATCTTCTGTTGAATCATTTATTTCATTCTGCTATGAATATATAATTTTAAAAATCATTATACATGTTGAATGCATCCATTATCGCCTCATTTACTTTGCTTCAATTTGATTTTTACTAATTATTATTAAATTCTTAAATATTTTTAAAGTCAAATCAATATTTAAATATAATTATTCAAAAAATATATTTAAATATAAAATATCTTATTTTATTAATTTTTATCCTTTTTAATAGTTTATATTTACAAGGATAAATGGTCTTTTTATATAGTGGAGCAAGTGATCTGTTTGAGGCAAGCAATTTTCATAACCGCTTCATACTAACTATCCAAAAGAAAAAAAGTCCACCCTGTCTTGCTTCGCATTTACTTTTCAAACAAAAAAATCCACTCCATTTGGAACGGATCGATTCGAAATCCATCGAGCGGTTCAGATTTTGTCATCTCTATTTTGCATAAATAAATATTTTATGAGTAAACTATAAAAATAGTCACATGTGTTTCTTTAAGTTTACATTTTGGTTATTGATGTTTCAATTATTACGATTTGATCATTAATATTATCGACCGATAACAATTTGGTCGCTTGTCATTTATCTACTGTTAAAAATGAGACGAAAATCACACGTGACAAGATTTTAATCGCTAAATTCTATATATATGATTTTTAAAGTTTTTTATTGTGGATCCCACCACTTGTTTCTTTTTTTATTTTTCTTATTATCTTTTTCCTTTTTTTTCCTCATTTATTTCTCGCTTACTCACGTATTTTTACTTTTCATTTATTTTATTTTATTTTTTCTTCTCTTTTCTTATTTTTTTTTTCATTTTGATTTTTTTTTACACTTTCTCATTTTCTTTTAACCAAAAACCCTAGCCGTCACCTCCTTCCCTTTCTTTTTTTTTTTCCATTCACCCTCAACCCCAACAACACCATACAACCTCACCATTGGCCACTGCTTCTCCCATTACCAATGAACCATCACGTCTCACCTCCCTAAAAAAAACTTAGCCCTCACCTTTTACCTTACCCAAAACCTCTCTTCCTCCATCAACACCACCTTAATTGGATCCTTATACCTGCTGTAATCATCTTCCCAAACACCTAAATCACCCTTAAACCATAAACCAAGTCTCCAACAAACATCAACCAAAAAAAAAAAAAAAACAGCCAGACCCCTCAACCGCACACCATCTTCATCCACTCACCTATAGCCTCACCACCTAAACCAAACATAACTGTTACGGACATTCTAAAGAAGAAGAGAGAAGAAAAAAGCAGAGACAAGAGGAAGAAACGAAACAGAATCATTTTAAATTTTCATAACCGTTCCTTCCCTACACCTCTTTCTCTTAAAAATGAAAATAATGCAACAGTTTTGGGTTGGTTACAGTAGCTGTTAGTTGACAGTTGTAACTCCCCTCCCATGCGCATTGTTTCATTAATACAGGACTTAAAAACACAAACAAAAATGCATTGTTTCATTTGGCTTACAGGATAGACTAAGACGCGTCATTTTGATAATGGTTTGTTTAACCAAAACGTTGCACATTACTTGTCCTCAAGTACCTCATAAAAGTGGGAAACTTCTATTGTAATTCTTGTAGCACCTCCCATGTTGAGTCTTCAGGGAATGTATTAGCCCATCCGACATGAATTCCAGTGATGGCATGGCTCCCTCTCTTCACCATTCGCCTGTCCAACACTTGAATTAGTTCCTTAGTCATGGCTCCATCATTACCTACCAATGGCAGAATCGGTTACCTTGGTGTTTTACCCACATGTTCCTTAAGTTGGGAAACATGGAATGTCAGGTGAATCCTCAAGCCTGTTGGCAGCTTTAATCGATAAGCTATTTTCCCCACTTTAGCCTCAACAGCATAAGGCTCAAAAACCCTTAGGAGACAACTATATGTTATTTGTATAGTTGCAAAAAGTAGACATAGTCCTCAAATTGGAATTCTCACTCACTCCTCTTGCGGTTAGTTGCTTGCTTCATTCTATCTTGGGCCATTTTTAGATGAAATTTAAGGAGCTTCTTTGCAACTTCCCTCTACTAAAGGCTTTTATAAACAGTGTCCACAAGTGATGACCCAACTAGGTAAGGTAGATGATAAGGAGGCCCTTGGCCATATAAAGCCTTTTAAGGAGTTGATTGAATGGTTGAATGGAAAGTGGTGTTATACCACCATTCAGCCCAAAGCAACTAGTCACTAGGTCTCTCACCAGTTATACACCTTAGATATCCTTTTAAGCATTTATTAAGCACCCCTGGTCTCTCCATTAGTCTCAAGATCATAGGTAGTGGAAGACACAGCCTTGAACACGGGCGTGTGTATTGGCCGTGTGAAACCTGCACCTAATTCGAAAGAAATTAATTAACCACACGACCTAGCATACGGGCGTGTAGCATGGTCGTATGCAGAAGTCAGAGAATTACATAGGGTAAGACACGGCCTAAGGCACGGGCGTGTCCTAGGGTCACATGGGCGTGTCCCTTGGACCACACGAGCTTGTGAGATCTGCACCTTGAAAATTTTTGAAATTTCGCAAAAAATTCTTAGAGGTTTCGATTAAGTCCTGATTCGATTTCAATACTCGAATTGGGCTTTAAGGGTCCATTTAGGGGACGATATGAATAAATCTCGGTAAATGAATAGTAATTTACATGAATTATCTGAAATGTTTCGAAGTTCCCTGTAACGCTCCGTAACCCTGTTCCGACGACGGATACGAGTTGGGGGTGTTACAGTGGAGAGGTGTAAGTGTAGGATTTGGTGCCCTAAGTGTAGTATTTTTGTCTATATACACTTGTAATTTTTTCAAACAGATTGGTTAATAAAATTATTTATGAATTACATTAATATATACCATTTGTATATTGTCCTCACATGGTTTTTGCATGTAAAGAAAAATGGAAGCAAATATTATCTCATTGGTTGTCTAATGTTTAACTAATATTAAGCGGTATTACGTGGTCGAATCGTAATACGGAAAGACAACTTATATTAGTAGACGAATCTAAACAAGTCCTTAGTTTAATCGAAAATCAGAAAATCGATGGAAAGACTAATATGACGTCTATCAAGTCCAATTGGGGAGATGTCTTGTCTTGAGCATTAGAGCAAATGACTCCTACACGATAGAGACATAGATGTGACTAACTGAACTGACAGTACATCAAATTAGACCCAAGAAGAATAGATCCTAAATTCGTTTATGGATTTATTCACTTGTTACGTTAATAGTATGACATACCTAAATCCTGAATGGATGATGGACTATGTATGCGTGATTCATATACTTTGATGTAAATAAAAGCCTGAGTTCAAATAGATAAGTGATCGAAAGCTGGTGCATTGGGTATACGACTTCTACAGTATGTAGCATCATTCACAATAGTGGAATTCATAGCCCAACCTCTCATTGGCATTACATGGTTGATGAAAAGTAAATATGGCCACGGGTCATTCTTCTTTATGATGGATGATTTGATTACTATTTGATGGTAATTGACTTTTCATGAAGGAAGATTAATGGTTATCATGAGATAAAATAGGATCATATTGGGAGCACAGATTTATTCCAAAGAGATTAAGGATATCCTATGAGGGTAACACACTTATGACAAGATCATTGAGCTAGCATTGATTGAGTAGCTTTCGTAATGGTATGTCGTTGGAGAGAGCTCAGGCACAATACTATAGTGGAATGACTTCATGACTAAATAAGTTTATAATTAATAAGAAAAAAGTTGAAACTTAACTATAAACTATTTGAGCCCTAATCGCATATGTTCAATCAATCCTTTACTAGCTCATTGAAACCAGAAATGAATTACATGTTAAATCAAATGAACAAAAATGGAGAAATGAGAAACATTTGGAAATGAATGTGGTTTTCTCAAAAATGAAAATGACCTGGAAATGAATTTATGGTTTTCGAATTAAATGACATTTGAAAAATGGAAATAAATCATTAGGTCATAGTAAATTCGTTGAATGTAAAAATAATTAAATATATTTTCTCTTAGATTCTTTTATGGTAAAATCATTATGATTTTAAAAGAATTAGAATTGGGTTGAGAAAATTATTTAACTAGTAAAATATTTATTTTGGGAAATAGAAAAACAAATATTGGGTTGGATCGAATTATGAGTATTGGGTCAAAAATTCAAGAAGTCCTTGTAATTGGACCGGTATGGGAGAGGCCTAAAAGCCCCTCATGTTTAGGAGAAAGACAGCAAACCCTAGTTTGTTTAACTAAGGTTGCCGCCCTCTATACTTCTTGTTAGGCTAGAAGTTTATTTTTCTATTTGAAATAGACTTCTACAATTCATCAAGGGTTTTACTTCTTCTCTTTCTAAATAAATGGCATTGGTAGGGCTAAATACAAAACTCTAAGATGTTGTTATTCTACCCAAAAATAGTGAGAGTTTATTCTCTAAGTATTAAATCTATTTACCAGAATAATAATTCTACCGATTTCTATTGAGAAGAGATTTTACTTTCACACTAAAAGTAAATAAAAAAAACTATTTCTAGTTCTGCGTTTGATTCGAACTATTCGAGCCCACACTCGAAGTAGTTCGTGGTACGAGAATAGCGAAGAAGGCTATTCGGTTGGAAGCTAAGAATGACAAGGATTCGTCTAGCTGAAAACATAGATGTGACTTTGATAAAAGGGTTATTGCTATAAATATAAAAAACTGGCTTGATGTTCAAAATTTTTATTTTTCATTATGTAAGAAAATTATTTTCGAACCGGATATTTTCCAAAAATTGGTATTAGCACCAAGTTATTTTATGTTTATAGTATAAACTGAGACCGAAATTCTCTCTCTTCTTCATGTGTGATTAATTTTAATAAGATGTGACATTCTTGTAATTATTGTATACATGTTTAGGGGAATGTATGTGAATGACTGTATGATATTATTTTATTATTATGTATGATAAAGTAATTTTGTCAAAGTTTTGATTCTTAGAAAATTAAATGTAATTTATTAATTTCTCGGGCAAGTATATTCTAGATCATGGACTATCATCTCCATGCAAGGTTTAATTTTATTATTTTAGAATAAAATGTGTGAGTTGAAAACAGACATATAAATTTTGTAACCTAAATTTTTTTATGGAACCTAGAGAATCAAAACGCATCCAAGCCAATCGAGAAAATGCAAACCCAACCCAGCCAAACTGATGCGAGACCAATGGTGGTCTGATAATGGAAGGCTACCAGTGGTCCGACAGTAACATTTGACGGCAAGGTCCAGTGGCGGAGGTCGACAACAGTCGCCGATAATGATGGCCAGTGGCAGCCAACAGTGGTGGTCAACGGTAGCTGACAATGACAATTCAATAAGGGCTGGCAATGGCCGACAACAAGAACGACACAAAAAAGGCGGTGAAAAGACGACGACGATGGAAACATGAACCTGTACTGCAGCAGAAGTCCATTGTGGCAAAATAGAATACCCAAAGTATGCTTTAGGGTGAATTTTGTAATTTTTTATTTCTTTCTAAGATGGAATCATGGAAACTTTGGATGGTCAGGGTCATTTAAATTTTTATCCTTTTTTTTTTTATGTGATAAGCATGATGAAATTTATTTGACAGTGAATGTATGTTCATGCATATGTACGATAAGTATGCTATATAGTTTAGGGAAGAATGTCACATGTACTTGTCAAGCATATATTGATCATTCATGATTGAAATCGAACATTAAAAACCTTGCATGTTTTTAAAATATTGAGTGGGAGAATTTCTCTTGTGATAGCATGGCAATTTAACTACCCCATGGTAGAATTGTCATGTTGATCTTATTGAGGTGATTTTCTGAAAGTAATAAGAATTGTCTTGTAATCGTATGATAGTTGGACCGACCTTTGTGGTAGTTATTATCATGTGATATAACAAAAAGTTCTATCTTCAAACAGGACAACTAGTCACAGCATGTTACTCGATGAGATTATCCTATAATGACTCATTTGTGGTTCATGATGTGATAGGTGTTGAGTTGATGGTTATACACTAAAGAAGTTAAGTAACTTCCTATGAAGCTTTACTTAAGTTAGAATGATGGTCAAACATTACATGATTATTAGTACATGTGAATGCCTAAGGAATTAGGTTCATGTACTAATTGGATGAAAATTCATGTTCTTACTAGTTAATCATGATCACCCCCCGGTGGCTTGATTCAATGGGTGTAGGAATTATCGTTGCAACGACTTACAAATGTTTTCAAGGTTTAATGTAAATCACATACATCATCTTAATGCAAATCATAATGTTGCGAAATGTTTTCAAATATTTGCTTAATACCAATATATTCATGAATGATTATTTTATTTTCAGTTCGAAAATGACACCTACTCCCTTATTAAATATTCTCACTAAGGACAAACCGAACGGAAATAATGATAAGGAATGGAAAATGAACCTGATGATTGTCCTAAGTTGTCAGAAACTTAAAACAATTCTTGATAATAAGTACCCTCTGACCACTCAAGCTGAGGCTAAAAAAAGTTGGGAGGAGTCTAATGAGATAGCTCGTTGCTATACGCTGAAAATTGTGACTAGCACCCTTTATAAGTAATTAGAGAGTTGTAAGACTGCCAAAATGATTCTAGACAAACTAGAACACATGTTCGAAGGTCAATCTACCTTGGCTTGATAGTCGAGTATTACTTGTTTGATGTATGCCTAGAAAAAGCTTGACACTTTGGTCAAAGACCATATGATTACTTTTATGGGACACATTGCCAAGGCCACAAATAATGAAGCCAATTTGAATCAAAACACTCAAATTGATATGGTGTTTAAGAGCTTGTCCAAAGATTTTGCTAACTTTAGGGCCGCATATAATATTGGGAACAAGACCCTAACACATACTGATTTGTCATAATTTGATATGGCAAATTAGGCTTTCCCGATATACTTAAGGAGCTTATTCTCAAGCAAAGTAGCGTATTTTCCATAGTTTTTGGTAATTTTATATTTTAATTTAATATGTGTAAATGCCTTATTTTTACTCATTTTGAGACCCAATTTGGTCAATAGTGCCATTGGGGGCCCTAACATATGGTTGAGTGATGTAGGGACGTGTTGGAGGCTGAAATCGAGTGACAACGACACCAAAGGAGAGGATATTGTGATATCCAAACTTTGGAATCGTGATAACTCCGACAAACCCAAGAGTAGAGACCACCCTTCAGTGGTATCGCGATATCCACTTTGGGTATCACGATATCCTCCCTCTAAGAAGTCCTCCAAGTTCAAAAGTGTTTAAGGTATTGCAATATCCTCTTCCTTGGTATCGCGATACCAATACCGTAAGGGGAAAAATGGACAAAAAAGGGTAGTCTTTATCCACCCGAAGCACCAACCATTGAAAGCTCGTTCAAAGGTATTTTGGGCACAAAAATTGGGTCAAAGTAGTTGCTATATCAACTGAAAGTTGGCTGAAAGAGAAAAAAATGGTCACATTACCTTATTTTAAGCTTAGTTTTCTCTAGGTTTTCTCCTAGGTTTTCTTCCTCTTCTTCTAATGTTTCTTATTTCATTTCCTTAGTTGTAGATTTTACATTTCCCAGTAACTTTTCTTCTTATTTTAGTTGTTCCTAGTTTTAATTAAGTTAGTTATCATTG
Organism: Gossypium australe; assembly: GCA_005393395.2. Lineage (NCBI taxonomy): Eukaryota > Viridiplantae > Streptophyta > Magnoliopsida > Malvales > Malvaceae > Gossypium > Gossypium australe. The sequence goes on from CM016626.1 coordinate 44,473,742, forward strand.
TAGCTTAAGTTTATTTCTACTTTTAGTCCCTATACCTTGGTTGTAAGACATTTTCAGATTTAGTTTAGTGTATTTTAGTTTCTTTCACTTTGCACTTATTAAAGTTTGTTCCTTTTATATTTATTGCTTTAGGTTTTCTTGTTGAATGCCTTTCTTTTTATGCTATTTAAGTTTTCTTGCATAAAAATCCCAATTTTTAACTTTTTCTTAAACTTTGCTTTAATGGCTTCTTTGCTTTTCATTTTCATGGTTGTTAGTTTTAATTTCAGCATGAGTAGTTAAACCTTTAAGAGGCGTGGTTGATGGAGATGTGGTGAGTTGATTTTTGGATGAATGACCAAATCATAATAAAGTGGATTAATTTCAATGAACTTAAAAACTTAGGATTGACGACCCGAAGAGAACATTTAGGCAAGTGAGACCAAGAAGAGATCTTATTGGGCATCAATTCATTAGTCCCAGATGTAATGTAACACCCCTTACCCATATCTTACACCAGCAGAATCGGGCACGAGGCATTTCCGGACTCGATCCACTTGGTCATACAACCTTGGGTTATCAAAATCTATTCCAAATTTAAACATTTCCATTCTCATATCTAACTTCCTTATAATGGGCCTATACGGTCCTATACATACTCCCGAAGGTTTTCAGAAATAAATTGGAAACTTTTACACATTTAGAAAATTTTAACCTAAACAAGGGCTACACGCCCGTGGGGTGGATGACACGCCCATGAATCATCTCACACGCCCGTGGTCAACACTGACTTGAGTTGCACGACCTAGACACACGCCCATATGGCTGGTCCATGGTCGCCTTTGATTAATCCCCACGGCCTGGGCACGCCCGTGTGCTTCAACCGTGTGACAATTCAAATTCCAATTTCAAGATACAGACTTCACACGGCCTGGGCACACGCCCATGGTTTGATCGTGTGTCACACACGGCCTAGACACACGCCCGTGTGCCTACCCATGTGGACAAGAACAACGCTGTTTGCCCCCTCTAGCTCATACCACATGAATCCTTTCAACATACTAATAAAAACTCATAATTTCAACATGAACTCCCATGGATAACTTTATAATTTCATAAATGGTAAGGTGAGCCATCAACCATAGTAGTATACAAAATAATTATCTTAACAAGAGTCAATACACTTTTGGCCAAAATAATAAAATAATCTAACTAGTCTAGCCCCTATACATGCCATACACAAAATCACTAAGTCTAAATATACCGAGGTGAGCAGATAGTGTGAGCGGTCTTCTGGTTATCGGCGTATCCCGGCTCGGCTCTTAAGCTCTATAAAACAAGGGAAAGAAAGGGGAGTAAACTTTAAGCTTAGTAAGTTTACATGTAAATAGTATAATATTATAGCATGTATTCGACAATTATATAGCATTGCATACAAAGCAAGAAACAATATACATTCATAATCATGCTTACTCATTTCCTCCATTCCCACATTGCAACCATATCACAAGTTTAATGTATACATTCATTAGCATGTTTTCCTGCACTTAGCATTACAATGTCACATAATACAACACATCACAATCTCTTAATCAATTACTCATAGTCAAATTATTCGGTGGATTCGCACTTAGCCACCATCAGCCTTTATTAGGGTGGTATCGCACATAGCCCACCAAAAAGGTTAGTTACGGTGGTATCGCATATAGCCCACCAAAAAGGTTAGTTACGGTGGTGTCGCACATAGCCCACCAAAAAGGTTAGCTACGGTGGTGTCGCACATAGCCCATCGTAATTAAGTAACAAGGTGGTATCGCACTTAGCCCACCATCAAGTGTTGTCATTAAACATTAAATTGACTATTTCATCATTCATACAATAATTATTCAATGATTACCACATTCAATCCACTTGAACCACACATGTTCTCAATCATGCCATACACTAATTAGCAACGTAATGTGTTAACTAACGGTTTAATCCGTCACCTTGCCTTTTCCACGGTCAAGGTTGATTCTGCACTCTTCTTGATCTATAACAATGAAATTCATTCATTTAGATTATCCTACAATCACAATACATCAAAATCTACACTTGGGCAAAATGACCATTTTGCCCTTGTATTATGGCAAAATTACGATTTTGCCCCTAGGCTCGTAAATTACTTTTCATCACATTTTCTCATTAAACAAGCCTAGATGAACATTTATTCCTCTTACAACTACTCACAAATCCATCTATTTCATGCATTTATTACCAAATTACATCATTTACAACTTGGTCCCATTTAGGTGCTTTCATGACTACACCTTTCACCAAAGTTGTTTCTCATCTCCCTAACATTCATTTTCTTCCATAAAAACTCAGTTAACATCATAAACTCTCTCATGGAAAACCCCTGGACTTTCAACCATATTGCAATTTAGTCCCCTCATTTGCTAGCTTAAGCTTTGGGGGTTCCAAAAATACAAAAATCATTAAGAAAGACTTCTAAAATCACTTACTTTCTAGAGAATATGTTGGCTGATAGTTTGAGCTTCCAAAACCCCTATTTTCTCTTTAAATTTTCAGTGGATGAAGAAGAGTGAATAGTGAAAGATGATATCTTTCCTTTTTAGCATATTTTATTCATCTTTTATCACCTAATATCACCAAATTTGACTAAAATTAATGTTCTTGTCCCCTTAGCTTCCTATGGCCAGCCAACACATTCTATATGGCCTAATTGCACTTTAAAGACCTTCAATTTAATATTCAATGGCTATTAGACACCTCTACCTTGAAAAATAGAACTTTCACACTTTCTGCGATTTAGTCCTTTTTAACAATTAAGCATTCATTTGTCAAAATTAAAACATCAAAATTTCCATGCAACCTTATAATCATGCTATAATGCATAAAATAATATCAGAAAAAACTTCCTCAACCTCGGGTTAGTGGTCTCGAAACCACTGTTCCGACTAGCCCCAAAACTGAGCTGTTACATGTAACATCATCACTCGACCCGTTCGCTAGATCCGAGTGTGAGCGTCACACCAGAACTAATTGGTTAATATTATGCTAACCTTATGCAATTTATGTGACAATTTTCTTTAAAATAAAAATGAATGTCAAATTTTAAAAATATATGTTAATTTTTGGGAGGGCCTTAAATTGAAAATAACTTTTATTAAGGGGAGCAAATTATTCAAAAACAAATTTACCAAATGTTTTGTTATATCAAAAAGGGGGATATTGTTAAATTAAGCTTTATTTGACAATATGTTTTGATATAACAAATTGAAGTGTTTTGGAATTAAAGTTAGAATTGAACAACATTGGAAAAATAATTTTTCAATTAAAGTCTAAGAGACAAAATTTTAGATCTTCACTTTAAACTCTTAGAAAAAAATTTTGAATCAACTTTAAAATCAAGCTAAAATGATTTTAATCAAGTAAAAATTCTTTTAACAAGTCAAACTATTTTTTAAACAAGTCAGAACAGTTGCAGGTCAAAAAGTATTGATACTTTTTAACCAAATATTGATATTTTCCCTTAGAAAAACGGTACCAAATTGATATTCTATTTTTCACAAATTTAGTGAAGTATCAATCCGATGTCGATACCTTTTATATGGTATCGGTAAAATCTATCTGGTATTGTTATTTCATCTCCAACATTCACTGAATTTAGCATTTATTGCAAAAAAAACGTCGATACATTTTTATTTGGTATCGATACTCACTGTTGCAAGTGAATTAAATGTTTTGGTTTTCACATCCCCAACGACTCTATTCATTTCTCCAACAATCACAACGATTGGAATTCAATTCAGGGGTATGAATACCAGCTTCCAAAGATCCTACAACTATAAGAAGAATATTCAAGCAAAAATCATTAATCAAACAACCTTTGTGCCAAATACTTCTATATTGTCTTTCATACACTTGTAAGTTTTATTTTCATTCTTTTACTCAAGTGTTTTTCATTATAAATGAGCTTAATTTGCAAACACTCAAATCTTGTAAGGATTATTTTTTTGTTAGCTTCTTTGTATCTCTTTGAGAGGGTTAGAAATCTTAAGGGAGTTGTAAGGTTAAACATTGTCCTCAAAGGTTGATCAAATTAGTGAATTTGGGAAAATCCTAAATTGTGGAAAGTTAAGGTAGTGGAGTAGGCAATTGGGGTCGAACCACTCTAAATTCTTATGTTCACTTTTCTATCATTTCTCTTTAGCTTTTACAAAAAAATTTAAAAGCCAATTCACCCCCTTTGTAACATCCTGAAAATGGGCCTATGCATTCTTGATTTAATTATACGAAATGGCATGTCTTATGTGTTATGAATGTATTATGAACATTTTTGGAAACTTGGAAATGTAAGGAAACGCTTTAGGAATATTAAGTTTCAAAAGAGGAAAGTGAACATTTTTAGAAACTTGGAAATGTAAGGAAATGATTTAGAAATGTTAAGTTTAAAGGAGGCAAACGAACATTTTTGGAAACTTGGAAATGTAAGGAAATGTCTTAGAAAATGTTAAGTTTTAAAGTTTAAAAGAGGAAACTAAAACAAGGTGGCCTTAAGAAAATTAATAGAAGGAATTTGACATAAGAACGGGGTTGGAAAAGTGGCAAGGAGGCACCACTTAAAGCCCAGTAGGTGACGCCACAATCAAGGGGGAAGGAGCCTAGGTTCGAGTCACATGGGAAGCAAATAAAAGAGTTTTATTTTGCTGCAAGGAGCAAGGGAGTTGGACGGCACCAAGGCACTTGGGGAAGAGTTTAATTCTCTTTAAAATTCGGCAAAAGGGTGTGATTAATTGTGGATTAATTCCTTTTATTTTTAATGGATAAAAGAAGAAATAATAGAAGGATTATTATTAAGCAAAGTGATAAAGGATGGAGTATTATTATTTATTTTAAATAAAAAGATAAAGAGGAAAACAAGGGAGAAGTGATGGCCAAGTAAGGGACTTTAACCTTAGTAATTTCGGCTAAGCTAGTAAAAGGGAGTAGCCGAATGTCATTCAATACTTTTGCCTCTCTTTCAAGCACTCTTTTCTCTCCAAGCTATCATCTTCTTCTTCTTTTCTTTTTATCTGCTCTAGCCGAAACTTCCATCTCCCTAGTTCATCTTAGCCGTAAACCCTCCCTAAAAAGATTCATACTCTTCCTCTTGTGTTCTTTGAGATAGCCGAATACCCTACTTCTGTTGGGAGCCATAGCCGATTCTTCCTAAGCCCATACTCTCTCTTTTCTTTTCCCCTGTTGAAGCCGAAACCTCCTAGTATTCATCAAAAGCCGAAATCAATTGAGTAAGATCTAGGCCAAAGTCGAATATTGTTGTGAATTCAAGCCAAGGTGTTGTCGACTACAACATTAGGGGAGGAATTTCGGGATATCAAGTGTTGCCGATTTCAATACTAAAGGTAAGGATGTTATTGACATCGTTTTGGTTCTTTTCTTTAAGCCGAAATTTAGATTCTAATGCCATCCATATCTTTGGCCGACACTTTGAAGGGCCTTTCGGGATTTACTAAGTGTCGACTACAGGGAAGGAGAAGTTCTTTTCCCGAAGGTACACCATAGGCCGCGTGTTCCCTAGTTATTCGGTGAGTTTCGGGATTTCAAATCACAAGGTAAAGTATATATATATGCAATCGGCTAAGGCTTATTTTAGCACTAGATCTATTTTCTTACATGATTTAAAAGCCGAAAACTAATCTATGAAGGGATTCAATACCAGCCGATTGCAAGGGAGGGAGTCTACAACATTCCGGGATTTGATTAGTAAACAAACCGGCAAGGTAAGGATTTAAGTATAACAATCCTAATAGGATTTGGATTTATGGCCGAATGGCTTTTTATTAAATATTTTTAGTGTTGGCCGAATATAGGCATTCAAGATCTAAAGCAGTGAGATCGGATTTTTAAGATTCGAAGTGAATTGCTAAGTTAATCAGGTGTGTACCCTACCCTAAGTTTTAATATGTCCATGGCTATGTTTTAAATTGAATGTGTTAACATGAATGTGAAAATATGGCTAAAGTACCATGCAATGGTACCAAGTACCCAGGTACGTTTCCTACTCCTACTAGGATTATGAATATATGTTATTTTTTTTAACATGTGAAAAGTGATAAGAATGTGAATTAAGGCATGAAATGCATAATATGTATGGTAGGGGGCATATGGGATATTATGAAAAGGGGAAGTGAATGTGGTGACCTAAGACCACGATATCTGAATGCGGTGTCTCTTGACACAAACTATGTATCTGGTGGCTATACCACAAATTTTATAAGGGCGATGAGCACGTCGACTGCAGCGACTGCCTTCGATGGTGTGTAGCGGATGGAGGGTTGACTTATTTAGTCTCCACGGTGTGCAGGTTGGTACGGGTGATGTGTAGCGGATGGCATCTAGGTTTGGGTTCGGGTTTGCATCATTATATTTACTTGTTATGTGAATGTGATATGTATGATATGCCTGAATTTGTTTGGATTTAGTGTTGGTTACACATTGAGTCTGTTGACTCACCCCGTTATGGGAACATTTTTCAGGTGATGAACAGTGATGGACCGGGTCGGCAGGAGCTTAGTGGTGGCCATGCTCGTCAAGGAATTCGTTTTATGTGGACTTTTTATTTAAATACTCTGAACTTTCATTTTGGGTTTTAATTTGATGTAATAAGGCCATAGTGAACTATTTTATTTCTGTTTTATTTACTATGTTACGAAATTTTAATTATTAAAGATTAAGTCAATTTAATTTTAAAATAGACTCTAAATATTTTGTCACCTGAAATAAATGGGTTTTCAATATAAAATAAACTCGTTTTCAACTCAAGCCCAACCCAAAAAAATCTTTCTTTCAAAACACACAAGTTTTCCTAAGTAACAAAAGAATTTTGAACCGGTTTACATCGAGGAGCATACCAGATTCGGTCAAGGCTCGTGGGCCGGGTTTGGGGTGTTTCACCCTTGGCAATTTTGGTTTTATCTTTTGAGCTAATAATCAATTTTTTTCAATTTTAACAGTTATTCAAAAACATTTCAATTTGTTATATCAAAACATATTGTCAAATAAAGCTTAGTTTAACACTTGATTATCAAAAAGAGGAAAATGAAAGGAAGAGACTGAGGTTTGTTTAACTATAGATCCACACTACGTTTGACCCCCCGGAATGAATTTGACCCCCTGAATGACTAAGTTATTCCGGGCATATTTAGTCCGTTACAATGTTTCAAGTGCTTAGTTGATTGAATGTTCATTTAACAGAATGATCTAACTTAGAATTAAGTAGTAAAGTCCCGTTATAGCCATTCAGCACACCAATCTCTAAATGGCTATTTCAAGATTGCTTAAAATAGAAAAAAAAAATTACCCAAATTACCCGTGCCCAAATAAATCGTCTAAAGCCCAAAAATTAAAAGAAAATCTCAATCAAAACATCCCAACAAAGAATTCAACGCAAAGAACACATCAAAGCATTGAAAAATGAAGGAGACACTCTTTCCAGAGCATGGGAGGTGAGATTTCAAACTCCAAAGGAAGAGAAAGGGGATATGATGAAAGTTAGCGTTTTGTATTCATGGTTAGCAATAGACAGTGGTGAACACTAGAGGTAAGCAAAATCTTATTCGATTCGAAAAATTCGATAAAGAATTCAAAGTTTGAATTAAATAGTTCGAATTATTTGAGTTAATCAAGTTATTCGGATCAACTCGAATAAAAAATTAAATTTTTCGATTTAACTCGAATATGAATTGCACAATTCGAGTTATCCGAAAATCCGAATAAGAAAAGACAAAACTACGTCATTTTGATAAATGTTTACTTTTTGAAACGTTAAAATTCAAAATAATTAAGTTAAAAGGTAAAATTATATCGTTTTGATAAATGTTTACCCATTAAGTTAAAAGACAAAATCATTATATTGTTCATGTAGTTAAATAATCTTGTACTTCATCTACTAGTTAAATAATCGGTCCATCTAAACACAACATTAAGTATAAATGGTAGGATTCGTTAACTCGACTCGATTTGACTCGAAATTTTTTGACTCAATTTAATTCAATTCGAAAAAAATTCAAATTGAGTTCGGTTACTAAAATAGGATTTGTCAACTCGACTAACTAGAAAATTTTTTACTCGATTTGACTCGACTCGATCGAACACTCACCCCTAGTGAACACAATGGAGGAAGGCTGGTTATGGGTTTTTGGTTTATTGCATATGGGTGAGAGTGAGAAAGTAGATAATGGGTTAGACTAAAGGCTACTTTAGCGTTACTTTTGAAAAGTGACATGAAGGAAAATGTTTATGAAAAGTTTAGTTTAAGATTTAACTATTTAATATTATTATAAAAAATACTTTTGAGAAATAAAATATCAATTTTAAATATAATGTTATAAAGCAAACTATATATGCATTTAAATGATGTTAAATTTTTTTTAATATTATGATGTTTCGGTAAAAAATTAAAAAATTATTGTAACCCATTATTAATATTTTAATGAAATAAAAAATTTAAATATTTTTAAGCAATTAATATTAATTATTTATAAAATTTAATTTAAATATATAAACTATATTTTAAATAATAGAATATAGCCATTACAAATTCAAATATATAATTTATGTAAATTTCAATAGAGAAATAATTGTATACACAATATAAATATTATATAAAATACATTGGATTATAAATAAGGGTTAAAAACGTCATTTGACTTCAAAAGTGTTTTTTTCCAAACGCAAAAGCCATATTATAGCTTTTGTTTTTAGGTCCAAAAGCACTTTTTATTTGAAAACATTTTTAACTTCAATAGTTTTTTGTTTAGCATTACTTATGACTCTAATAGTGTTGTTGACGCAAAGACATTTTTGAAAAGCAATGAGAAACAAAACCTAGGTGAGAGATGAAAAAAATGAATATGAGAAATAATAATACTAATAATAATAAAAGTAAATTATTTTAATATTTAGGTATTATATTTTTTATATTAGAAAGAATATTGTTTTATATACTTATAATAATTTTAAGGTTAATTTATTGATATAGTTATTAATAAATATAAAAATAAATTAATACAATATTTATAAATAATAATTTTTTATAATATATATATATAATTTTTACATTTATTTTTATAATTATTAAATGTAATTAACTTAATTTTGAATAAAATTATAACAATAAATAATATTTTTTAATTAAAGGATAATAATATCATTTTATACGTACTCTTTATCCAACTAAACAAAATAATATTATTACTTACCTATTTCATTTAGTGAACCAAACTACATGCAAATTATGTGTTTGTTTTATTTCCACCGAATAGTTATTTAATTCCTATTTTACTCCATTTTCAATCAACATCGTTAGCTTTTCTACTCAAATTTGAACGTTGCATTGGTAAGTGATTTAAGAGTAAAACGGGAGAAATGTCAATTGTATGTATTATAAACTTGGATAATCCCATCTTTCTTGATTCCTCCTTTTTCTTTTCTTTTTTATCTTTCATGGACCAAAATCTAAATTTATTTCAACCCATAATAATCAAATTCAAAAGGCATAATAATTCTTTTTACCTCCTAATTTTATAAAAAAAAAAATTGTTTTAGTCTTTTATTTTTCGATTCTTTTAGGCTTTACACTTATATTTTCTGTCAAATTACCCCAAAATAAATGAAAAAGTTAATATTTTTTACATAGATTATCACATTCATGCAACATCATTTAATTAATTTTTTTAAATACTTTTCAAGATTTCTTTTATTAATTTTTAATTTTAAAAATAGTTTTTTATTTTTTTCAATTTTTTTAAATTTTAAAAATGAATTAAATACTTACGTGATAATTCACGTTTATGCAACGTCAACAAAGTTTAAAAAATTAAATTTTCTATTAATTTTTTGCTGATTTGATAAAAAATAAGTTTAAAGGTAAAAAATACAAAAAATTAAATAAATGACTAAAATAATTTTTTATATAAAATTAGAGTACCAAATAAATCATTATACCAATTCAAAAAACTTAAAACTTCACATTTAAATAACTCAAATCTAAAACAATCAAAACATAAATAATCCTAAACTCCAAATGAAGTGAAAATTTTATAAAAAAAATCCAGATTCAACAAATCCGTCAAATTTACGAAACTACTTATCAACAATTCAACAAGTAGGGGTAGGGCTAAATCCATGACTACCTTTAGCATAAGATAAAAGAAATGTCCAAATTAGAAAGTTTTGTATGTTTCTAAGTAAGCCTAGTGAGGGTCCCCATGGATCCTTCAGCCCAACTGGTTAAGCCTAGTGCTCATCAATTAAATCCAGTACTGGGGCTTTATCTTACCCATGTAAGCAGACAAAAAGAAAAAGGGTGTAAGTTCGTGTGGGGTTAATGGTGCAGCAACGAGGAATCCTTATCTGAAAACTGAAAGCTAAGGCAGCAGCGAGGTGTTTTGGCTATGGTGATAAGATGATTAGTGAATGGTGTTATTGCTTAAAGGGTAACAATGTGTACGAATAGGTGGCAGAGAGGTCGCTACCACAGCATTTAGACCCCCAACCTAAAAAAACTAAAGTTGCAATACTTAATTTATCAAATTCAATTAAACAAATTATTAAAAATAAATAAAATCAGTTCAATAATCGATTCGATTGGTATGATTAATTCTGAAAACAATCTCATTTATTACATTTTGGAAGCTTCTCATTATGGCTTTAACATTTTCTCTCTCTTGGATTTCATGTGACTATTTTTACTTGCACAGGTTGATATATATATTTGTAGTTGCTTTAAATATCAAGCTTTTTTTTGGTTGGCAATGGCTATAGGACATATATTTTATTTTATTCTTTTAAAATATAACAATATAATAACGAAAAAAATCAACATTAAAAGTTAAATATCGAAAAGAAAAATGATGCCATAGGCTTAAAGTGATTTTTTTTTTGGAAAAAGAAATATAATTAGCTTTACCAAATAAATGTTACTATGTATTAGATAGAGTGAAAATATAAAAATTGTTAAATAAAAGGGTGACTGTCAATCATTGATCTATTAACACTGAAAATAATAAAACAAACCCATCATTTTCGTGTAATATTTATTCAATAACTTTTAATATGTTCTATATCCACCCATTGCATGTCACTAATATTGGACAAAGTTTACCACATCACACAGAACCAATTTAGACCAGCATTAGTATGCTCCTAAGTTATTATTATTATTATTATTATTATTATTATTATTATTATTAAGCTTTGATGGTTTGTTTTATTAAAAGAATGTAAAGATGAAAAAAACATTAACATGCATATATATATGATTGTGATTATTGTTGTATTTTTAGTATTGTCACTATTACTATATATTCTCCGAAAACTAAGAGACAACCACATTTACACCCAACACACAAGCAAAAGAAAAATCCAACCCTACACTTGAAATAGCTATGAAGTGAATTTGTCTTTGTGTTGATGATACCTTGAACAAACAAAAACTACAAAGGAAAGATGTTTGTTTCATAGCTAAGGGGTCACTCTCACAAATGGGCCATTCATTGATTAAATGCTTACTCATATGGTGTATCACCATCATCAACAGTGCTGGACCTGAGACAGGTGGGCCGTTTCATTGTTGGGGTACCCATTCATTTTCCTTTTCTTCATCTCTCTCTCCCTTCTCACACTCAGAGCTGCAGTAGTAATGGCGCTTCCATTTCCACTTTCTGAACATGAAAATTGCTGGTCAAGCACATTGACTGCCGTGTTCCAGCTGGAAGCCATGTCCATCATTGACCCTTCTTCTCTCTCCTTCCCCATCTTTTGCATCCATTTGTAGCATTTTAACAGGTTTTCCTGTACATATACCGAAACATTAAAATATAATACTTGCACTTTATTCTACTGCAATGTTCTCAAGTACCTTATGTACATATAAACAGCTGGAAATTGCTTTGTGATAGCAGGGGAATTGCAATGGGAACAGTTCATGGGAGGCAAAGAGAAGTGCCGACGCAGCAATTATCGATGGCTTGAACTCTAAAAGCTTTGTTACAGTTTGAGCTTTGAAGATGATTTCAACAGCTCTGGCTTTGAGGGCTTGCCTTAATGCAGGGTCTTTGAGCTTCAAAAATGGAATGAAAAAGGAGATGAAAGAGAAAGGAGTAATTGAACGCATCCGCCATTTTAGCGCTCCCAATATTAAATATTCCATCCTCTCTATTGTTCGTGCATCAAACATTAAACCTCCATCGCCCTACATTAATGCCAAAGAAAACATATTAACCTAAAACCGGTCTTAGGTTGCTGGCCATGTTACAAATTTTTACCTGAAAGTCGGCGAGAGAGAAGTCTGCTCTGTTCATCTTGGCAGCCAAAGAGACGCAAGAGATTGCAATAAGTCGAAGAACCCATGTCTTATTTTGCTGCAGCGTCAAAGTTACAGCTCTGTGAACTGAATGAATGGTGTTTTAACTAATAGCAACGAACGAAGCTAAGAAGACGTTACCGGTATGGGTTGGCTTGATAAGAACCGGTCGAGATAATTAACAGCAAGATACGATATAAAGGGGTGGAATTTGCAAGAAAACTGAAACAAAAACTAAACTGAGATCACAAATGAAATAAACAAAGTGAGTGAGTGTTGGTCATTTACTTTACCTGTGAGATTAAACAAATAGCTTCTTCTCTGAAACAAACATCATCTGTAGCTTTGAGTGTGGGCATATGATCGGATTCAAGCAAGAAGAGGGAAGGGATAGTATTAAAGTTGGTTAATGGGTTTTCAAGATTGAACTCCATTAGCTTAGTGGCGCAGTACTGCATAGCTACTATCTATCTGTATCTGTACCTACATTTTACCAAGAGAAGTGGGACTTTATGCAATTGCAGAAGATAGAAATCTGGTACTTATATAATTGAATGTAAAGGATGGGTTATTACCTCATAATGTTATGCATTTCCCAAATTAATGAAAGGTGTAATTAATACCAGGTGGAGCTTCCAATCCATGCAGTATTTATTATGTACAAATTACAAAAAAAAAAAAAAAAAAAAACAGTGGCGAACTGGCCACCTCTGAATTCTGTTCCCCTTCTTGCACCAAACTGGTAACATTGCAGTGCCAGGTTATAAATCTTCAGGTAGACATATAATTAAATTGAACTTTTATATGAATATTACCAAAAAAAATTTATATTCCAGATAAATTAAATTTCATTTTTTATATAAATATAGAAAATATCTATGTTTTTTTAAATAAAAAAATTTGGCAGGCAGTAGGTACCCATAGTATAATAAGCTTTAATAGCAGATTAAAATTGAAGAATTTAGTTGAGATAAAAATTTCCTGATAAGTTATATTATATTTTTAAAGAAATAATTCATATTCAAACTCTGAAAATAATATTATTAATAAGAGTAATTATAAATCTCAAAAAGATTAATTTTTTTTATTTATTGAAATTTAAGCTCAAAATTTTTCTTAAAAATATTAAATTCTTTATCATAAAATCTAATTATGAAAAAAAAAACATAATAGATTATTTCTCGGCACCAAACATAAGAAGCCCTTTTGCTTTTCTTTTCTTCCTCTCCCCCTCCTCCTTATGTGCACATCAATATTATGGAACAATAATTATTCATTTACAAGTAATCAAATGTTAATAATAAGCTTATACACAAATTGAATGATTTGATCGTCGAAAAGGCTGAGAATTTTAAGGAGGGGGGATGAGAGGGAGAAATTGCAATGATAATAATGTGTATGGAGAAGAGACAATAAAGGGAAAAACACATGCAGTGACATAATGAGTGCATGTTTCACGCCATACCACCAGGCAAATAACATCATCATACTATATGTTCTCAGCTTATATAAATTATAATAATACTGATCAGAATGTGACAATGCCCCAGCAGCTGGTGGTCCATTTTTCAACATATTGTACATTTGTGACCAAATCAAAAACCAATTTATAGTATTCAATCATGTTTCTTCGGAACAGGAGCCAGCCAAGGTATGATGAAGTCACTAATTTATGCTGATGTATCAATAAGTAATCAGATAGCAAGGTTTTTTCTTTGTTTTGGATAACTAGACTATTTGGTTGATGGTAATCAGATAACTAGTTTGATATAAGAATGTATAACATATATACCCATAGAAATGAAATTAAGTCATCTTTCTAACTACTTGATTCCTTTTTATTTAAGGATTTGAAATTTTGATAATCTAACTTTAAGTCTTATCATGCATGAATAGTTTGAGCTCATTCTAGTTTTAGTTTTAATTTATTATATGTGTATTATTTATTATTGTACTTGTAAACTTCTTAGGGGTTGTTTGGTTCGTCGAATCCTAGACTATGTTCCGTAATAGGATTATGAGAATTTAAGATTACGAGTGAAATGTGAGATTATCTTATTCGGTTCATTTGATTGGGATGTAAGATTCAGATGTTTGGTTAACGGAATGTGAGATTGTTTAGAAGCACATTTTACTCAATTGTCCTTATTATAGAATTTGTTTTTTTAACAAGTTTAGTTCCTTTAATATTTTTTAGTTTCAGTTTCCATAAACTTATGATAAATTATTACAATTATTACTTTTTATTACAATTTATATATTAATAAGTAAATATATTGTGTTGAAATAAATTTATAAACCATAATTATAATAATTCATGAAAAGTGATTATAACACCAACCATAATTATGGTTATAACCATAATTTATATATTAATAAATAAATTATTGAATAAAATATAATTATTATAACTATAATGTATATATCTATTGGTTCCCTATTAAGAAAAAAATATTTTTTTAATTAGTCTTAAACTTTATTTATAAAAAAAGTCTAAATTGATTAGAATAATAAAACAAAGTCAAATTGATCCAAAAGTTAAGATTATGCTCGTAACCTAAGATTACTTAAGGAATGGATCGTAATAAAATGACACCCTATATTACGGGATGATTGTAATGTGAGATTACGTGATGGGCAGAATGTTGAAATCCAAACACTATAATCAATCTTGATGGTTTCTCAAACATTTCGCCATTTCCGCGGACTCTGTCCTTCATTTACTTGTATTTGTCTCTCTATTTATTTTTAGGGTGGAAATCTTCTTTCCACCATGTCCTTATAAGGTAGTCCTGCGGTCTACCCTTCTATTGGTCATTGGGTATCTAACCCTTAGCGGTCAATCCAAATCTATTCAATCCATGGCGTGTAACAGCCCGTTTTCAGTAAAATTGGAACAGTAGTTTCGGGACCACAAATCTGAGTTAGAAAGAAAATTTATTTTAATATTATTGCATGGTATGCATCATGATAGGAAAGACGTATGAAAATTTTGACAAGAAAATTTTACCGATTTCATGTTTAATTATAAAAAGGACCAAATTGCATAAAATGCAAAAGTTGTGTTCTAGTAGCTATAAGTATCAAATAGCTATGGAATTCAAGATTTGAGGTCCTTATATGGTAATTAGACCACTAAGAAAAGTTAGTAGATATTTTTGATGATTCATCCATGGAAATTTAGAAAAAGAAAAGGACTAAATTGGAATTTAGAATAAATAAAGATGATAATAGCCTAATATCATCTTATTTCATCATCTTCCCCAAATTTTCTATGGAAACCCTAGGAAAGAGAAATAAAATCAAGCAAGCTTAATTAGGTAAGTAATCATGTCCCATTTTTAGTAATTTTTATATTTTTGATATTGGAATAACCTAATTTATCTATTTTGGGAATCAATTTGAAAAGATATTAAAGTATTGAAATTTTTCCATGGATGAATATGCTGAAAATTTGAAATTTATGGTAGAAAATGAAAGGTTGTTGATAGATAAACAACTTTTGTAAAGTGAATTTTCATGAAATTATGGTTTAGGGACTAAACTGTAAAGATGTAAAATTCATGGAAAATTTTTGATTTTTATGAAATATGTGTGCTGTAAATGTTATATGTAAAAATCAGTTAGGCTTGGAATAAGGATTAAATTGCATGAATTTCATTTTCCGAGCCTAGGGACGAAATTGTCATTTATGAAAAGTATAGGGGCAAAATGGTAATTTTACCTAGGATGTGAATTGAATTAAATTGAATATGAAATGGATTAAATTGATGTTAAATTCATTTATATAGATCCAGATAACTCAAATACGAAGTTAGATCGAGGAAAAGAAAAAGTGTCGGATTAGTAGATTTCCGTATACAAACAAGTGACGGGGTAAGTTCGTGTAACTAATTTTTTACATTTATATGCTTGAATTGAATGTTGTGTATGAGAATTATGTAGTTGCCATGCATATGAAAATTGAATACATATCTGATAATACTCGATAAATGATAAGTCCCGTTGGAATAAATGAAGTTCATCGAATACAAGTTTCCTGATTGGTTGTGATCTAGCATATGTTGCAGACACACCATAGCTCTTACGAGCATCCTGTTATAAGCCCTCTCGAGCTTCCCGTTACATGGTTCCTGCGAGCATCCTGATCGGTAGTGATCCTGCATGTGTTGAGGACTATCGCAACTCTTTGTGAGCATCCTGTTATATGATCGATTGTGATCCTACATATATTGCGGACACAAACGCAGCTCTTTATGAGCGTCCTGATATAGGCTCTTTGTAAGCTTCCTGACATGGTTCGCTTGAACATCCTGTTATATGGCTATTCAGAGCTCCTTGATAATAGCTCTTCGGGGTTACCTGTTAAGCTCAATGAGCTTCATGTTCTAAACTCTTATGTGTTTCCTGATTTACCCTAGATAAGCTTCCTGTTTCATGGCTCACATGATCATCCTGTTATATGGCTCGAGAGAGTGCTTCCTGATTATGTGCCCTAAATGGGTACCCTTGAATATGGATTGACGGTTTACAGTTTTGTACACTTTAAGTGTACTACATGTGTATCCATCGATATTTCAAATAAATTCAACAGGAATAGTTTTGACATGGTTGAATTGAACTTAAGATGATTGATTATAGAAATACACATGTTATATGGAAATATGATATGAAAAGCACATGCTTATGAAAGTTATTACATGATGAGCTCATCTTTGATTTTTTATGTTTACATGATATACATTACTAACAAGTTTCTTGAGATTATATGTGTTTAGGCAAATGGCCATAATGATTTGGATGCATGTTTGTATATTTATTTTGAATGTACATGATTGGTAAGTTAAGTTCTTGTTATACGAACTTACTAAGCATTTGAAATGCTTACTCGGTTTTCTTTTCTCTGTTTTATAGTGCTCGGAAGCTCGTAAAGGTTGGAATCGGTCGGAGCATCATCACACTATCCTTCAGCACGTTTTGGTATAAATAGCAAATTATTTTGGTATAATAGCATGTATAGGCTAACTTGGCCAATGTTGGCATGTAAATGGTTGTTTGTAATCTAGCCATTGGAATGGCTAGTAATGGTATATTTAGTGAATATATACTTGAGGTTATAATATGGTTAATAAATGTGTGTTTGGTATGGTTAGATTGAATTATGGTAAACATATATGTCTTTCAAAAGGTAAGTTTAAATACATGTGATGATATATCAATTATAGTGCTAATGTTGGCTTGGTTTTAACATCTTGAATTGGTTGGTATATGTATGCAAGTATTAATGTAGGTATAAGGCAAAATTTGGGTGAGAAATAAGGCTTGGAAATGGCCTTATTTTGTCCACATGGGTAGGTACACGGGCGTATGTCTCAACCGTGTGTGACACACGGCCAAACGCACGGGCTTGTGCTTTGGCCATGTGTCCCATGCATCTTAAAAATTGAGAAACAGAATGCTTAGAATTGGTCACATGGGTAGAGACATGGGAGTGTGTCTCAGCCGTATGAAACACACGGCCCAACACACAAATGTGTATCTTAGCCGTGTGAACCCTACACCTAAGAAAAATTTTGAAATTTTGCGAAAAATTTTCTGAGTTTCCAGTTTAGTCCCGATTTGATTCTAACATGTATTTTGGGCCTTGAGGACCCAATTAAGGGACGATATGATTGATTTCGAATATGAATAGTAAACGACATAAATTTTCTATAATTGATCTGTAGACTCCGGTAATGCTCCGTGACCCTGTTCCGGTGACGAATATGGGTTAGGGGTGTTACATGGCGGACTTCTTCTCTTACCTTAGTCCTAAAAGACTTGCTGTCATCCCATGTTTTGTGATAACTATTGAGATTTCTCGTCCCCTAGCGGATTAAGTCCCACTTGGGGCGAATAGCGGCTAGACTATTTCCTCGCAATCTACCATATTTGAGATTCTATGCTCGAAACTGTGTCATGTCTGTTAGATGTGGACCTCTTTAGCTGTCAATACCCGACAGTCTACCTCAGAGTGTTCAACTGCATTCACAAGTTTCCATTATTTTGGTTCCTTAGACAACTAACCATTTGTCTGGTACTTTCCAAATGGTTTACCCCTTGAATAGGAATAGTCTTGACAGTCATATTTGTCCTCTAGTATAATTTCCTTAGTTAATGGGTTCTATTTAACCTCTATTTTCCTTGTGAACTAAACATTGTGCCCATGCTCAACCTTTAACAAACCAGATTTAACTAAGCATTCTTTGGCGGCTCTTATTTGTGGATTCTTATTTGCGATCCCTGGATTATCCATCCTTCGTTTACCTATACACTAAGCTCCACCAGGACGTCAACTCATGTGACTACTTCCTATTGGTTACCATCCATATGCCCTACTGATTTTCACAACTATTCCAGCAATCATTTTTCATTTTCACTTCGTTCCCTATTTATTGGTGAATTTGTTCGTCCCGTTGATTAACCATCATAAGTCCATGTTCTATTTTCCTTCTAGCTCATTTCTTCTTGTTTGCAAAATGTTCCACCCTTGCCGCCCTGATTGACCATCCATTTTTGATGTCCCAGCCAACTAATTTATGTTGCCACAGCCAAACTATGGTCTTACGCATTAGGGTCTCATGTTCAATTTCCTGGCAAACTACCCCATGTTTAGTGTCCTGGCAGACCTTGCAAGTCAAGCTATAGTCTTACACAATATACCCTATGTTTAATATATTGTAAAATCCATTGGTTTTTATAGTCGTACTATGGTTTTACACCTCATAATTCTTGTGTTTAATGTCCCGACGGACTATCTATGATGCCATAACTTCTTTCAGCTTTGGCCTTACACAATATAACCTGTGTTTACTATCTCGATGGACTACCAAAGAATGTCATTGCGTCCTTCAGTTATGGTCTTAGTTTTTTTTTACCATTTTGGTGCTCTTTCATATGATTCCATAGTGTTTTTCAGCTATGGTATTACTCATTTCTATCATGATGTCATAGCATCTTTCAGCTATGGTTATACTTATCTTTATTATGATGTCATAGTGACTTTCAGCTATAGTATTACTCATTTTTGACGTATAGCCTCCAATTGGGCCCATTGCCTAGCCATGATCTTTTTATTCACCTTTCCTATTTCATTCCATCCATTCCTTCATTTCACCATTTTTAAC
This sequence comes from Gossypium australe, assembly GCA_005393395.2. NCBI lineage: Eukaryota > Viridiplantae > Streptophyta > Magnoliopsida > Malvales > Malvaceae > Gossypium > Gossypium australe. The sequence goes on from CM016626.1 coordinate 44,493,257, forward strand.
ATTGGTGTTCGAACACTGTAGTGTCCTTTTTGCAAGGCCTGAAGCTTCGCACATCACGGGTGCACTCAGCAACACCGTATGGTGGTATCTAATAGAATCACCCCTTGTTCCCATTCCTAACTTCGACTAACCCTTCGACATTTCCTACCATATGTACATTATTCACATGCAAGCATAGACATATAATCACGTAAACATAGTAACATGGAACACACCAACTGGCACATGTATCACTACCACATTCGTGCTATTCATAAATCATCTCAAAAGTGAGGTATAGAAACTCACTTGATACTTTTTCACCTCATCCGCTTAGCTTTTCTGAATGCTAGAGCTTCCATTCTCCTGGCAGCTAAGCATCACAGTCAAGTCCATAAATTAACTCAACATCTTCAATTAAAGCTTCAGTTTCCCAGAAACATACAAAATCCTTAGAAAGGTTTCTGGGAATCCTTGACTTTATTTTCTTAATCTTACATATACAAAAGGATTCAAGACTTTACCAGCTTACTGGATTCTTTATTTTTCTGGCTTAGGCCTCTTAACTTCTGCTCCATGCAGAGCTTCCCATAACTATCACATTTTCGAAGCAACAAAGAAGATGAAGGAAAAAAAATAAAGCAGAATTGAGATGAATCCTCTCCCAGAAGTCATCTCTCAGCTATTTATAGCCCTTCTCGCACGGTCTCTAATAGTGTAAAATCCATCCTTTGACAATCATTATGTTTCCCACTTACAAGTCAGTTGGTTTAAATCCAACCAAACCGACCTTGGATTTCAACCAAATCCTAAATTGGTTACTTTCTCCTCCCGACTTTCTAGTGAAGCTCACCAATTTATGCCTTCTTTCTATTTAATCCCTCAATTATTTTTAAATTTTCGGACCTAATAGAAACCGTGTGTGACATCAGGAGTATTTGCCTTTGGTCTTAATACAGATCTATAACACCCCTCACCCGTATCCGTCACCGGATTAGGGTTACGAACATTACTTAACCAACCACAAGTCAACGTACCTTATAAAAACTACTTCATTAATTGATACGTACCAATCTGTACTTTCACGATTAAATATGCATACCCCTTTTTATATCAAAACATTAACGAACATATCACAAATGATATCATTAACATCAATTAAAACTAATTACATTCAATTAGCAAAAGCACTATTCATTTGGTCATTTTGAATGGCATAGCCGAATATATATATAGGTTTATCAATAGTCAATTTATACCAATCAATTGACCACATACATTCAGTCACATGCATACCATAATTAGTTATTAACAACAATGATTTAACATTTTTAAAACTCCATGACCGAACATATGCATATATTTTCAATCCAAGAAAAACATATATACCAACTAAGACAATGCCATAACCGAATATTTATGATTGAGAATAATTCCATTGGATCATTAATACATCAAACCCATTAACTACATGCCCATAGTTCAACCTTATTCATTCCAAAATCAAACACTCAAGGATTTCACATAACCTAATATGAAATAACTTCCAAGTTAAGATTTCAATCACGCATGGCATTCCTATTTGAACATAAAGATAATATCCATTACCTAATTCCATGAAACACATACATACTAATCAAGTTTATACTATTACCGAATAAACACAAACATATAAGACATCTCAAACATATACAACCATCTCAAGCACTTTTAATCACATCAAGCATAGACAGAAGGCCATTTTCGTATGGCAATTAAATACATACATATATACATCATTTGAGTCAATTCAAAAACGGTTTAGCCTATACATGCCATAGACTTAAAGTTCATTCACAAAGAGGTACCAAAATATCGATGATAGTGTGATGAGCTTCAACGATGATCCCCGGGCACGAGATGAACACCCAAAAAAAATCTACAATGCGGAAACAACCATGAACAAAGTAAGCTTTCACAGCTTAGTAAGTTTTAAGCATTTATTATGATTTAATAAATTAATTCATTTACAAGCTCCTTACCGAATGGTTAAACATTCAAAAATAGATTTCATAGCAACATTATATGCATATATATATATATATCCATATACCACCTTCATATGATAAAAATAAACGGCATATACATCTTTTATTTACTGAATTTCAACTTACATATTAAGCTACCATCAATCACAAGTTGATATGTATAATACATACCTCTAGTTTATATACCACTCCAAACTTAACCACCCGTGCATACATATGGTTGTATACCCGATCATTTCATTATACTTAACAGTGTTAATAATAGGAGTCTTTTAACGAGCATCAAACCTGCACACCTGCTACCAAGATTCAGTAACGTATCGCACACTTAGTGCCGTTACTTCGACATTTCGCACACTTAGTGCCGTTACTTAAACAGTTCGCACACTTAGTGCCATGTGACCGATTTCACACACTTAGTGCTCAGTTATAAGTTTGCACACTCAGTGCCTTCCGTAAACCCGTTAATCATTCAAATGTACACTTATATATAAGGTCTAATCCACAACTTCACATATAAGCATATACATATAGGTATAACTTTATTATCTCATACCCAAATCTATATCCCATTCGGCCAAAACATTAACATGTAACTAATATTTCCTTTGACTATATTCATACCCTAATTTATTATCTCTCATATTTACTTACATCATTGACATATAGGTATACATTTCATGCAAATTAATCCAACTTCCAACAACTTCACATTTGGCTAAATCATGATATCTCCCATGCCACATTCGGCAATTTAAAATTAAGTCTATCGCTTCACTTAATCATGTACATATTATTATTGAATAAATTCAATTTAATCTGAATGCTTAAAAACTTACCTCGGAAGTCGACGGATTAGGGTTTCCCGACTATTCGTTCAACTTCGCCTTTCCCCGATCTAATCCCGTTTCTTTTTGTTCTTGATCTAAATAATTCCAAATTAAGCTCATTCAAATATATTTTCATTCAATTTAATCTAAAAATACATAATTATGCAAATTACCATTTTACCCCTAAAATTTACAACTTTTTCAATGTAGTCCCTATTGCACAAAACACAAAATACACATAATTTGAATTTACTCCTTTAGGGCCAAATGCTCCTCATGCCTATATAAGTCCATACAAGCCATTTATTTTGCATTTTAATCCCTCAACTATTTATTTTTGCAATTTAATCCATAACACTCAAATTCATCAAAATTTCCAATTCAAAACATGTTAACTCAAAACATATCCTTAATATTTCACCATCAAACATTACAAAACATAAGCATTCATCAATGGCCAAATATCAAACATGCATCAAACTCAAAAATTCTAACATGGGTCGAATAGTATTCAAAGCAACGATCTCAAAAACATAAAAATTAACAAAAACCGAACTAACCACATACCTTAATTTAAGCTTAAAGATGGCCGAACCAAGCTTTGTTTATTTTCTTTCTTCTTTTGCATGCATTCGGTCAAGAAAAAGATGAACAAACATGTTTCATTTTATGTTTTATTATCATATATATTAACTTATTGTTTAATTACTATTATAACCTTTCTTTATAATTTAACAAACATTATACTATAAGGTTATTTTAGTACATCGCCGTCCACTTTCATTAAGATGGTATTTTTTCCTTTTAAAAGCTTCCAATTTTAAAAGACATCCACAATTTGGTCCTAACACATTAAACCATCAAGTTTTAACTTTACGCGATTAAGCCCATTTTGATAATTCGGCACTCAAACGATAAAATTAAATCACGAAAATTTCACACATAGCAATTCACACATAGATGACTCGAAAAATAATATTTTAAAATTTTTCTGACTCAGATTCGTGGTCCCGAAACCATCGTTCTGATTAGGGCTAAAATTGGGCTTTTACAACTCTCCCCCCTTAAGGGATTTTCGTCCCCGAAAATCTTACCGATGAAAAAATGTGGGTAGCGTTCTTTCATTGAATCTTCGAGTTCCCAGGTTGCTTCCTCAACCCCGTGCTTATGCCACATAACTTTAACCAACGAAATTTTCTTATTTCGTAACTCTTTCACTTCACAAGCTAAGATACGAATCGGTTCTTCCTCATACGTCAAGTCAGGCTGAATCTCAATCTCTGCTGGGCTAATCACATGAGAAGGATCGGGTCTGTATCGTCGAAGCATCGATACATGAAAAACATTGTGAATCTTGTCTAGCTCAGATGGCAACATAAGTCTGTACGCAACCGGCCCAATGCGCTCAATAACTTCGTATGGCCTAATAAATCTCGGACTTAACTTTCCTTTATGACCAAATCTAAGTATCTTTTTCCACGGCGAGACTTTCAAAAATACTCGGTCACCCACTTGAAATTCTATATCTTTACGTTTAAGTCCACATATGACTTCTGACGATCTGACGCGGCTTTCAAACTTTCTCGGATTACTTTTACTTTCTACTCAGTCTCTCTAATTAAATCAACCCTGTATATCTTGCTTTCACTTAGCTCGGTCCAATATAGAGGTGTATGACATTTACGACCTACAAAGCTTCATAAGGTACCATTTTGATACGCAAATTCAATCAAAGGCAAGTATCGTTCCCACGTTCCCTCAAACTTAAGAACGCAACATCTCAACATATCCTCGAGTATTTGAATAACATGCTCGGATTGACCATCCGACTGAGGGTGAAAAGCAGTACTGAAGTGCAATTTGGTACCTAAAGCATCTTGCAGTTTCTTCCAAAATCGCGATGTAAACCTCGGATCTCTATCCGAAACAATAAAAATAGGTACCCCGTGCAATCGTACAATCTGAGATATGTACAACTCAGCTAACTTATCAAGCGAGAAATCCGTACGTACCAGAACAAAATGGGCCGATTTCGTCAATCTATCAACGATAACCCAGATTGAGTCTTTCTTGCTCGGTGTCATCGGCAATCTAGATACAAAATCCATCATGACTTGATCCCATTTCCACTCAGGTATCATGATCGGTTGAAGTAATCCCGATGGTACCTGATGCTCGGCTTTTACTTGTAGACATATTAAACACTTCGACACATAGTCTGAAATGTCTCGCTTCATACCATGCCACCAGTAATGTTGTTTCAGGTCATTATACATTTTCGTACTACCTAGGTGAATTGACAACCTACTATTATGAGCTTCATCACAGATCATTCGAATCAACTCAGGATTCTTAGGCACACATATTCGGTTTCTAAACCGTAAGCATCCTTCAGCATCTAACTAAAAATATGAATCATCACTTGAGCCACATTGACCCCTCTTTGTTATTAAGTCATTATCAACCTCTTGAGCTTCGCTAATCTGTTGAACGAACAATGGTCTCGCTTTCAATTCTGCAATAATTGCACCATCATCAATCATAGCTACATCCGCATTCATTGCACGAAGAGAAAATAGTGATTTGCGGCTAAGTGCATCAGCAACCACATTAGCCTTCCCCGGGTGATAATCAATCACAAGCTCGTAGTCTTTTAATAGTTCCAACCATTATCGCTGTCTCAAATTCAGATCCTTCTGAGTCAATAAATACTTTAGACTCTTGTGATCCGAATAGACATGGCATTTTTCACCGAATAGATAGTGACGCCATATTTTCAAAGTAAAAGCTATAGCAGCCAATTCAAGATCGTGAGTCGGATAATTCTTTTCGTGCGGCTTTAACTGTCTCGAGACGTAAGCTACAACTTTACCCTCCTGCATCAAAACACAGCCTAAACCATTTAAGGATGCATCGCTGAAGACAACGAACTCCTTACCCGACTCTGGCTGAACTAGCACTGAAGCTTCCATTAACAAAGTTTTTAGCTGATCAAAACTCTTCTGGTACCTTTCTGACCACTTGAATTTAATGTCTTTCTGCAACAATTTTGTCATCAGAGCTGCAATCATAGAAAACCCTTTCACGAAGCGTCTATAGTACCCAGCAAGTCCCAGAAAACTACGAACTTCAGAAACATTCCGCGGAGGTTTCCAATCAAGTATAGCTGAAACTTTACTCGGGTCAACCCGAATGCCCGGTGCTGAAACGACATGCCCTAGAAAACTAACTTCATTCAACCAAAAATCACATTTGCTGAGTTTCGCGTACAACTGCTTATCACGCAAAATCTGTAACACAAGTCTCAAGTGTTCGGCATGTTCAGTTTCGTCACGCTAATAGATTAAAATGTCATCTATGATTACAACCACACACCGATCTAGATACGGTCTAAATACCCGATTCATCAGATCCGTGAAAACAGCAGGGGCATTAGTGAGTCCGAACGACATCACTAAAAACTCGTAATGGCCGTATCTCATCCGAAAAGCAGTCTTTGGTACATCCGAGTTTCTAACTCGCAGCTGATAATAACCTGACCTCAGATCAATTTTTGAGAATACCGAAGCTCTCTTAAGCTGATCAAATAAATCGTCAATACGTGGCAACAGATATTTATTCCTTATAGTTACTTTATTGAGTTGTCGGTAATCAATGCACATTCTCAAAGTTCCGTCTTTCTTTTTCACAAATAGGACTGGTGCACCCCAGGGAGAAAAACATGGTCGAGCAAAACCTCTATCTGTCAATTCTTGCAACTGAGTTTTTAATTCTTTTAATTCGGTCGGTGCCATTCTATATGGAGCTATCGAGATCGGAGTCGTCCCTAGCATTAGCTTAATCCCAAACTCCACTTCCCGAATAGGTGGCAATCTCGGTAATTCCTCCAGAAACACGTCCGGATACTCACAAACAACTAGTACAGATTCAATCTTCTTTTCGCTTACTTTACTATCAATCACATAAGTAAAGTAAGCTTCATAACCCTTTCTCAAATACTGTCAAGCCAACATCGAAGAGATCACTGTTGGTAATCCATTCAAATCCGCAGATTCAATTCAAATCGGGGGTAAGGCCGTGTTCTAGATGATCAATATGGCACGACCATGTGGGTTTAATTCCAGGCCGTGTGGATTTCGTGATATGACCCATTTATTCTATTTTGGTCCCGTTTTATGATCTTTTCGTCCTCGGGTGCTTTCCTGGGTATAAGACATGAAAAGAAAGGATTAAGAGCACCTTTTTATATGAATCGAGGCTTAAATCATCCAAAAACATACTAAATGTGGGATTAAAATATGTTTCTTTTACGGTTTATCAAATACCCCCACACTTAAGCTTTTGCTTTTCCTCAAGCAAAATTCTCAACTTACAATGAAAACAAACTTTCCATGATTCATAATTCCTATCAATAATGTCTCATCATAATTCATAGATAATTTATACATGGATGAGTTAACTCGAAGAGTCTTAAAGATTCAAACACTCAAAGTCATATATTTGTAGCATAAAAACGTAGGTGTTTCCCCTTATCTAAATAATTACCTTTGATTCAAAATCGACAAGGATCGACATCCTCACTAAAGATTCACTCAAATCACTCGAGGTGTTTAAGGTTCAAAATTAAGCTCTCAGCAGTCGAACCTGAAAAAGTTAATCCCATAGGCTTGCCTGAAAATCAAATCTCCACCACTGTAATATAAGATGATACACAAATCAAAAGGTCTTTAACAGGGTTGTAACGGGGCTAGGGTTAAAGGTGTGGATAAAGGCAGAATTAGAAGGTCAGAATTGAGACTGGCCTAACAAATTGCCTAACTAAAAAAAATGAACTAATCCTAATTAATTACATCAATTGAAAACTAATAATACGAGCTTTTTCCTCAAGATGTGGAATTTCAACATGTAGGCTCACTTAGTAGAACTAATACTGAATATACTTCGAGTTTTTTTTAAGCGCACATCAAGTTTACATAATAAGGAATGTATCTATTACTTAAAATAAATATAACAGCTAGGCAACACATCAAATCAAATCTCGATATGAGGGTAGTCAAAAGGAATGGTGATAACAAATACAAAGGGGTTTTGGGTTAATATTAGCTGGTAAGTCAATAAAAAGGGTTGTTAGGATCAACGGGGTTCATTAAGGGTTAATTTATGGAGGTAGGCTTTTTAGTGGAGTGAGTGAGTTAAAACCTAGGTGCCTTTATCATCTCTGTATATCAAATCATAGATGTGGTCTCAACATGTATAATCGAGGCAAGTTCTAGAATAACAATTCATAGTTGACACTCTCATAATCAATAAAGTGAGCATGGAAAAGAATATATGCTCTAATAAGCTCAAAATCTCACAAAAAAATTATGGGTGTTTTGACATCAACCTTGTAAATTTCAAACTTCCAGATAATATTCAGATTCAGCTCAACAACCTAGCAAAGATTTTAATTCTGAAAAATAGACTTATCATGCTTGATTCTCTAATATTCTTCTAATTTAATCATCAATGCACAATTAACTGTGACTTAATCTAAAACATATCAATAAAAATCATAAACCATTAGAAATTTCATCCTAATTAGTAATATGAGGAAATTACTTAAAAACAAGACTAAATTCAGGGATTTAAGAATAATGAAGAAAGTTAGGCCGGATTTGAGAATAATGCAGAAAGTTAGGCCCTTTCTTCAAATAAATATTCACCCCCCACACTTAAGATGTACATTGCCCTCAATGTACAAAGACAGATATAAAAATTAAGAGAGAGGGAGAGGTGAAACTTCCTGAATTACAGATGAGATCCCGGAGTTGGAGGAGTCGGTCTGGATGACGATCCTGAGCTAGACGAAGAAATTGGGGAGCTCGTAAATAGTTTGCCAAAAGTTATTAAGACACATTTAAAATAAACGAAATATAAAACTAAAAACAAGAAAGAAAAAGGAAAGGAAACTAAGAAGAAAAATAAACTAAGATTGGAAGATAAAAAGGCTTGAGAATCCTTATCGGTAGATGGTTCGTGAGGTGGGTGTGACTTCTAGGGTGACGGAGGTGCTGACAGTGGCGGAAGTGGCGTGATTCCCAAGCAGCCTTTACAACCTCACACTAAGAAATTAAAATATATTAAACTAAATTAAGCATAAGATTGTCAAAGAGAGGGAAATTGAAGCAAAAGAGAAAAGAAAAATAAAAACTAAATGGTCTCAAAGACCCCTGGCTTGTTGTTCGGATGAAGCGGCCGGCACGAGCTTATGTATAGTGGTCACCCTTGGTGAGATTATGCTTGGCTTCTTCCTCTTCTTCGGCATGGTTTTGGTGTAGCTCAAGGGTTGGAGAGACTTGTTATGGAGGGGAAATCTGAGGATAGGAATAAGAAAAGAGGTGGGAAGTAGAACAATGAGGAGGGGGAGGGTTGGTGTTTAAATAGAGGCTCAAATCTGGTACGTTCCCACTCCCGTGGTGTGAGGGCATGTCGATGCACATGGCCACTTAGCACGGCCTTGTGTCTAGGCTGTTGTTTCTTCATGCCCGTTTTTCAGCCTGCCACGCCCGTAGGGCACAAGTCAGTATGTTGGCACGGTTTTAAGGCATGGGCGTGTTCTGCCCGTGGCTTACAAGTCAGTAGCTTCACACGATCATAGGGCACAACCGTGCCCCTTTGTCGGTGCCAGTAGAGGAGTGGTTGGATCCGTGACATCGAGAATTAGGTGAATCTGACTTGTACTGCCTCTGCCATGTTGGTACAAAGATTCTTGATGTACACACGGCCATGGTCACGGCCGTGTGGCATGGAAATCTGCACCCTTGGTTAGTTTTAAAGTTAGGCGATAAATAAAAGAAGAAAAGAAAATAAATTGAAAACAAATTATGTCAGTACTCGGGTTGCCTCCCGAGAAGCGCTCGTTTATAGTCTTAAGCTGGACTTTCCTTGTTTTGAAAAATCAGGGAGGTTTAAAGGTTTGGATATCTTCCCTCATGTTGACAGTTCCATTTTCTTGATGAGATTTGAGTCGAGAAGCGTGTACCTTAAAAGTTCCGAATATATGATTGCTTTCCTCAACTGTTCCGTATGGGAAGATATTGCTTACCTCAAGAGGGATTTCTTCGTTCGTGGTCAGGTAAGATGTGATGACACGAGGATCTGCCTTATATAACAGTACCTGGTCTCCTATTTTGAAGTGGTTTAATATTCCTACGAGCTCTTCTGGGGGCTCCTTAGGTTTTACTTCATGCGGTTCCGGTTCTTCTTTGATTTGTATTTCCTGCTCTTTTAGTTTGTCGACCCTAAGCCTTTGTTCCTTATGTGATTCTTCCTTGTTGGCTTGGGTTCTATGACTTGGCTCCGGTTTGTATCCTTGTGGTGGTTCCTGCGATGAAATTATCAACTGGATTAAGTTTCTTACCTTCATCGATTGTTGTCCTGGCCGAGTCAAGAGCTTGAAGACTGATTGATTCGTCGCCTACACAAAGTATGAGTTCTCCAGTGGTAACGTCAATTTTAGTCTTGGCAGTTGCTAGAAAGGGTCTTCCTAAAATTAAGGGGATTGAATTATCCTCATCCATGTCTAAGACAACAAAATCTACTGGGAAAACAAATTTATCGATTTTGACAAGAACATCTTCGATGATGCCCCTAGGAATTCTAACAGTTTTATCAGCTAATTGAATACTCATCCTAGTTTGTTTGGGTTTCCCTAGACCTAGTTGTTTAAACATTTTGTAAGGCATGACATTTATGCTTGCCCCTAAACCAGCTAACGCATTATCAACATTTAGTCTACCCATTAAACAAGGAATAGTAAAACTCCTTGGATCTTTTTGCTTACGTGGTAGCCTATTCTGTAACATTATTGAGCATACTACGTTCAATTCCACATGTGGCTCCTCATCTAATTTATGTTTGTTCGTTAAGAGTTGTTTTAAAAATTTCCTCGAATCTGGCATCTGAAAAAGAGCTTCAAGAAGAGGTAAGTTAATATGTAATTTCTTTAAAATTTTAAGAAACTTACCAAATTGTTCTTCTGTATCATCTCTTTTTATTGCTTCGGGGTAATGTATGCGAGACTGGTATTATTTGATTTCTGGTTTTGGCTTTTCCTGTGTTGCCTCAACTTTTCCTTCATCTACCTCGTTCTTTTGTATTGGATTAGGTTCATCTACCCCTGTGCTGTTATGAGCTGTGATGGCTTGGATTTGCTCCTTTGAGTTAATCTCAGTGTTACTCGGTAGACGTCCTTGCGGTCATTCGGACATTAACTTTGCAAGTTGTCCGACTGCTTTAGTGACTTCCCCTACGGACTTAGTAAGTTCCTCGATTCGGTTCTTGGTCTCCTCAGCCAATGTTTGTTGACTTTTAAGTGTTTTCTCGGTATCTTGGAGACGATTTTCTGTGCTTGCATGAATTTTGTCAGCATCTCTTCGAGGTTTGGCTTTTTCTCTTGTGGATATGGCTGATTTTGGAAATTTTGAGGAGGTTGTTGTCTCTGATTTCCTTGATCTCTTTGACCTCCTCATGAAAAATTTGGGTGGTTCCTCCAACCTGGATTATAAGTATTACTATAATGACTATTATTGGATCTGAAATTATTACCTATATAGTTCATCTGTTCGCTCTCTGCGCCCGGTTGGTAGCGTGGGTACTCAGGATTCACCACAGTTCCACTTGCGTCGCATTGCATGACTGGGTGTACCTGCGAAGAACACAAACTATCAAGCTTTCTATTTATCATCTCTATCTGTGTTGATAGTGTGGTCACTGCATCAAGGTTGTAAACTCCAGCTGATTTTGTCGGTTTAGTCCTTGTAACTTGCCACTGATAGTTATTCAGTGACATCTCTTCAATAAACTCATAGGCTACTTCAGGAGTTCCATTGTTCAGAGTTCCATCGGCTGCTGAATCAATTAATTGCCTCGTTGAGGGGTTTACACAGTTATAAAAGGTTTGGACTTGGAGCCATAAGGGTAAACCGTGGTGCGGGCACCTTCTCAAGAGATCCTTGTATCTCTCTCATGCGTCGTATAATGTCTCTAAATATTTTAAAAGAGATATCATTCCATAATTTGCTTGTTTTGGTCGGTGGGAAATATTTTAAAAGAAATTTTTCGGTCATTTGCTCCCATATAGTGATTGACCCTCGTGGTAACGAGTTTAACCATTGTTTGGCTTTATTTCTTAATGAAAAGGGAAATAACCGAAGACGTATGGCATCATCAGAAATGCCATTTATTTTGAAGGTATCACAAAACTCTAAAAAAATAGCTATATAAGTGTTTGGATCTTCGTCCTGTAAACCATCAAATTGACCAAATTGTTGAATCATTTGTATTGTGTTAGGCTTTAATTCAAAATTATTAGCAGCTATAGCAGGCCTAACAATACTCAATTCTGCTCCTGTTAAATGCGGTTTAGCATAATCAAACATAGTACGTGGAGCATTGTTTTCTCCCACATCATGTGGTTGTGGATTATTCTCGTCCATCCCTTTAGTAGGACTGGATCTGCCTTCTTGGTCTTTCTCTGTGTAATTTAGGGCTCGCCTGATTTCTCTGCGAGTCCTACGAACAGTAGTTTCAATTTTACTGTCGTATACTAAAGGTCCTCTCGGGTTCCTTCTAGTCATAAACTAGAGGTACCTGCTGGGAGAAGAAAGAAAGAAAATTTAGCAAAATAAAAAAATAAAAAAAAAGTAAATTGCGAAAAATAATGGCTAAAGTAATAAAAATAGAGCTTTCTTAATATTTTAGTTCCCCGGCAACGGCGCCGAAAACTTGATCGCTGTGATCAGAGTCTTAAAATTTATAAAGAGAATGATCGAACCTGCAAACTAACTCTAACAACGATTAAAGGCAAGTGTACCTATCGAACAGTAGTATAGCTTAGGCAAGACCGGATTGTCAAACCCAAAGGAACTAAAAGTACTAATACTAACCTTCTTTTTATTATCTAGCCTAAAATAAGTGAAGTTGTTTAGATCTAACGGCTACTAAGCTAAAGACACAAAAACAAAAAGAATGAATTGGGAAATAACTTGAGGGAAGACTCAGTTGATTCAATATGATACCCTCAGGAAGAATCCACCTAGATTTCACTTGTTATCTAACCCTGAACCATACGATTTATTCACTTGACTTGATCTGTAGGACTCCCTAACGTAAATTAAACCCTCTCTCGAGGCGAATAATGTCTAACCCTAGGTTAATTAACGGAAATCTCTTTCCCACTTAATAACCCCCTAGAATAGCAGTAAATCGATCTATGGATTCCCATATTAGGTTTCACCCTAATCCGGCAAAATCTCGTCACCTTATCTCTAGGCGCACGAACGACTTCGCTTTAATTATGCTAGATCTATGAATAGGCAGGGTCTTTTGCTCCACCACCTAAACATATCATACTTGGATTAATATCCCAGAAATATTAACACAAGAACTAAGCGCACATAATTAAGAACAAATCAAGTATTTATCTTATAGTTCAAAAAATAATAACAAGATTCATCTAGGTTTCATCCCCTTCAGGTATCTGAAGGGTTTAGTTCATAACAAATAAAGAAAACATCTCAGAAGAAAAGATAAAACAAAACATAAGAAATCCCTAAAGCTCCCTGAAGGAATTGAAAGAGAGATCCGCCGTCTTGAGTAGAATTCCGGCTTCTAGAGATGGATCAACTGGCTATCTTCGAGTGATTCCCACAATTCTGACCTTTTCAACTTGGCTCCTTGGCCTAGCTAACCGCCCCCTTTTAGGTAACACTTAGGGGGTTTATATAGGCTCTTAGAATGTGTTTCTTCGCCCCAAAGTATCCAAATCCGAATGAAATTGCTTTTTGCCACGATAAGGACACGGCCATGTCACACGCCCGTATGACTAGTCTTCAAGCAGTGTTCGGACTTCTTTAATGAGGCACGACCATGTGAATCGGGGCTAAAGTCGTGTTCTAGATGATCAATGTGGCACGACCGTGTGGGCTTAATTCCAGGCCGTGTGGATTTCGTGATATGGCTCATTTACTCTGTTTTGGGCCCATTTTATGATATTTTTTGTCCTCGTGTGCTTTTCGGGGTATAAGACATGAAAAGAAAGGATTAAGAGCACCTTTTTATATGAATCGAAGCTTAAATCATCCAAAAACATACTAAATATGGGACTAAAATATGCTGCTTTTACGGTTTATCAACGAGTCTCGAATCATTAAAGGGCAATTATTGCACACTCTATCAACTAACACACACCGGCCCAGGGGGTTCGAAACCCGAATCACAAACTCAATAGACTCAACAGGTAGAGTCTTGCTAGATACTAATGTTTCACATACATAAGAATGGGTTGAACCAGGATCAATCAGAGCAATTACACTAGTATCAAAGAGAGTGAATATACCGGTGCTGACATCAGGAGATGAAGCCTCCTCTCTGGCACGAATGGCATAGGCTCTAGCCGGTACACGGGCCTCTGATCGAATAGCCGCATCCAAAGTCCCTCTCTGAGTGTCGCTCCTACCTCCCACATTATGAGATGGTCTACCTCTAGTTGCAGTGCTGCTCGATCTCGTACTCTGAGCAATATCCTTTTCAGCTGTCTCTGGGCAATCCCAAATAAAATGATCCTGCGAACCACCCTTGTAGCAAGTGCGATTATTAGATTTGCCCCAACATTCACCAAAATGCTGTCTGCCACAATGTTGACACTCGGGCTTATTCGGTCGAGTATTGCCAACACTAGCAATCGAGGTAGCCCGTGAACTCACTGGTTGTCGTTCTCGTATAGAGATCCCTGTGTTAGCTTTGGATCGGCTACTATCATTCTTGTACTTCTTGGATGACGTTTGAGGAAATTTACCCGCTGATCTCTTTCGGAAGTCTCTAGCTTCAAACTCGGCTTTCCATTTTTCTTTCCCCAGCTCTTTGGCTTTACAAGCTCGCTCAACAAGTACTACGAACTCATTTTTTTCAAGTATGCCAACCAATAATTTTATATCTTCGTTTAGCCCTTCTTCGAATCTTCGGCACATAGCAGCCTCGGATGAAACACACTCACAAGCATAGCGACTAAGTCTCACAAACTTGCGCTCGTACTTAGATACGGTCATACGACCCTGTTTAAGCTCGAGAAATTCCTTGCGCTTCGAATCTATGAATCGCTGGTTGATGTATTTCTTTCGAAACTCCGTCTGAAAGAAGTCCTAAGTAACTCGTTCATTAGGAACAAGAGTATTCCACCAATAGTAGGCAAAATCCCGTAACAAAGATATGGCGCACTTCAGGTCAGGTGTGCAAGATAGTTCATCGAAAACACGAATAGTATTATCGAGCCAAAATTCAGCTCACTCAGTATCATCATCATCTTCGGCTCTGAACTCTTGAGCCCCGTGTTTTCTAATTCTGTCAACTGAAGGCTTGCTTACTCTTTCAGGATTAACGATCGGGGGTACCACCGGTACTACAGGGGGAGTATACGGATTAAGGGGTTGTTGAACAGCCGGATTGATCCGAATATATTGGTTGAACCAATCATTCATCATGCTATAAAAGGCTTGTTTAGCCCCCTCATCAGGATTTCTCGCAACTGGTCGAGATTCATCCGGTGCGGTCCCTTGCGCAGGAACGGGCGCCACACTCTCGACATCGTCAGCTATAACTCGCTCGGGATCAGGATCCATTTACTATACGAAAGAAGAAAACACATTTCACTGTCAGAACTCATCACACTATCACAGTATAAAATATGGCATGTATAGCTAGACCCGACACACGCTACGTTAGTTCGAGAACCAACTAAACTGTAGCTCTGATACCAATCAAATGTAACACCCCTCACCCGTATCCGTCACTGGATTAGTGTTACGAGCATTACTTAACCAACCACTTTATAAAAACTACTTCATTAACTGATACGTACCAATCTATACTTTCACGATTAAACGTGCATACCCCTTTTTATATCAAAACATTAACGAACATATCACAAATGATATCATTAACATCAATTAAAACTAATTACATTCAATTAGCAAAAGCACTATTCATTTGGTCATTTTGAATGGCATAGCCGAATATATATATAGGTTTATCAATAGTCAATTTATACCAATCAATTGACCACATACATTCAGTCACATGCATACCATAATTAGTTATTAACAACAATGATTTAACATTTTTAAAACTCCATGACCGAACATATGCATATATTTTCAATCCAAGAAAAACATATATACCAACTAAGACAATGCCATAACCGAATATTTATGATTGAGAATAATTCCATTGGATCATTAATACATCAAACCCATTAACTACATGCCCATAGTTCAACCTTATTCATTCCAAAATCAAACACTCAAGGATTACACATAACCTAATATGAAATAACTTCCAAGTTAAGATTTCAATCACGCATGGCATTCCTATTTGAACATAAAGATAATATCCATTACCTAATTCCATGAAACACATACATACTAATCAAGTTTATACTATTACCGAATAAACACAAACATATAAGACATCTCAAACATATACAACCATCTCAAGCACTTTTAATCACATCAAGCATAGACATAAGGCCATTTTCGTATGGCAATTAAATACATACATATATACATCATTTGAGTCAATTCAAAAATGGTTTAGCCTATACATGCCATAGACTTAAAGTTCATTCACAAAGAGGTACCAAAATATCGATGATAGTGTGATGAGCTTCAACGATGATCCCCGGGCACGAGATGAACACCCAAAAGAAATCTACAATGCGGAAACAACCATGAACAGAGTAAGCTTTCACAGCTTAGTAAGTTTTAAGCATTTATTATGATTTAATAAATTAATTCATTTACAAGCTCCTTACCGAATGGTTAAACATTCAAAAATAGATTTCATAGCAACATTATATGCATATATATATATATCCATATACCACCTTCACATGATAAAAATAAACGGCATATACATCTTTTATTTACTGAATTTCAACTTACATATTAAGCTACCATCAATCACAAGTTGATATGTATAATACATACCTCTAGTTTATATACCACTCCAAACTTAACCACCCGTGCATACATATGGTTGTATACCCGATCATTTCATTATACTTAACAGTGTTAATAATAGGAGTCTTTTAACGAGCATCAAACCTGCACACCTGTTACCAAGATTCAGTAACGTATCGCACACTTAGTGCCGTTACTTTGACATTTCGCACACTTAGTGCCAAGTTTCTGTAACGTATTGCACACTTAGTGTCGTTACTTAAACAGTTCGCACACTTAGTGCCATGTGACCGATTTCACACACTTAGTGCTCGGTTATAAGTTTGCACACTCAGTGCCTTCTGTAACCCGTTAATCATTCAAATGTACACTTATATATAAGGTCTAATCCACAACTTCACATATAAGCATATACATATAGGTATAACTTTATTATCTCATACCCAAATCTATATCCCATTCGGCCAAAACATTAACATGTAACTAATATTTCCTTTGACTATATTCATACCCTAATTTATTATCTCTCATATTTACTTACATCATTGACATATAGGTATACATTTCATGCAAATTAATCCAACTTCCAACAATTTCACATTTGGCTAAATCATGATATCTCCCATGCCACATTCGGCAATTTAAAATTAAGTCTATCGCTTCACTTAATCATGTACATATTATTATTGAATAAATTCAATTTAATCTGAATGCTTAAAAACTTACCTCGGAAGTCGACGGATTAGGGTTTCCCGACTATTCGTTCAACTTCGCCTTTCCCCGATCCAATCCCGTTTCTTTTTGTTCTTGATCTAAATAATTCCAAATTAAGCTCATTCAAATATATTTTCATTCAATTTAATCTAAAAACACATAATTATACGAATTACCATTTTACCCCTAAAATTTACGACTTTTTAATTTAGTTCCTATTGCACAAAACACAAAATACACATAAGTTGAATTTACTCCTTTAGGGCCGAATGCTCCTCATGCCTATATAAGTCCATATAAGCCATTTATTTTGCATTTTAGTCCCTCAACTATTTATTTTTGTAATTTAATCCATAACACTCAAATTCATCAAAATTTCCAATTCAAAACATGTTAATTCAAAACATATCCTTAATATTTCACCATCAAACATTACAAAACATAAGTATTCATCAATGGTCGAATATCAAACATGCATCAAGTTCAAAAATTCTAACATGGGTCGAATAGTATTCAAAGCAACGATATCAAAAACGTAAAAATTAACAAAAACTGAACTAACCACATACCTTAATTTAAGCTTAAAGATGGCCGAACCAAGCTTTGTTTATTTTCTTTCTTCTTTTGCATGCATTCGGTCAAGAAAAAGATGAACAAACATGTTTCATTTTATGTTTTATTATCATATATATTAACTTATTGTTTAATTACTATTATAACCTTTCTTTATAATTTAACAAACATTATACTATAAGGTTATTTTAGTACATGCACGGCCACTTTCATTAAGATGGTCTTTTTGCCTTTTAAAAGCTTCCAATTTTAAAAGACATCCACAATTTGGTCCTAACACATTAAACCATCAAGTTTTAACTTTACGCGATTAAGCCCATTTTAATAATTCGGCACTCAAACGATAAAATTAAATCACAAAAATTTTACACATAGCAATTCACTCATAGATGACTCAAAAAATAATATTTTAAAATTTTTCTGACTCGGATTCGTGCTCCCGAAACCACCGCTCTAATTAGGGCTAAAATCGGGCTGTTACAAGATCTTTTTCCTTAAGCTACTCAACGCTCCTTAGATTCTCTTCTTGAACATACTCATAGAGTTGAGACCAAATAAACTCAATTATGCTTATAGCTCTTAATATTGTTGTACTGTTGGTCGGATGTCACCTTCTTGTTCAATATCACAACAATATTCTTTTTCTTTGTGGTTTGTTAGGGATCAAAAGATATAAAATGGGCAGGTTTGCCGCACCACTATTAAAGTTATGGGGAAGAGGGGTGGTAGGTCTCCACCATGTTGTTCTAACTTCGTTCGCTAGACATGTTTTGGTGTTGGTTATGATAAGCGCTCTAACCTTTTTGCTCCTAGTAACTATAGCCTTCAAAGGGTTGAAGCATAGCTTTTTATTGGATTCCTACAAATGATGTCAACTGTTATACAAGGTCTTGCACAATGCAACAAGGACAATTCATTCTTTATGGAGTGTGGAAAGACACATGACTAATGGTTGTTCCCATAGTAGGAGGTGTGAAGAACCACTTGGTTTGGTAGCTGAGGAAAACTTGGAATATGCTAGAGAAAAGTTTTAATAAATTTGTCTTTTCTTGCTCCTCTCATTTTCGAAAGGGAGAATTTATAGATGGGGAAGGACCTAGAGTGGGCTCTTATCTCATGATGACTTCTTTGTAGAGTCCAATCTTAGGCTCGATTTAGGGTGTGGATTGAATATGACCTTATTTAGATTTGGAGAGCCTAAGGAGTAGGTCGAATGTGACTTTCTTAAAAGTTTGTGAGCTTGAAAAGTTGGGACTATTAAATGAGATTGGACTTGATGTGAAGATTGTTCCTGATGATGTGGTAATGGTGTTCCGATGTTGTCCATTAAATATATGTAACAGTGTAAACTCTTTTTGTAACATCCACATTATGCCTCAAAGTTGGGTACAATGTTATGCCGGGAGAAAATATTAGATAATTTTTTAATTGAATAAAATAGAAAAATTGAGTGTTAATGTAAAGAAGAGTGAAATTTGATAGGGATTAGAAAAATGCTTTCTAGATGAGAAAACTTAATTTAGGCCATTAACTCAATTGTAGAAAAATAGAAATTATTGTGGCAAAGTAAGGAGCTAAAAGTTAGAATAAGATCCATGGAATTGATGGTAAAGGAGGAAGGACTAGGATGAAATTTTACCAAAATAGAAAATGACTCATATATGGTAATCTAGAAAAGATGGAGGGTAAAATGGTAAATGAATAAATAAGATTTTTTAAAAGACGTAATCATGATTAGGGACAAATTTGTAAAGCTTTGATTAGTTGTAATAATTAATGATATTTTATTTTTATTAATAAAATAGTTAGATATTTTAGAAGAAAATTATGGAAGGATAAAGAGAAATTGTAATGGCCTAAATTCAAGGTTATCGAAACAATGGTTTCATAACCATAAATCCGATTTGAAGAGAAATTTATTTCAATATATTTGCATGAATATTTATATGATAGGAAAATTGTATTAAAATATCGATAGAAAAATTTTACCGATTTAGTGGTTAGTTAGAAAAAAAAAGAATTATTGAAGGAATTGGGTAAAAACAAGGTATCGAGACCTTGATCTCATTAAATTGAGTAGGAAATATTTTTCTAAATATTTGTAAAATATTAGTAACGTGGTATTAAAATTTCGTTAGAAAATTTTAACATTTAGGTAGGTAATTAAATGAAAATGACTAAATTGAAAAGGGTGTAAAAGTTATTAGAAGGATTAAATAGCTCAATTGTCAAATGAGGAGGGATTTAAAGAGTAAATAAGCCCAACAGAGATATTTTGGGCAGCATAAGCTGAGAAAAATCAGGAGAATTACTTAAATAAGGGCAAAATGGGAAAATAACAAAATTTACTAAATAAAAGTAGGACTAATATGGAATATCTAGAAATCTCTTCATTTTTCTTCACTCTCATCAGCCAAAAACGCCATAGGAGGGTTTTCTAAGCTGGTATATCATAATTTTTGCACCAAATTAGGAAAACTTAAATACGAAGCTAGATCGAGGAAAGGAAAAAGTCCCGGATTAGTAGATTTTGTATACGAACTAGTATCGAGGTAAGTTCATGTAACTTGAATTATATTCTTAAATGCTTGAAATGTATGTTATTGATGTGAATATAATTTGAATGTTTATTGTATGAAAATTGATGAAACATTGATATATTTGGTAAAAAGGGGAAGAAATCCCAATTGAATGAAAGGAAAATTCGATGGATCTCTGAAAAGGAAATGACAGTAAAAAGGATCTAGCCCGGACGGGTGATCCTATCCTGATATAACCCTCCCGAAGAATATGTGTAAAATGGATTTAGCCCGGACGGGTAATCCGAATTAGGGTCTGAATTTAGCCTGGACTGGTAATTCAGATCCAAGCTCATTAGAGTAATTGTAATTGCAGGGATTTAGCCTGGACTGGTAATCCCGCTATAAGGATGAGGTTCGCGGGAGTGTGCTCTCTGAAATGGAAATGTACGCACATGAACATGAATTGACGGACCTGGATTTGTACACTAAAGTGTACATCTGAAAATCCATCGAAATTTCGAGAAATTCAACGGGATAAATATGGAAAAATAACAAGGACATGGAAATCATGGTATTGATGAGCTCATCAATCATGGTATATATTATTGATATATGGAAATTATTGGACTAACTTGAATGTTGAGATTGTGCATGTTAGGGTAATAATGCATTGAACGGATATATGAATGTTTATTGCATTGATTTGGAAATATTAGGTAAGTATAATTCTTGTTACATGGGCTTACTAAGCACAAAGTGCTTACCCTGTTTCTTTTCCCCCTGTTTTGTAGTGTTAAGAGCTCGGAGGTCGAATTCAGTCGGAGACATATCACACTATCAACCTCAAGATTTCGGTATATAAAGAAACTTTATTTTGGAAATCAATGGCATGTATAAGCTAATAAAGTAAATGTTAATATGAAATGAATGTAAGGTCAGCCATTGGTATGGCTAACAAATCTTGGTTTGGTATGTGTTGAGGTTATCTTATAAATATGCATGAATCTATTTTGAAAATATGTTGAATTGGATTGGTTGATGTGGATTGGCCTCGGTTTAAAATTTGCAGGGAAGGCTAGATATCTATAAAGGGACTATATTGAGTAAAATAAATAAATAAATAAATAAAATTCGTAAATTCCGGTAATGCCTCGTTCCCTATTCTGACAATGAATACGGGTAGGGGGCGTTACATTTGTTGGTATCAGAGCTACAGTTTAGCCTGTTCTAGGACCGACATAGCAAATACGAATTAGCTATACATGCCATTTAAATTATTATTGATAGTATGATATCTCCTGACCATTTAAATTGTGTTTTTCTTATAGTAATGTCATCCGACCGAGCACAATCTGAGGAAGCTGGGAGTCATGCTCCGGCTTCAGTACAAAGAGAAGAAACTAGCAGTAGAAGTCCCGGTACAGAGGGTCAAGGGGAGGAGGCAAAAATAGCCTTCTTTCAAATGATGAATGAATGGTTTACTCAGTACATAAGAACTAACCCTACAGTGCAGAAAACTCAAACTCTCCCTCCTGCTCCTCCACCAGTTTTCGAGATTCCACAGGGTACAGGTATTGAATCTGTCAGAAAAGGGAAAGCTCCGGTTGATAAAATCTGAAAATATGGGGCCGAAGAATTTCGAGCAACAATTGATGATGATCCCGAACGGGCTGAATTCTGGTTAGAGAATACTACTCAGGTTTTGGAGGAATTATCTTGCACACCAGAAGGATGTCTGAAATGTGCCTTCTCACTGTTAAAAGACACAACTTATCATTGGTGGAATACTAAAGCTTCAGTTGTTTTGAAAGAAGAAATTACATGGGAATTCTTCCAAACCGAGTTCAAAAAGAAATATATCAATCAGAGATTCCTTGATCAAAAAAGAAAAGAATTTCTTGAGCTGAAACAGGGCAATAGATCTGTATCTGAGTATGAAAGAGAATTTGTTCGGTTGAGTAAATATGCTCGAGAATGGGTACAGTCAGAAGCGGAAATGTGCAAACAATTTGAAGAAGGGTTGAATGAAGACATTAAGCTACTGATCGGAATTCTTGAAATTCGAGAGTTTGCTACATTGGCAGAGAGAGCTTATAAAGTAGAAGAATTGAGCAAAGAGAAGAAACAGGCTGAGAGGGAAGCTCAAATTTTTAGTAAAAGACCAATGGGAAAATCCCAACTTTCTGCTCCAAAGAAATTAAAGAAGTACCAGGATCGTTCTACCTCAGCCACTGGGTATTCGGGCAGAGAGCGAGGTTCTCAACGCAATAATCCAAGACCTTCCACTCCATCAGTGACCAGTGTTGGCAGTGTTGGTACCCCTAAGCCGAGATGCCAGTATTATAATAAAGCTTATTTTGGTGAATGTCGATTTAAGAGCGGGGCTTGTTACCGATGTGGTTCTTTTGACCATTTCCTCAGAGATTGTCCAGAAAGGGGAGAAAAAGAAGCTAAATAGATATCGAAGTCGAGTAATCCAGTTTCGAGGGGTAGACCATCTTGATCATCTGGTATTGTCAGTAGTAGCCGAGGAGCTACAAAAGATACTACAGGTAGGACTGAGACACGAGCACCTGCTAGGACATATGCCATTCGTGCCAGAGAAGATACCTCGGCACCCGATGTTATTACGGTACATTTTCTTTACTTGACACTGATATTATTGCATTAATTGATACTGGTTCTACGCATTCATATATATATGTATAAAGCTTGCATGTGTTAAAGATTTATCTATTGAACCTACTGAATTTGTGGTTAAAGTCTCAAACCCCCTGGGCCAATCTGTTTTGGTGGATAAAATTTGTAAAAATTGACCACTGATGGTAAGAGGTTATTGTTTCCTGGCTGATTTGATATTACTACCATTTGATGAGTTTGATGTGATATTGGGCATGGATTGGTTAACTCAGCATGATGCAGTAGTAAACTGTAAACATAAATATATTGTGTTGAAGTGTCAGAATGGCGAATTACTCTGGGTTAAATCTGATCAGACAGAGGGATTATCTGATGTGAATTTAGTTATTACTGCTCAGAGGTATGTTTAAAAGGGGTATGATGCTTTTCTTGCTTATGCACTCGACACCAAGGTATCTGAGTCAAAGATACAGGCAATGCCAATGGTATGCGAATTTTCTGATGTGTTTCCAGAGGAATTACCAGGGTTGCCACCAGAAAGAGAAGTGCAATTTTCTATAGATTTGACTCCGGAAACTACTCCGATTTCCATAGCTCCGTACCGGATGGCTCCTACAGAATTAAAGGAATTAAAGACACAGTTGCAAGAACTTGTGGACAGGGGTTTTGTCCGACCGAGTCATTCACCTTGGGGTGCTCCGGTTTTGTTTGTGAAAAAGAAAGACGGGTCTTTGAGATTATGTATTGACTATCGGCAGCTCAATAAGGTAACTATAAAGAATAAATACCCGTTGCCCCAGATTGATGATTTATTTGATCAGTTGAAAGGTGCCACAGTATTCTCGGAGATTGATCTCCAATCAGGTTATTACCAGCTACGGGCATTATGAGTTTCTGGTTATGCTGTTTGGGCTGACTAATGCACCTGCAGTATTTATGAATCTGATGAATCGAATATTCAGACCGTACTTAGACAGATTTGTGGTAGTATTCATTGATGATATTTTGGTTTATTCTTGAGATGAAGAAGAACATGCAGAACATTTGAGAATTGTGTTGCAAATTCTGCAAGAGACGCAGTTATATGCTAAATTCAATAAATGTGAATTTTGGCTTCGAGAAGTGGGTTTTCTTGGACATATTGTATCCGCCGAAGGCATCAGGGTAGATCCAAGTAAAATCTCAGCTATTGCCAATTGGAGTCCACCGAAGAATGTATCTGAAGTTAGAAGTTTCTTGGGTTTAGCTGGTTATTATCGGAGATTTATACAGGGATCCTCTATGATAGCTTCTCCGATGACTCGATTATTGCAGAAAGATGTAAAGTTCGAGTGGACTGATAAATGTTAGTAGAGTTTCAACCGATTGAAAGATATACTAACGAAAGCACCAGTATTAGTGCAGCCTGAACTGGGTAAGGAATTTGTTATTTACAGTGATGCCTCATTAAATGGTTTAGGTTGTGTCTTGATGCAAGAAGGTAAATTAATAGCCTATGCTTCAAGACAACTTAAACCACATGAAAGAATTTACCCGGTATATGATCTTGAATTAGCTGCTATTGTATTTGCGCTGAAGATATGGCGGCATTACCTGTACGGTGAGAAATGTCATATTTATACTGATCATAAAAGCTTGAAATATTTGATGACACAGAAAGATTTGAATTTGAGATAGCGCAGGTGGCTTGAACTAATAAAGGACTATGATTTGATTATTGATTACCATCCGGGTAAGGCTAATGTTGTAGCTGATTCTTTGAGTCGAAAATTTCTGTTTGCTTTATGAACTATTAATACATGGTTGTCACTGACTGATGATGGTTCAATCATAGTTGAATTGAGAGCTAAACCGACATTTTTACAGCAAATATGTGAAGCTCAGAAGAATGATGAGAAGTTACAGGTTAAATGGGCACAGTGTGAGTCAGGTACCGATTCTGAATTTCAGGTTGGGATTGATGGTTGTATGTTATTCAGAGGTAGGGTATGTGTACCTCAGAATTCAGAGCTCATACAGAAGATTCTACACGAGACTCACAGCAATACTATGTCTGTACATTCGGGGAGTAATAAAATGTATAATGATCTAAAAAAGATGTACTGGTGGCCAGGAATGAAACGTGATATCTCTGAATTTGTATCAAGGTGTTTAATATGTCAGCAAGTTAAAGCTGAACATCAGGTACCTTCGGGGTTACTTCAGCCAATTACTATATCGGAATGGAAATGGGAAAGAATCACTATGGATTTTGTATCGGGGTTACCGTTGTCTCTGAGGAAAAAGGATGCTATTTGGGTGACTGTTGACCAATTGACAAAGTCAGCACACTTTATTCCGGTACGTATGGATTATTCTTTAGATAAATTGGTTGAACTGTACATATCAGAGATTATCAGGCTACATGGAGTGCCTTTCTCCATTATATCGAATAGAGATCCCTGATTTACGTCTCGTTTCTGGGATAAATTGCAAGAAGATTTAGGTACTCAGTTATATTTTAGTACTGCATTTCATCCTCAAACAGATGGCCAATCTGAGCGTGTAATTCAGGTATTGGAAGATATGCTCCGATGTTGTATACTAGAGTTTGAAAGTAATTGGGAAAGGTATCTACCTTTGATTGAATTTGCTTACAATAACAGTTATCAGTCCAGTATTAAAATGGCTCCGTATGAAGCTTTGTATGGTAGAAAATGTAGAACACCGTTATATTGGACAGAGCTCAGTGAAAAGAAGATACAAGGGGGTGATTTAATCCGGGAAACAGAAGAAAAAGTAAAGGTTATTTGGGATAGTTTAAAAGCAGCTTCCGATCGCCAAAAATCATATGCCGATCTTAAACGAAAAGAGATTGAATTTCAGGTCGGTGACAAGGTATTCCTGAAAGTGTCTCCTTGGAAGAAAGTTCTCCGATTCGGTCGAAAGGGTAAATTGAGTCCAAGATTTATCGGGCCATATAAAATTATAGAAAGAATTGGACCGGTCACTTATTGATTGGCATTACCACCGGAACTCGATAGAATTCATAATGTTTTTCATGTGTCTATGCTACGACGATATCGGTCAGATCCTTCACATGTTATTTCTCCGACATAAGTGGAGATTCAACCAGATATGACTTACAGTGAAGAACCGGTCAAGATATTGGCACGGGAAACAAAGGAGCTTAGAAATAAAAAGATAAATTTAGTGAAAGTATTATGGAAAAAGCATGGGATTGAGGAAGCGACATGGGAACCGGAGGAGACAATGAGGAAACAATACCCAAACCTCTTTATTGGTAAGATTTTCGAGGAGGAAAATCCTTAAAAGGGGGGAGAGTTGTAATGGCCTAAATTCAAGGTTATCGGAACAATGGTTTCGTAATAAATCCAATTTAAAGAGAAATTTATTTCAATATATTTGCATGAATATTTATATGATATGAAAATCGTATTAAAATATCGATAGAAAAATTTTACCGATTTAGTGGTTAGTTAGAAAAAAAGAATTATTGAAGGAATTGGGTAAAAACAAGGTATCGAGACCTTGATCTCATAAAATTGAGTAGGAAATATTTTTATAAATATTTATAAAATGTTAGTAATGTGGTATTAAAATTTCATTAGAAAATTTTAACGTTTGGGTAGGTAATTAAATGAAAATGACTAAATTGAAAAGGGTGTAAAAGTTATTAGAAGGATTAAATAGCTCAATTGAAAAATGAGGAGGGATCTAAAGAGTAAATAAGCCCAAAGGAGATATTTTGGGCGGCATAAGCTGAGAAAAATCAGGAGAATTACTTAAATAAGGGAAAAATGGAAAAATAACAAAATTTACTAATTAAAAGTAGGACTAATATGGAATATCTAGAAATCTCTTTTTTTCTTCACTCTCATCAGCCAAAAACGCCATAGGAGGGTTTTCTAAGCTGGTATATCATAATTTTTGCACCAAATCTGGAAAACTCAAATACGAAGCTAGATCGAGGAAAGGAAAAAGTCCCGGGATTAGTAGATTTTGTATACGAACTAGTATCGAGGAAGTTCATGTAACTTGAATTATATTCTTAAATGCTTGAAATGTATGTTATTGATGTGGATATAATTTGAATGTTCATTGTATGAAAATTGATGAAACATTGATATATTTGGTAAAAAGGGGAAGAAATATCGGTTAAATGAAAGGAAAATTCGATGGATCTCTGAAAAGGAATTGACGGTAAAAAGGATTTAGCCCGGACGGGTGATCCTATCCTGATATAGCCCTCTCGAAGAATATGTTTAAAATGGATTTAGCCCGGACAGGTAATCCGAATTAGGGTCTGAATTTAGCCTGGACTGGTAATTCAGATCCAAGCTCATTAGAGTAATTGTCGTTGCAGGGGATTTAGCCTGGACTGGTAATCCCGACAATACTCTATGAGTTTATATTACAGGGGATTTAGCCTGGACTGGTAATCCCGCTATAAGGATGAGGTTCATGGGAGTGTGCTCTCTGAAATGGAAATGTGCGCACATGAACATGAGTTGACGGACCTGGATTTGTACACTAAAGTGTATCTCTGAAAATCCATCGAAATTCCGAGAAATTCAACGGGATAAATATGGAAAAATAACAAGGAAATTAAAATCATGGCATTGATGAGCTCATCAATCATGGTATATATTATTGATATATGGAAATTATTGGACTAACTTGAACGTTGAGATTGTGCATGTTAGGGTAATAATGCATTGAACGAATATATGAATGTTTATTGCATTGTATTGGAAATATTAGGTAAGTATAATTCTTGTTACATGGGCTTACTAAGCACAAAGTGCTTACCCTATTTCTTTTTTCCCTGTTTTGTAGTGTTAAGAGCTCGGAGGTTGGATTCAGTCGGAGACATATCACACTATCAACCTCAAGATTTCGGTATATAAAGAAACTTTATTTTGGAAATCAATGGCATGTATAAGCTGATAAAGTAAATGTTAATATGAAATGAATGTAAGGTCAGCCATTGGCATGGCTAACAAATCTTGGTTTGGTATGTGTTGAGGTTATCTTATAAATATGCATGAATTTATTTTGAAAATATGTTGAATTGGATTGGTTGATGTGGATTGGTCTCGGTTTAAAATTTGCAGGGAAGGCTAGATATCTATAAAGGGACTATATTGAGTAAAATAAATAAATAAATAAAATTTGTAAACTCCAGTAATGCCTCGTACCCTATTCTGACAACGAATACGGGTAGAGGGTGTTACAGAAATCATGCAATTTTTCTCTCCATCTTCACGTTACTCCCTTCTTAATCATTTTCAATTTTCACTTTTATTCCAAACAAGTCCTACCATTATTTCCAATCCATTTCAAGCTTAAATCTTCAAATTTCTTTTAAGCTTAGCTAGCAACCCGTCATCACACTTCTGAGTCTCACAAATCTATTGTAAAACATCGGTCTAGCTTTCAACTCTGCTAAAATTGAACCATCACCAGACAGTGTCAGTTGCGTAATCATCGCTCGTAAAGCAAATAAAGACTTTCTAGTCAGAGCATCAGCAACTACATTCGCTTTATCCGGATGATAATCAATAATCAAATCATAGTCTTTCAATAGCTCAAGCCACCTACGCTGTCTTTGATTCAAATATTTTTGTAACATTAAATACTTCAAACTCTTATGATCGATAAATATATGACACTTTTCGATGTACAAATGATGTCGCCAAATTTTCAACTCAAACACAATAGCTACAGTTCTAAATCATGTGTTGGATAATTACTTTCGTATAGCTTTAACTGTCTAGAAGCATAAGCTATCACTTTGGCTTCCTGCATCAAAATACAGCCTAAACTATTTAAAGATACATCGCTAAAAATCACAAATTCTTTACTCGATTCAGGCTGAACTAGTACTCGTGCCTCGATTAACAGTGTTTTTAACTGATTGAAACTTTGCTGACACTTCTCAAGCCATTCAAACTTCACATCTTTTTGCAAAAGTCTCGTCATCGATGTTGCAACCATCGAGAATCCTTTGACAAATATTTTGTAATAACCGGCTAATCCCAGAAAACTTCTAACTTCAGATACGTTTCTCGGATGTTTCCAGTCAGCAACTGCTAAAATTTTACTTAAATCAACTTTGATGCCTTCAACCTATACAATATGTCCTAGAAAATTGACTTCTCGAAGCTAAAATTCACATTTTCTAAATTTGGCAAACAATTGCTTATCACGCAGGGTTTGTAACACAATTCTCAAATGCTCGGCATATTAGCCTCATCTCGTGAATAAATTAGAATATCATCAATCAATACCATAACGAATCTGTCTAAATACGGTCTGAAAATTCTATTCTAGTGCATTAGTTAAACCAAACGGTATCACAAGAAATTCATAATGTCCGTACCTGGTCCTGAACGCAGTTTTCGGCACATCTGAATCTTTAACTCATGCTAATATTAGCCAAAATGAAGATCAATCTTCGAGAATATTGTTGCACCTTTTAACTGGTCAAATAGATCATCAATTTGTGGCGATGGATATTTGTTCTTGATCGTAACTTTATTGAGCTAGCTGTAGTCAATACACAATCTCATTAATCCGTTCTTTTTCTTAATGAACAGAACCAGTGCACCCCAACGTGAAAAACTGGGTCGAGCAAAACCCCTATCTGTCAATTCTTGCAACTATGCTTTCAACTCTTTCAACTCAGTAGGAGCCATTCTGTAAGGTGCTATTGATATCGGTGATGTTCCTAGTACTAATTCAATAGCAAACTCAACCTCTCTAATCGGCGATAATCCGGGTAATTCCTCTGGAAACATATTAGGATACTCACAAACCACAAACACTGATTTAAATTTCAACTTAGACACTTTAGAATCCATTACATATGCAACATAAGAGTCACAACATTTTCTCACATATCTCTGCGCTGACATAACCAAAATAACAATAAGCAACCCACTCAAACTATCTGATTCAATCCGAAGCGTCTCACCGTTATGACATGTCAATACAATAAGCTTTAGTCTACAGTTCACAATAGCATCATGCAGAGTCAGCCAATCCATGCCCAAAATCACATCAAACTCATCAAATGGCAATAGCATCAAATCAGCTAAAAAACGGTAACCTCGAGTCATTAAAGGACACTTCTTGCAAACCTTATCAACTAACACATAATTACCTAGGGGGTTCGACACTTTAACCACGGATTCAGTGGACTCAATAAGTAAATTCTTACTTGACACTAAATTCATTCATACATACGAATGGGTTGGTCCCGGATCAATCAAAGTAGTAACATTAGTGTCAAAGATAGAAAAAGTACCAGTAATAACATCTGGCGCAAAAGCTTCCTCTCGTGCACAGATAGCGTAAGCCCTAGCTAGTGCTCGTGCTTTAGATCTCATAGCAGAGTCTTTTGTTCCACCATGGCTAACACTCACATTTCCAAGATTATGATGTGGTTTACTCCTCGCGGTAGTGTTGGGGGGTTGAACCACATTTGAAACACACACCATCTTTCACACTGCACTCACTAAAATGTCGACGTCCACACCGTTGGCAATCAGGCTTATTATTTTTAACGCTGCCTACATTCACTACAGACATAGCTTGCGTCTTTGAACCTGCATGTTGTTTGCCTTTATCTCTATTAGGATATCCTACTAAAGCAATCAAACGGTTTTAATGTTCTCTCGATTTCTTCGATGACGACTAATATGACTTTCCCAATGATGTCTTTCTTGACTCTCTAAATTCAAAATTAGTCTTCCTTTTTTCTTTACTAAGCTCATCGTCTTTATGAGCTTAATAAACAAGTACAACAAATTCCTTCAGCTCAAGAATTCTGACAAGAAGCTTCATATCTTCGTTTAACCCTTCCTCGAATCACTTTCACATGGCGACCTCGGTTGGAATACATTCTCGAGCATATTTGCTCAATCTGACAAATTCTCCTTCGTACTCAGACACTAACATTCAGCCTTATTTAATTTGAGAAATTCTTTACGCTTATGATCAAGGAATCTCTGACTTATGTATTTCTTTCGGAACTCGATTTGGAAGAATTCCAGCTTATACTTCTCTCGGCACAACTGAAATCAACTTGTTCCACCACTGGTAGGCTGAGTCTTTCAACAAAGATACTGCACACTTAACATATTCGGCCAGTGAACAAGATAGTTCGTCAAAAACCCTAATCGTGTTTTCTAACCAAAATTCTGCTCTCTCAGGATCATCATCAGCAATGGCTCTGAATTCTTCAACCCCGTACTTACGAATCTTAGCAACAGGCGACTTATTAACTCGTAAAGGTTCCAAACCTTGAGGAATAACAGGGACCGATTGGGGAACAGGAGGGGGTGGAGGTTGTTGAGCAACTGGGTTCGTACATACAAACTCGGTGAACCATTCACTCATCATCTGGAAGAATGCTTCCTTAGCCTCTCCTCCTCAACCCTTAAATACGGGCCTTGTACCGCTCGACACCACTTCGTGAACAGAGGCTTGAGTGTTACACTCAACTTCATTGGAGTCAGCTCGATTGGAGGTCATTGCTATAAGAAAATAGGTTCCAAAACGGTCAAGAGTTATCACACTATCACAAGTTATACAATGGCATGTATATTTAGACACACAAACGCTACGTTCTGTTTGAGAATTGACTAAATCGTACTCTGATACCAATAAATGTAACCCCTAACCCGTATCCGTCACTGAAATAGGGTTACGAAGCATTATTAGAGGTTACACTTCAAAACTATCCAAAAAAATTAAACATTTAATATCACAACATTAGCCATAGCAGAGTCAATCATTAGCATACATATTGTCCCTTATACAAGCCCTCGAGGCCCTAAAAACACGTTAGAAACAAGTCGGGACTAAATTGGAAACATATAGAATTTTCAAGAAAAAAATGAAATTTTTTAAGCTGTAAGGGTCACACGGTCGTGTGGACATTCGAAGTAGGGACACACGGTCATCTCCTAACCCGTGTCCGTGCTCATGTAACTCACTAACTTGGGTCACACGGCCAAGCCACACGCCCATGTGCCAGGCCGAGTGCTAGGTCGTGTAACAGCCTGACTTGCAACTCTTTGTAAGTTACAGGGGACACACGGCCGTGTCGCCTGGCCATGTGTCACACACGGCTGAGACACACGCCCGTGTCTCTATCTATGTGGACGAGTGTGGACGAAAAATAGGTCATTTCCAAGCCATTTTTCTCACCAATTCAAGCACATACCTACAATCAAATTTCCATATATGAACAAACCTTCAAATTGCACTAAAAACATGTATAATCAAGCTATTCAAATAAGGTACATAAGCATTCAACCAATATGCCCAAAGACACCTCAAACACAACATTTAAGCATGTATAATTATACAATTAAACCAAAACTTACCACTTTGTTCACATATCAAAATCACATCCATAAGTACCCAATTTACTATTTAACATTTAGCATCATAAACTATATGTGCCAACTACATTTTTTTCATACCGAACTAACCATGTTCAACTTCCATCATCTAAGCATCATAAGGACTATAAAATCAACCATTATAATGCCACATACATATATCAATATAACAACCATTACAAGGCGAAATATATACATGCCAACTTGATGCCACTTCATTATCCAAAATGCTATAAAAACACAAGCCAAAACAAATGGCTACATCATCAAACAAAATACCTATACATGCCATTATAACCAAGACTTAAAAACGTCAAAATCTATCGATATAGCCGATGGATAGTGTGATAGGTATCCGACGACTTTCCAACCCGAACAAGCTTTCGATTAACTACAACACATAGAAAATAAACACAAGATAAGCATGTTATGCTTAGTAAGTTCGTAGTATACAAACTATGCATATCAATGCATTGCATAATCTTAAAATACATATGTATCAATCCAACATGAGAGTAAATGATTCATTAACTTAAATCAAGTGAATTATACTTCTCATTGCCATGGATAACACATACTTCCTACCTTCCATAGTAATAAGGTAAATTGCATCGATAGTTCTTACCGAAGTTTACACGAGTAAAATCACGATGGTTGTCCCAACCCTTTTAATAGCTCGATAGCCAACGCTATCCCTTTTCATTATTTGATGGTCATCACCTTCCCTTTTCATTGTTGATGGTCGCCACCATCCCTTTTCATAATTTGATAGTTGAAGCTATCCCTTTTCATAATTCGATAGCTGAAGCTATCCCTTTTCATTGTTCGATGGTCATCATCACCCCTTTTCATTGTTGATGGTCGTCACCATCCCTTTTCATAATTCGATGGCCGAGGCTATCCCTTTTCATTGTTTTAATAGCTGAAGCTATCCCTTTCCATTAGTCGATGATCGTCGATACGCCGCTGGATTTTTCCACCGAGACACGCTTTGATAATATCAAATAGTAGCATTTAAAACATAATTTAAAATTCTATTTAAACGTACAAACTTACCTCGATAATAAACGTAGAAATATAGTCGATTAATCTGAAGCTTTTTCTTTGCCTCGATCTAGAGCTGTACGTGGTCTATCTTGATCTAAATGAATAAATTTAATCAATTTAATTACTATTCTATTTAATTTAATCCAAATTCATATTTTTTCAAAATTACACTTTTACCCTTAATATTTTGATTTCTTTACAAATTAGTCCTTAGGCTCGTAAAATGAAATTCATGCAATTTCACCCCCACCGAAGCCTAGCCGATACAAGCTCATAGCAGCTCACACATTTCATTATTTCACAAATTACACCATAAGTATTTCACATTTTTCGATTTAATCCCTAATTGACAAATTCATCAAAAATCACTTAACAAGAATTGTTTATCTAACAAAAAGGATTTATTTTCTACCATCAAACTTTACAAAAAAAATGAATTCACTCATGGAAAAACTTTAATCTTTTAACAATTTTGCAAATTAGTCCCCGAGCTAGCTAGATTAAACTACAACGATCCCTAAAATATAGAAATCATTAAAAACGAGACAAAAAATACTTACATGCAATTGGAAATAAGTTGGCCAAACCCTAGCTACTTAAATGGTGAATTTCGATCATGAAAATGAAGAAACAATAAGATTACATCTTTCTTTTGTCTTTAATTACTTAACAAATTAACTTAATTCTCCATTTACCAAAATATCCTTCAAAATTATTCATAATTTCATTAATACCAAGCCATGTACATCCATTATCTTCATTAATGGTCTAATTACCACATAAGGACTCATACTTTAAGATTTTATAGCCATTTAATACCTTTAGCTATTATAACTCAACTTTTGCACTTTATGCGAATTACTCCTTTTTATCAATTTAAGCATGAAAACGGTAAAATTTCTTAACGAAATTTTTATACGATAATACTAACATGTTGTAGACATTAAAATAATAATAAAATAAATATTCTCACATCGGATTTGTTGTCCCGAAACCACTGTTCCGATTTCACTAAAAACGGGTTGTTACACATTAGTGCTCTCTGTTTAGCACCTTGGTACTCTCTATTCTGTAGTGCACATCAATGCACCTATGTATCTATTTTGTATATCCTGAGTGTTCTATGTGGTCTACTATGAGCAGTGATATGAAATATGAATATAACGTGTAATAGGAGTATTACGGTAAGTGACGACAAACCTTCTAAAGTATATTTTGATTTCGTGTAGTTAATGCATAAATGTGGAATTATTATATATTTAATTATATATTGGATAATTAAGCTTAATTGTTATTTTAAATTTTACATTTCTTGTAGTGCGTACTAAGCCTTCACTGGTTTAATGCGTAGGTAAAAGCTAGGTCCGACAAGTTAAAACGAAGTCGTAAGCTACTCATCTCATCACATCATCAAGTTAAAGAAGAGTATGTTGCTAAATTTTGGTATAGTTTGGCATGTACATGGGTAATGTGGCATGAGATGTAGGTTAGTAGGACTAAAATGCAAACTTTGTAAACCTTATCTAATTTGAGAACTTACTTAAATCCTTAAAGTGATGGAATAAATATGACTTAATGTTGTAATGTATGATTTATATGCTTGAGGCAATGAATCGATTGGGTGTATTGAATTATTTGGGATGCAAGGGCTTAATTGCATAAAGTTTGAAAAATTGACAAGTTTTCCTACATTTCAAACAATAGAAACCCATCTCGGTATTGATACCATAATTAAAGTATCAGTACTTAGTGGCAAGTATAAATACTTCAACCTTGGTATCGATACGAATGAATTTAATCTGATTTTTCTAAAACTTAGAAACTCATTTTGGTATCAGTACCTTACTAGAGTATCGATATTCTAGTAAAAGTTATCAATACTTCTTCAGTGGTATCGATACTACTGAATTTGCTGAATAATTTTCAAAACATCGAAGCTAAAAATGGTATCAATACTTGACAAAGGTATCGATACCTACAACTGTAACACCCATAACCCGATCCGGTCGTCAAACTCAAGTTACGGAATGCTACAGTCATAACCAGAATAGAACACATTCAAATCACATTGATTGTCTCAAATAAACATAAAATACTTTATAAATGCATAATTATTGCTCAAATTTAACAAAAAACATCCAAGCATAGTAAATTTAATTTATAATTAACAAATACGTCATTTCTTAAATCATATATGAACTTATGTATGCACCAATACCATTCAAAATTTAACTAGGATTAATTTGCAATATTTTCAAAATTTCAGTTCAATTATAAATAAAAAAAATTCAGAGATCAATTTAATCATCATAAATCAATAGTCAATCATTATTCATAGCATATATGTGAAAACAAAACTTAAATCGAGTCCACTGGACCTTAAAAATAGTTTGGAAACAAATAGGGATTAATTTGAATCAAAACAAAAAAAAATATGAGAAAAACTGAAAATAGGGGTCACATGGCCATGTGACCAGGCCATGTGACAGAGGCCAGCCTGTGTAGCCCCAAGCATGATTGTGTGGCTACTTCACATGTCCGTATGCTCCAACCGTGTAGAAATCGAAAATAGGGTCCCCAAGCCATGTAACTAATTGCCTGTGTGAAAAGTCTTGCACCAAAAAAAAAAAATCAAGCAACCACACAGCCTTATCATGCAACCATGTGGGACACACGGTCGTGTGGTAGACTGTTTCACAAGCTGTGTATACCTAAATAACTTCAAAACAAAGCTACTTCAAACACCATTTCTTAGGTACCGAGCCATACCATTTCTAACTATTTTCACCTATTCAAAATGCATTCAAACATGCTAAAAACATAACAAATCATTCAACCTAATTGCCTAACCAATGTACCCTCATTGGTACCACATTATAAACATAAACATCAACCATTTAAACCTAAACAAATTAGCTTTCATGCTTATACATTTACCAAATTAACATATGTCACCAAATGCCCAAAATCATTATTTGAAGTTTATAAATTAACCTATCATGTATGTACCAATTCAAAAATCCAACAATGCATTATATTTCAAACACACTTTTATGCTATCAAATACAAAACCAACCAGAATATCATTAAGAATTTACATCAAAACATATATTACATATTTCAAATGGCACAAAACATAACCAAATATCCATAAACATACACCAAAGCCCTATTTGCATTCCACTTATAACTGGACCAAAATGAACAATTAATTATCGAATAAGTTTTAGGATAGTGTGATCTCCAAAAGCAATTCAATCGACAGCTCGAATGCGACGATCTACAAGGAAGAAAAACCAACACAAGGTAAGCTTATGTAAAGCTTAGTAAGTTCGTATTGAATGTAAACTTTAACTTACCGTAACGGTTGTAACTTAAACATTTCTCAACTAAATACCATAACAAGATCATGAGTTCATTATTAACCTATAGATATCACAAGTCTCACAATGTAACAACCCATTTTTCAGTGGTGTCGAAAATAGCGGCTTCGGGGTCACAAATTCGACGAGTGAGTTTGTAAACATTAAATAATAAAATATTATTTTAATAATTTTTTATAATGATAATTTATGTTATTTGAACAAATAATTAGGTTCATTTGGTAAATCCTTAAAGTTAAGTGGTTTTAAAGAAGGAGGTGTCGGGACCTCATTTCCATAAATCGAACCCGTAAATATAATAAAATATTCATAGAGTGTTATTAGGGTCATATTAAAATTTGGTTAAGAAATTTTAATGTTTAGATAGTTAATTAATTAAAAAGGACCAAGTCGTAAAAACTACAAAAGTTGATTTTTATTAGTTAAGTGGGTTTAAAGATTTTAGAAATGTAAGTTAAGAGACCTAGATGGTAAATATACCATGCATATAGGTAGTGGACATTTATGGACAAGGTTGTGTTAGTTGTTAGTTGATGTACTAAGGGTAAAATGGTAATTAAATAAATTAAACTAAAACAAAATTAAACAAAATGAAGTTGTCATCTTCCGAAGGCATTACCACCGAATTTGCAAAGAAAAAAAAATCACCATTTTTGTGAGTTGGAAGTTCGGCCAAGCCTGGCATGACTCATGGTATGTGATTTTAATCACGTTTTTAATGATTTTATGTCTTTGAGCTCGTAATAGCTTAATCTAGCTAGTCTGGGGTCAAATTGTAAAATTGTTAAATATTATAAATCATGTCATGGATGAATTTGATATGTTTTTGAAGTTTTATGGTAGATTGTTAAGTTTGGTTGTTAAATAGACATATTTTGTTAAGTAATTTTTGATGATTTTAAGGTTTAGGGACTTATTTATGAAAATGGTAAAATTTAAGGAAAATATTGTAAATTGTTGATAAATTTGGGATTTTATAAGATTAGGTAAAAATTAGCTAGCATGATTTATGGTTAAAAAATGGTGAAATTGCAAGTTTCGGGTTTAGGGACTAAATTGCATAAAAGGTCAACTTTGAGGGAAATTTCATAAATTTCCATTATTAAGGGTTATCAGCTAAATTGATTATTTTAAATGTTGGAAC
Source organism: Gossypium australe (assembly GCA_005393395.2). Lineage (NCBI taxonomy): Eukaryota > Viridiplantae > Streptophyta > Magnoliopsida > Malvales > Malvaceae > Gossypium > Gossypium australe. Next base: position 44,531,529 of record CM016626.1, read on the forward strand.
GAGATTAATTGAATAAAAATATTTATATAGATTAAGAAACGACTCAAATGGACGCTAATCGCGAGAAAACCAAAATAGTGGATTAGTCGTTGGATCACGTTAGGGCATCGTTTTGGTATAGGTAAGTTTGTATAGAGTTAAATTATTTTTATATGATGTTTTAAATGAGTTATTATAAATAATTGTGTGAATTAAAAACTTGATTTGTAAGGTTAGTTTATTTAAAGCTTGTAATTGAGAAATGTATAAATCATGATGATATACGGAAATGTTATAATGTAATGGAAGTAAATGATTTAAGACGTAAAAGTCCCATTTGAACATTAAGAATTCTTAGGATACAAATGACATGTCATTAGGATTTTTATGGTTTCAGATGCTGGTCTTGAATGTCCTACCGATGGCTGAAGTCTTACATTTGTTGCGGATTCTCCATAGCTCATGTGAGCAGCATTGTGTAGCTAACATTCCGACCCACAACTCGTGTGAGCAGGCCCATTTTACAGCTCATGTAAGCACTATTGAAAAGAAAATGTTATGATTATATGAAAAGGCATACTATGTGTGAGCATTCCTGAGTATCCGATGAAATTCTAGATGGTTCAATGGGTAAGTAAAGGTTAATGGAAAGGCAGGTATAAAAACTTAATGTACTAATATTCATATGAAATGGAAAGATGGATATGCACATATTCAATGAAAAGGATGAGAATTTATCATGTGATGGATGAAATAAGCATGGAATTTATTTCTTAATATATGTTATGTTTCATAGATATTATGTTTACTTATTATCTACTAACTATGTGGACTCAAATGTGTAGAATGTGAAATGGATATATATGTGTGTGATGGATGATACATAAAACCTAAATGCTTATTAGGTATATGCCATGGTTTACTTTGCTATAGTATGTATAATATATGAAGTTTGAGGTGTGAAAGATAATGAAAATGAAAGTACATAGTATATGATGAAAGTGATTGATGATTTGAAAAGCTTGAGATGTTATATGCCTTATTTGGTTAAATTTATATGTGCATTGCTTCACCTACTAATCTTGTGAGGTGTTGTGTATAGGAAAAGGAAATTTGGACTATGGCTAAATGGAATCATTTATAGTTGTTTAATTAATGCACTTGGTAAGTTTAAGTTTTGTTATACGAGTTTATTAAGCATTAGTTGCTTACCTAGTTTATTTTCTCTATTTCTGTAGGTCATCGGAAAGCTCGATCGGTTGGAAATTGCTTAGGAGCATGATCACACTATCTAACGATCCATATTTAAATTTTGGTTATTTTGGCAAATGGTTGTAAATGGCATGTAATAGGGTTATAAGTGTAGTCTTGGTAATTGGTTTATTTTAAAATGGTGCCAAGTTCATTAATTTTCATATCTTTCAATGAAGGCTTATAAATGATGTGTATTCATATGAGATGGTAGTAACTATGCATGCCCTCATGTGAGTAGAAAGAAAATGATTGTGTGATATGTTGTGATATGGTTATTTGGCATGTGTAGGCTAGTTACTGCTTGGTATTTTGATGTTTGAGTTGGTATGTTTGGATTGCTACCAAACTTATGCATATGTTAATATGGCTATGTATGTATATGTTTGTGACTTTGGATCATCTTAATATGCCTTGTAAATATGTGATTTGTGTTCATTCATATGTGGTAGAAATGTTATAATGATGGTGTGAGCACAGGAATATATGTTTTGATTATAATGCATGTTTGAGCGAATGGAATAGAATAATGATTGAGGTGCCATTTGAATGGCATATTGGTTAGAAATAGCTTGAACGTGATTTTGGCAAGTTTATAGATGTTTTAAGGTATGCATTATATATGTTAATGATGGTTGAATTGATAAATCTTTATGTAACACCCCGTACCTGTATTCGACGCCGGAACAGGGTACGAGGCATTACCAGACTCATATCACAAGCAATCACAAAATTCCAAGTCATAACATTTGTGTCCAAATTAAAACCATTCATACACATTCATATCGTCCCTAAAACGAGCCTATGAGGCCCATAACATACACTGGAAGTAGTTTAGGACTAAACCAAGAATTTTAGAAATTTTTACAAAACTTGGAAAATTTTTGCTAGAAGCAGGGCTCACATACCCGTGTGGTCCAAGGGACACGCCCATGTGACCCTGGGGCACGCCCGTGCTTTAGACCATGTTCGACTTAGGGGTGCTCTCTGACTTGTGCCACACGGTCGTGCCACACGCCCGTGTCTCTGCCCTTGTGCTAAATTCTAAACATTCTATTTTACAACAATTAAGGTGCAGGGCACACACGGCCGAAACACATGCCCGTGAGGCAGATTGTGTGTTACACACGGCCTAGACACACGCCCGTGTGGACAAAAATAAGGCTATTTACCAAGCCATTTTGCCACCCTCACTTGCACTCATCAACACAACATCGCATGATACAAATTCAAGCATTTAAAAGAAACTAAACAACCACAACCAAGACAATAACATGTTATCCTCATGCCATTATTAATCAAGCTTAGAACTTCAACTTTTCCACACCAATTAATGTAAGATTCCACATTCATGGTTAAAACATATCAACTTTATATCTTTGCCTAACATATTCACTACATTTATTAAGCCCTAAATCAAACATACAAATTCCATATTCATTAGGCATACCATGATCAATCACCATAGACATTGACACATATATGAATATACTTAGGCTTACAATCATGTTAGCCAATATGAGCCAATTTACATGGCCAAATAGCAAAACAACCTTTTACAATCACAAGCCAACATATTGGTTACAATCACAATGACACATTTAACAAATGACTAAGTCCCTATACATGCCATAGACTTAAAATACTTGAACTCATTTATACCCAAAATGACAGCTTGATAGTGTGATAGGATCTCCGGCGAACTCCAACCCGAGCTAGCTTAATAACCCTAAAAGACATGGGAAAGGAAGGGGGTAAGCTATATAGCTTAGTAAGTTCATATGCAAATAATACAAAATATTATTCATACACTTGACATACAAATAACTTAACAAATATTAACATAAATGTCATTAAAAATTCACAAACACAACTTACTCAATCCCAATCTTACCAACAACTCATCACATGAATTACACAACATATTTCCACATGAATGTCATTAAACTTCATGAGTATAATTTACTCAATCACATTCTTGTCGATAGCTCATCATATGAATAACACAACATATATCAATATAAATGTCATTAAACTTCATAAATGTCATATGATATCAACATAACACATATCAATATAAATGTCATATACTAATGGCTCATCATATGAACTTCATAACACATGTCAACATAATTGTCATATACCAATTGTTCATCATATACCGAGTTCATTTTCTTTGAGTTTTTCATACATACCTGTACCAACTCGTAACATAATCACATACTTTCTCATCTTTGACATACCCATTGAATTTCCCGTTGAACCACTTGGAATACTAAATGATACTTGGGAATCTCACACACATAATACCATACCAATGCCATATCCTAGATATGGTCTTACATGGGATCTCTTTTCGATGCCAATAGCCCAGCTATGGTCTTACACGAAGTCTCACATCGATTCCATATCCCAGATATGGTCTTACACGAAGTCTCATATCGATGCCATATCCTAGATATGGTCTTACACGTAATTTTAGTGACCCTAATGTCATGACATTTGTATCCTAACTATTCCTAAGGTTCAACCGGGATTTACTCGCTTGTCGAAACTTCGTTAATTTCATCCATAGAGTCAATCATACAATTCATGCAATAACAAAACATTATAAATACAATTATAAAGTTGCATTATTTACATGCAAACTTACCTCGGCATAAAAATGGCGAAAAGGATTAAATCGTCAAATACTTGTTTTTCCCGTGTTCTAGGTCCAAACCTCGTTTTTCTTGATCAATAATATCACATTTAACTTATTCAATCATTATACAATTCAAATTAGCCCAAAATCACTTTATGGAAAAATTACATTTTTACCCCTAAATTTTAACATTTTTACATTTTGGTCCCTAGGCTCGTAAAATGAAATGTACTCAAATTTTTTTATACCCATGCTTAGCAGAACCTTATAAAAGCTTATAAAAGCCCACAATTTTCATTTATTCACATTTTTATACCATATTTTATAACTTTTACAAATAAGTCATTTTAGGTATTTTTTTTCCGAAAATCACTTAGCAAAGGTAGTTTATCATACACCAAACATGCATTTTCTACCATTAGACATCAAAATACATACATGTTCAACATGGGTAAAATTTTAGACCTTGGCATCTCTTCAAATTGATGGTAGAAATAGAAAGATCAAGTTACAACGACTTCAAAAATGCAAAGAGCATTAAAAACGGGGCTAGAACGGACTTACAATCAAGCTTGGAAGCTTCAAAAACCCTAGCCATGGTTTCCCCTTGTGAATTTCGGCCATGGGAGGAAGATGGACAAAAATGGGCTTTATTTTGGCTTTTTAATTCATTTTAATTACCAAAATACCCTTAACGAAAAACTTTGAAAACATACCAAACCATGTCCATTTTTGTCCACCAACTTAACCAATGGTCTAATTACCATTTAAGGACCTCTAATTTAAAATCTCATAGCAATTGGACACCTCTAACATATAGAATTCAAGTTTTGCACTTTTTACAATTTAGTCCTTTTAACTAAATTGAGTGCCCAAACGTCGAAATTTTCGAACGAAATTTTCATGCAATCGTTCTATAAAACTGTAGACCATAAAAATATAATAAAATATTTTTTTCTTCTTCGGATTTGTGGTCCCGAACCCACTGTTCCGGCTAGACCCAAAATCGGGCTGTTACACTTTATATGCAAGTTTTGGGCTTGAAATGACTTGATTTACGGGCAACTTTTGCTGCACACGGGCTGTGACACAGGCATATGCCACACACGGTCACCCCACACGGCTGTGTATCATTTAAATTTTAGGTGCAGGATGAACCACATGGACTCAGAGAGTTACACGGCCTAGCGAAACGGCCGTGTGACCCAACTTCATATACACACACGGAAGGACACACGGGCTGGGACACGGCCATGTGTCCTAATTTTGAATGTCCACATGGTTTGGGCTATGTCACACAGTCGTGTGACCTTTGTTTTTAAAATTTTTAACTTTTTCCCAAATTTTCTGAATTATTTTAAATTAGTCCCGGATTGTTCCCGAATTGTTTTTAGGGCCTCGAAGGCTTGATTTAAGGCCCAAATGTGTATTTTTCTAGGTTTGTAATGAGTTTTTGGTAATTAATATTAAATGGCATTATTAATCTATTTTGAAGTTAATTGTTTTAGTTTGTATGGTAATGCTCCATAACTCTAATCTAACGATGGAGACGGGTTAGGGGTGTTACATTTAATTATATCAGAACTACGATTTAGTTGGTTCTCAGACTGAACATAACATGAATGGAGTCTAGAAATACCTGTCATTTTATAACTTGTGATAGTGTGATGTCTCCTAACTTAATATGATTTTGTTCCTTTTATAGATAAGAGATGTTTTTCAACCGATCGAGCTTTCCGATGACCTACAGAAACAAAGAAAATAAACTAGGTAAGCAACTAATGCTTAGGAAGTTCATATAACGGAACTTAAACTTACTAAGTGCATTAATTAAACAACTATAAATGATTCCATTTAGCCATAATCCAAATTTCCTTTTCCTATACACAATACCTCACAAGATTAGTAGGTGAAGCAATGCACATATAAATTTAACCAAATAAGGCATATAACATCTCAAGCTTTTCAAATCATCAATCACTTTCATCATATACTATGTAATTTAGATAAAAACGAAGCATTAACCATCCACATATATCAATTAAGGTCTAATTATAATTTAGGTCCTCCCCCTTTCATTAATTAAGCCATTTAATCAATAAAATTCAATAACGATTAAGTTTTACATCTTTTATAATATAGTCATTTCTCCTTAATTAACTATCCAAACATCAAAATTTCTAGGTCAAGTTTCAATATACCTATATGGTAACTCCATACTCCATGAATATTTAATAAAACATTAATATTTACGAGCTCGGTTTATAGAATTCGAGATCCTGAAACCTCATTTTTCAAAACCACTTGACTTTAGGGACAAATCAGTTGTATCTAACTATTTGTTCACTTAGCAAAAATAATCAAATCAAAGTTCAATATGTTGATATAATTGACTCGTAAATATTAAATAATAATATTTATGAACTTACTCGTTGGATTTGTGGTTCCGACACCACTGAAAAATGGGTTGTTACAACAACGATGGTACCGATACTTCATGCCCAATATCGATAGTTGGCCCCTGTTTTTTGTAAGTTAGTTATTTTTATTGTATAAATAATCAAAAGATTCATCCAGGTTCATCTCAGACTGTAATACCAATACAACTATTATAGTTAAATGAAAATATTCAGTATATAACATTTTGTCTATTGTTGGAACATAATAGTCTTTTACTCTGTCAATCAATGTGACATTCCTATACTTAATTCGATAATCGGGTCAGGTACAGGGGTGTTACACTTTCTAAGATATAGGTGATACCTGACATAAAAGTATAACAATGATGAACAGAATTAAAAAATCATTAATTCAAATAATGGGTAAATGTGGTTGTTTATCACATATGATTTTAAATTTACCGAAATAATTTTACCAAAAAATTATAGTTAATACATTTTCAAATTTATGTAATGAATTTTATATGATATAATAACAAATAAATCTGTGCATATAAAAAATATATTACTGTTAATAAAATAATATTATGTTATTCACTACCATAACAACATATAAATTTATACCACAAATGTTACAATTTTATTAAATGCATACATGTGCATGTTTGGAATACAATCTTAAAATATGACAAAAATCGAAGTCAACTTTAAAATGTGAAAAGGAAAAGAGACAAACCTTTTTTACTTCAATTTTAACGTATATAAATTATATATGATTAGTGGATGTTCTTTTGATTTGAAATTTTTAGATAAATATAAATAATTTTCGATATAATATATATTAAAGCAAGAGTTACTTACAAGAATAATTTTATTTTCTATTATATTATTAAATTTATATTTAAAATAATTATAATATTTAATTTAGAATTATTAATTAAAAATTTAAAATAAAATAGAAGTTGTGATAATTACACATTTAAAAATAATTATAATTTAAATTACAATTATTAATTAACAAAAGTGGTGCTAATTTTATTGATGTATAATAGAGTTGTTACTTGTATACAATTCCAAGCATCTCAATTATCACTTTATTAATATTAGAGTTAAGATTAGTTATTATTTTGAATAATATTACTTTGCATTAATTACATAAAATAAAACTATATTGTAGGTTGAATATATTAAAATTACTTTAATTTTTATTTGAAAATTTTCTATTATGGTATTTGATTTTATAAATTTATATATTTTAATTATATTTAATAATTTAAATAAAAATATTATTTTATGTTAATTAATACAATTAAAATATATAATATTTTAAAATTTATTTTAAATACATGTATATTTAAATACTTAAATCAAATGTTGAAGATATAGTATCGTAAGCATTGGTTTTGAATATGAATAACAATAGCATGTGTTGTTAAATACTTAAATCAAATGTTGAAGATACGCCTTTTAACCCGCACCAACTTAATATTTAATTGGATTAATATAATATTTGGTACTTAAATTTGACATTTTTTTAATTTGGTATCTAAACTCTTTTTTGGGCCCAAGTTGGTACCTGAACTTGGCATTTTTTCCTAATTTGGTGCCTAAACTTTTTTTTAGGTTCAATTTGGTTCCTAAATTTATTAAATGTTACACAAATTATTTTTTTTTGTTATGCTACAAAAATATTGTTAATATTAGAGGAAGATTATGTTAAAAAAAAAAGGTATTGAGCTATGCTTAATAAATTAATATTAAATAAGGAAAAATTAAAACCCTAAATTAAAAGAAATTCAATATTTTCAATTAATTAATTAATTAAAACTAAAAATAATTGTACATATAAAATATAAAAAATATCATATCATTTATCACATGTCGATCATACATTGATTATTTTTGCTACTTCATAAAAAAATAACATTGTTAGTATATTGGAGTAATTTGTAAAACATTTGACAAGTACCAAAATTGAGCACGAAAAAAAAAGATTAAGTACCAAATTAGAAAAAAGAGTCAAGTTCAGGTACCAAATTAGATTCCCAAAAGGTTTAAGTATCAACTTAAGAAAAGTATCAACTTTAGGTACTAAATTAGAAAAAAGTGTCAAGTTTAGATACCAAATTAGACAAAAAAAAGTTTAGGTACCAAATTAAAAAAAAATATCAAGTTCAGATATCAAATGTTATATTAATCCTATTTAATTGGAGGATATATATATTATATTTGAAAATGCCAAATAATCCCTTATTAGTAACAAAAGTGCAATCGAACTTTCTTCATGCTAATGAAAAGTATTTTAAAGTTTTAATTTTTAGTTTGTTAAAATAAACTATAAAGTTGGTGGAATCGAAAAGGAAGAATATAATATCTGTGGGTAAAAGTATTTAGTCTTCGGTCAATGCATATCCAATGCCGCAATACATGTTTGTAAAAGGTAGATAAATAAGGCAGTATCACTAATGGCCCACAACTCTTCAAATTCAACGCAGCAAATAATACACCCCCATAGCCTATACCTGCAAGTTTTCTGTCTTTTCCATCACTTTCCACTTAGTATCGACAAATAAACTGCCTTTCTTTTTCCTCAATTTTACATAATCACAAGTTCCTGTTTGATGGTATTGGTTTTTATTACTTTAAAAATTCTGTATTTCTGATGTAACTGAATCGTAGATTCCAAGTTCTTGCGAACGTGAAACAGAATCTCTTCGATAGGTAAGTTCAATCTCTCTTTTCACTATTCACCTTCTTTTTCAATTCAATATTATCTGTGTATTGTTACCCAGATTTTTCTTTTCTGCAAAGTTTGTATTTTTTTTTTTTTGAACACTGGTCTTAGTTGTGTGTACAGAATCATCTCATGCTTTTCATTCTTCCCATGAAGATTTTGATCATGGGTGCTTCTGGTTTTTGAATTATTTGATAGTTATTGCTTTGTGTAAGCCTTTCCTGTTCATAAGAACTACATAGCCTACTGCTTTTGTGATTTTGAGATATATGAATATCAAGCTTTTGATTTGCTGTGCTGCGCTCAATGGGAGTGATGGGTTATTTGATTTGACTTCAGCTAGGAGATTATTGAGTTTATTAGAATTGTCTTTATTTAAAATTTTCGGATTAAATGAGAACGATTTGTACAAGTGTGAACACTTAAGCAGAAATAATTAGTATTCACACTTCATACCCTGGAAATTCCCCATAAATGCTTGACTTTTTTACATATATAATTTTGTAGGCAGCTTTTAACCGGCACACTGTTAGTTGGATATTAAGCAACCTAGATTCCAAGTAGCTGTACAAGGCATTTCATAGAAAGCAACTATGGTGCTCCCTGATGAGGCTTCTAAAAGGCTTGAGGTTAATCATTCAGCTTTTCTTATTCCTCTTAACTAAGAAAATTTGCAGGATGAATATCTTTTTTTTCTTTTTTTTTTGTCATATAGGGGAAGTACACAGCAATGGTTGTGTGTTGGTTTCTTGGAAATGGCTGCCTCTTTTCTTGGAACAGTATGCTGACAATAGAAGATTACTATGTTTATTTGTTTCCGGTAATTTCGATATATCCTTATTTTACATGTTTGTGCTGCTTTTTTTTTTTCAAACTATTCCTCATGGTTATGGTAATTTGATTGCCTTCCATGATTATGTGGATGCTCTAACCTACAGAAATTTGCACCTGATTTTGTTTCAACCTGCAATAAAGAGCTTCATAACATTGGGGCTTGAACAGATTTTATTGTCAGTCTGTATGTTTCACTTTCATCAAATACTTTTTAGAAACATGAATGCATGATGTTTGGTAAGTCAGAAAAGCTAAGAAACTGAGAGAGAAAACAATAGAAACAAGAGGGAGAAAGTTCTTTCAGTATATTCAAGAATGTCTAACTTCTTTGTACAAGGTAAAGATATTGGAAACTAAATGAACTCAATAAATGCTAAATACAAACTGCCTAACAAACTATCAACCTATTCATAACAGAAGGTTAAACCTTCAGCTCACACTTCCGGCTCATACACTTGCATAGCTTACTCTAACAATGCAAAATCTGTTACCAGATTTAATACCGCAGCTCACTTTTTGAATGAGGCTTTTCCTTTCACTTCAAAGCTTTTCAACTGATTGCGATATTCTGATTATATCTTGCTTTTTCAGCTTAAAACATGTATAGTGATAGTAAAAAATGTTATCATCATGTAACCTAGTTTCCTTTTTTTACTTGTGCAGAATTATCACCCATCGAGGGTCCTTACTCTTGTTTATCAACCATTTGCACTTGGAACACTTGCAATACTGGCTTACCACGAGGCAAAAATAAACACTAGAAGAAGGAACTTATTTGGATATATACTGTTTTTCTTAAGTTCCCTTGCAATTTTAGTTGTAAGTTCCCTTGCAATTTATTTGGTACATGATAGGTTTACATTGAGAATGGCAACTGAAGCCTGCTCTCTCATCCTCAGAAACTTCCGTATGTTTTTGTTACATTAACTCAAAGTTATATCATTTGAGAGGATTATGATTTCTCTCCTCTACATTTTATGTATAGTTGGATTTAGCTACGTCTGGTAAAGGAGGACTTGGAACTTTCATAGGAATTTGTATCATCAGTGGTGCTTTTGGGGTTGCAGATGCTAACGTGCAAGGTGGAATGGTTGGAGATCTCTCTTACATGAGACCTGAATTTATTCAAGTCAGTATTACGGATCAACATTGTTACATGTTAATGAGCTCTCTTTCGGCTGAATTATCTGATGAATAACCTTTATGTTTTTCTTTTTGTTATTAGTCATATGTTGCTGGTTTGGCTGCATCGGGGGTTATAACCTCTGCTTTGAGGTTAATCACAAAAGCAGCATTCGAGAATTCGCGTGGAGGTCTTCGCAAAGGAGCCAGTACGTTCTAATCACCACCCTTCTTTGTTTGTTGATTATAGTCTAAATATCTGAAATTTGAATTAAGCTTGACAATTATTTGACTTGCAAGTCATTAGCATCCCTTGCTTGCATAATATTATCTCCATGAACCATTGATGTTGGGACTATGGCAAATAATTTAAGTTTAAAATGCTTTGTACTATTTCCTGTGTATCATACAATAAAGAATGATAATCACTTTCCCTGGTTTTATTTCAAATCATTATTCAAAAATTAGTTCTTTAATGGTTATATGTGGTTTTCTTGGCATATATTTGGTTGGTAGCAAACACGCTGTTACTCCTTCAAATCTTGATGCTGCTGCAATCTCTTGCATTTCTTGTTAGTGCAATTGACTGAAAAGTGCAAATTCAACCTTTTAATTCTTCTCTCTCTTTTGTCTATTTTTCATGTTGATTTATCGCTATTTTGGTTTATTTGAGACTAATAATTTTTTTCTCTGCACGACACCCTCACCCCTATGCAGTTCTCTTCTTTGCCATCTCTTCATTTTTCGAGTTTCTCTGTGTTCTTCTCTATGCATATGTATTTCCAAAATTACCTGTTGTGAAGTACTATCGCTCAAAGGCAGCCTCTGAAGGATCTAAAACCGTTGCATCTGACCTTGCTGCTGGTGGCATTCAAGCATTACCCGAAACTGTATGTCATTCATCCATAAAAACTAATAAGATCCTAGTAAATTTCAATTGATTTATCTAACAACAATCAATGTCTTCCATCAGGATGATGTAGAGTCCAAAAACCAGGAAAGGCTGAGCAACAAAGAGTTACTACTTCAGAATATTGATTACGCAATTGACATGTTCCTGATATATGCGCTGACACTATCTATTTTTCCTGGATTCTTGTCTGAAGATACCGGCAAACACAGTTTAGGAAGCTGGTATGTTTTTTGTCTGAAACACTGCTATTCCTTCTCAGTGTGTGTAGATATAACTAAGTGACACCGGGTTTATCATAACATTTCAGGTATGCGCTTGTTTTGATATCAATGTATAATGTATGGGACCTTATTGGGAGATACATTCCACTCATAAAACCGTTGAAGCTGGAATCAAGGAAAGCTCTGACAACAGTGATAATTTCTCGTGTTTTACTTGTCCCGGCTTTTTATTTCACGTCCAAATACGGTGATCAAGGCTGGATGATCATGCTAACAAGCATCTTAGGCTTAAGTAATGGTTACCTCACCGTATGTGTCCTTACATCTGCACCCAAGGGATACAAGGGACCTGAGCAGAATGCATTGGGGAATTTGCTTGTTTTGTTTCTCCTAGGAGGTATCTTTGCAGGGGTCACACTTGACTGGTTATGGCTCATAGGCAAGGGATGGTAAAGTTCAGGTTCAAAGCTGGTTTTAGAATGAAAAATCAGGTTTATTGAGTTGAAATTGGAAATAGTGATCCCTTGCATTTTGATTTGAACACAGTAAATGATGAAATTGTTCCATAGTCGTAGGCTACACGCACCAATGCTGAGATTTCATATTCATTAAAATTCCTTTGTATTCATCAACACCATGCTTCAAGATTGCTGAATGTGTCATTGTCTTCTATTCTATCTGTCATATATCATACATCAAATTCCTAACTGCCCTACTAATCAAATAGTTAAGTCTTTAATCCTTAAAAAATTGCAGCCAGAGGTAGCTGGGTTTCAATTGCAGCATGACAAATCTTTTTAATAAAAAGTAATTTAAATCTAAAATAATGAAATTTAAACTCAAAACATCGGAGTTTCGATTGTTAAACTCAGTTTAATTCGTGTAATTTTATATATTTTTTTTAGATATTTTTCACTCTCGCCAGAATTATCGGTCTAAATAGTTTATCATACTAAATTAAAATAGAATATTAATAGATTTTATCTGTATTTGTGGATCAAACATGTCATTTTATCATACCTACGATGCGGGCAAATGAAAATATTTATATAAAAAATATATAATTTTTTTGCAACTCATAGAATTTTTAGTATTAATAATGTTATTGATTAAATTGGTGTCACAACTCGATACTGGTTCAAGATCAATGGCAGTACCATTTTAAATAGTTGCACCCATGTAGTATTTTAATCTAATGTATTTGTGTTTAAATTTCGTTTTACTCACAATTTAATTTATTTATTTTATTTTAATATCGTACAGATTTAATGTGGTGGTGTTAATTAATTCCAAATCATATGTTTCATTTTTTATCGTGTGTTATTTTTAAACATCTCTACGTTCTAAATATGTGATTTTCACACGTATAAGCATGTGAAAAAATTTCTAGTTATTTACTAAGAAGTTGAATATTAGACTATAAATAAATAAATAAATAAATAAAATATATATATATATATATATATCTGTGTGTTTGTGAAAACAAAAATATCAATAAATTTAAAATGCTACACTAAAACAAATTGACACTGATATGTACCAATACAAGAACAAAATAATATACGCACCGAAATGATATTGATTAGTTTTGTTTGATTTCTTCATCTCGATTTGTTCCTTAGCTTTAAGCTTACTACTGAGGTTGATATGACTCATATGACAAAAATATTCTTTTAATGCCACGTCATTAATTTTTTATTGACATAAAAAAATTTAATAAAATTTTCAAAAATTGAAAAATATAATAATTTTTGTAAAAGTTTAAATATATATATATATATATATATATATATATAAATCCAACAAAAAACTTTATAAAAATAAAATTTCAAAACAAAAAGAAAAATTATTAGATATTTTTTAAAAGGCTTAATCCATGATTTGGCCTATATCAATGTGTTTATTTTCTCATTTTGGTACTTCAAATTTTTTTTTTTAATTTGGTACATAAAGAATGCCTCCGTTATATTTTTTTAGTTCATATTTTTTTACAGACGTTAAAATTTCTTTTTACAGCTAATCACAAAACCTCACATGATGTCTTTTATTAAATGTATATACATATTAAAATATATATAAATAGAAATAAATATATAAATTTTCAAAAATTATATGTAAATATAGAAAAAAAATATAAATTATAAAAATTAAATTTACAAAAATACAATAATTGAAAAGAAATTAGAACAAAATAATAAATGTAAAAAAAATAAAAATGTTATAAAATAAAGAGAGATGGAGAGAATAAAGAATAAAGAATGTAGGGCCCAAATTTTTGCCCCAAGCCCAACACCGTTAACCAGAACTAGGAAAAAACAAAATAAAGCAAAAGTCCAAATTTAAAAAAAAAACAGTCCAATAAACAGTCTAAAATACAAAACTCAGTAAAATTAACAAATTAACCTAAGCCCACTAGACCCAAAAAAAAAAAGCAAGGCAGAAACCCTAGCATCAATTTGGCGCCGCCTCCAGCAGCCTTCACAGCCACATCGCCTGCCCCTCCGCATTGTGCGCGCCTCCAGCGCTCATGTTAAAAGCCCCTCTCCACCACGACGCTTGCCTACAAAACAGAAATCAGTTGTAAAATAAAAGGCTATAAAAGCCGAATGATTTAATGTAAAAATAAGTGGATTTTTGTATTGGATTTGATTTTTGTGAAAGCACACAAACAGTAGGTTTTATTACGAGAAATCAACACAAAATCAGAGCAAACCATCAAGGTTTCGATTTTTATTTTTTTCTTTTTTTGTTTCAAGTCTGTTCACCCTTTTTTTCTCTTCTTTTTTTTTTTTAAAACAAAACCCATATATATATATATATATATATATATATATATAATAAATTTACAAAAAAAAAGGAGAAATTTTTAACCTTTGGGGTTCGGTGGCCGGCGGCGGCCGTGTCACGGCTGCCCGGTGACGGTACACTGGCAGACGTTCGACCAGACGGACGGGGGCAGAAAGAATTTTTAAAAGTTTTTTTTTTTGGTGTTTTAAGAAAAGGGAAAGAAATGAGGGATTTTTTGTGGAAAAAATGACTTAAATAAGGCCCTAAAACGGTGCCGTTTGGTGCCAGGCTCATAATCACCAAAACGGTGCCGTTTAAGTCACAACCCGTGTGCGCGACCTGACCCGCAAGGAGGGTCCATGCATTTTCGTTAAACGGGCTATTTGTGGTCCAGGTCCTTCCGCCTTTTTTTAGTTCATAATTAAGTCTTTTAAATTTTCTAATTTGGCCCTATGATTTTCTGCCCATTTCAATTGAACCCCCTGTTACACGGCGCCGTTTAGAAAGGCGGGAATTTCCCATTTGGTCCTCCCCTTTCTGTGTGTTTTGCTAGGGGGCCCTAATTCTTCCATTTTCTTTAAAAGTCGCCCCGAAATTTTATTTTCAAATTTAATTTAGTCCTTTTTCTTATTTTTTTATACTTTGCAATTAATGTCGTTATTTCATTATTGTTATTTATTTTCAAAATTGTTATTATTATACTCATTTTTTTTACCGTTATTTTTATATGTATATTATATTATGATTATATTTATTATTAGTATTTTATTTATTATTACTATTAGTACTACTATTATTTTTATTATTATTACTATTGTTATCTCTATTATTTTATTAATCTTACTTTTATTTTATTTACTGTTACCATTTTTTATTATTACTATTAGATTTAATATTATCACTATTATTTTATTTTTATTTTACTAGTACTATTATTATTATAATCATATTCTTTCTATTATATTTACTGTAATTATATATATTATTTTGCTTACTTTAATTTTTTTATTGTATATTATTATATCTGTATTTTATTATCAATATACCCTTTTTTACTACTACTATTTTTTATTGATACTATTATTCTAATATTATTACTATTATTTTCTTATTAATATTTTTTTATTTTTGTTTATTGTTGTTATTATTCTATTATTCTATTTATTATTTTGGTATATTTACTTTTTTTATTAGCTTCATTAGTATTATTTTATTATTACCATTTTTTTTTGTCACTATTGTTTTTATATATACATATTATCGTTATAATTAAAGTTATTATTCTTATTAATATTTTTATTACTTTTTTTCCTACTATTATGATTTGTTTGTTCATGTTCCTATCATTTCATGTAGATCGATGATTTTGAATCGCATTTCAACATTTTTTTATTTTTTGCTTCTATTTACTTTTTTCCCAAATTCATAACAAAGGGGTTTCGCAAAGGTAATATTTCGTGTTTGGAAATTCAAGAAATCGTGCCCAATCGTGCTGAGTTTTGATTTTTCGTTCGTCTAGATGATTAAATATCCTTTAGAGATTTTGACCGGGTTTTCTTAAATAAAGACAATATTTCATATTTGGGGAATTCAAGGAATCGTGCCCAATCGTGCTGGGTTTCGATTTTTTAGTTTGGCCAAATAGTGGAATACCATTTTCAAATTGCAATGCATGAGTTTAGGAAATCATGAAATGATCTTGGTATCGAGGGCCGGAAATATAGTATCCTATCGTGCTGGATATGGTATTTCATTTTTCCGGAATAAGAGAATTTCGATATCCAATTCGAATTATCCAAACATTTTCTAAAGGATTCATATTTTAAAATCTCTTCCAATTTTTGATATTAGGAGATTAATCAATCATTAAGGTCCCAATTTTTGGCGTTACGAGGGTGCTAATCCTTCCTCGTGCGTAGCAGACTCCCAGACCCGTTTTCTTCAAATTCGTGGACCAAATATTTTATAAGGTGACCCAATCACACTTTAAAAAAGATTGGTGGCGACTCCGTTTTCCTTTTTTAAAGTCGGCCCGTTTTTCAAACAAAAAAATGGTTTCGACAGCTTGGCGACTCCACTGGGGACCAATAAAAGAGTCAAACCGTAGAATTGATTGATTAATGTCCTTTTTATCGAAAATAAAAAATTTGGATTTCGTTTCTTTCATTGCATGAGCTCGTGTTGCGTCATATGTTTGTGTGGTTTGAGTCTCGTAGGATATTCCTGCATCATATTGCATGACCGTTGTGGTTACACCCTCTAACTGGGAGCGAGAAGCTATGCCTTTGTGAGGTTTTCACCTCCGCATGGGCTAAGGGACTGCTTCCAAGATACATCCGTACTTATGGCTCCGTGAGGTTTTCACCTCCGCATGGCCATAGGAAAATGTATTCCCCTGAACTGAACTCGATCCGTATGAGCCTATAATGGGTGAAGATTGAGGAATCTGCTGGTTCAGGTACCCTTCCTTTAGAACTAAGCCACATATAGCAATCCTTAAGAGCCCACCCTAGATAGAGCCATGCTGAACCTTAGTGATTACCCAGATAGTTGTTTGACGTCTTTTTACTTGCTTTGGTTACTATTATTCGATACTAACCTGTTTTATTTTGGCTATGATTGCATGTCATGTCATATTTAAAAAGTGTCGATTCCTGTTTGATTACTGAATTAGAAGGCTTGTTATGGAGAACGAATTCCTTGATAAAGTAGAGGATAATGCGGCCGTGCGTATATGGTCAGAGAAGATACAACTTAAGAAGGGGGATAGTCTAGCCGAGGGATATACATCGAAGTTGTGGGACTTCACTCGTATCAGTGTAACACAGAATGAGCTCCAGGAATTAAGAGATATATGGGCTCGTTGGGATGATGGGACTAAGCAGCTTTTCTACCTCAATTATGGCGATCTACCCTATTTGTTTGACATCAGAGTGGACAAACGCTTGTTTCGGGCTATGACTAAATATTGGAATCCCGCGTATAGCTGTTTCACGTTTGGGGAAGTGGACTTGGTGCCTACTGTGGAAGAATATACTACTTTGCTTCGTAGCCAAAGGGTTCGGGTCGACAAAGTTTATTTCAAGGTCGCTAATACACCGACTTTTGTAAAGAAGCTGATGAGTATCACCGGGATGAGTGAACAGTGGGTCACGGCACGAATTCAGCAAAAAGGTGAAGGGAAATGCATTCCTTGGGTGAGCTTGAGGGACCTGATTGTGGCACATCCAGATATTAAGAGGAAGGTTGACATTTTCGCCTTAAGTATCTACGGCTTGGTAATTTTCCCCAAAGCTTTGAGATATGTAGATGAAGCAGTTACTGACCTATTCGATTGACTTGACAAGGGGGTTACGCCGGACTAGCGATTCTTGCCGAAACATTCAGATCTTTGAACGCATGCCGGAGGGCAGGTGAAGGTAGATTCATGGGATGCGCGCAATTATTGTTGGTTTGGTTCCATAGCCATTTTTAGAAAGTAGATAAAGTTTCTTATCGGGTTTTTTCTGAGAATTGCTCCCCGCTAAAGGAGTTGGCAGCCACGCCCAGAAGAGATGACATAACAGAAGAAAACTGGATCTCGCTCCTTCAAAATCTCCAGGAAAAGGATGTTGAATGGAGAGCTCCTTGGCTAATTCCCGACGAAATTCTCTACCGGTGTGGGAGTTATGATTGGGTTCCTCTGCTGGGAATTTGGGGAGCCGTTGGGTATGCTCCTTTTCTCGTGCTAAGGCAATATAAATCAAGACAGTTTATACCGGTGAAGCATGGGCTAGTTCAGTTTGAATTTTCGTATAGGGGGAATAATTATTAGAAGAAGGTTTGAGAGATTTCTAATGCTTTGAAGCAGATTCACCGAATGAAAAGAGTTATTGTAAGTCCAATGGTAACCCTCGAATATAATGCATGGTGGAGTAGGAGAATCAATGATAATATCCCCAGACCGAGTTGGAAATCATGAAACAAGACTTTGAAAGTAAAAATTCGGAGTCAGGGAAAAAGATAGAACAACTGGAAGAAGAAAAAGTGCACTTGAGGTTAGATATTGATGTCCAGAAATCAGAGGTTGAGAAACTGAGGAAAGGAAAAAGGAAGGCCGAAGAAGACTTGGACAGTTTGAAGACCGATTACGAAAAGTTGCATTCATCGATAAGGACTGCTGGGTTGGGTAAAACCTTAGAACAATGGCGTCAAGAAATTTAAGAAGAGAAGGCCAAGGTCGATCAGTGGAAAAGGAGGTTTCATGATGCTCAAATACAAAAAGATACTCTGAAAAAGACCGTGTGTGAGAGCCAAAGCGAAAAATGAGATGTTAAGAGCTCGAGTAGCAGAATTATAGAAGGCATTGTGTCGAAGCCACAACTCCACGATGAAGCTAGAAACAAGCTTGAACGAGATTGAAGACTTGAAAAGAAGAGAGGGAGAGCTTGAAACGGCGCTACAAACTAGTGAACTTCGGGTGCGATTATTGGAAACAGACCGTGAGCGACGGGCGAAGCAGCTTCAGCGATCTCAAGACCAGGTCAGAGAAAGAGATTACGTCATGGGCGAAGCTGTGGCTCAGATACGAGAAGTGGCTAATCATTTACAGACTTTAGTAGTTCAGGCTTATGTATTAAGTGTGAAATATGAGCCAGAGTCGGACCGGGGTCGAGAGTTAGCTTGGCTTCTTGAGAAAGTTAAAACTTTGAGCATAAGGGCTAGGCCGTATATGTGACTTTGTTTTATGTAAATAATTTTGTTTTTTAAATAAGTTTCTAAGAGAAATTGAACCAGAATCGATGCCTTTTATTTTTGCATTCATATCATGCATTTGCATTACATCGCATCATATGTATTAAATATAATAAAAGAACCCTATTAACTAGAGATCGTATTATAGAGCTATCATGGAACATCACTACTACACTCGAAGAAAAACGAAAGCCATGGATCAAAGGTTAGATAGGTTAGAGCTGATGCAGAAAGAGATGCAGGACCAATTGCAAACACAGATGCAAGAACAGTTGGCCAAAATTCAACAGGATATGAGGGATCAAATGCTGGAATCCCAGAGAAGCATGATGAGCCAGATAACGCAACTGTTGATTGGAGGGCAGGATAAAGGAAAGGGCCCTATGGTCGATACCGGAGGCGATAATGAAGATTCTGCTTATCCTCCAGCCTTGGCCCCGGTAAATTCACAAGTACAACCACCAAGAGTATCTATCAATATCAGACCCCAGTATCAATCCGGTACCTCAGCACTGGTAAACTTCCCGACAGGCTCAAGCTCCAACCCTGGAGACAATTTGGCAAAACCGATGTCCCTAATTTCGATGATGCAGCAGAAGAGGAAAAAGTAAGGGCGAAACTTCCGAAAGAGTTTGAATATCGGTGCAAATGGTTAGAGGAGAAGTTCAAAGCATTGGAAAGTGTTGATTACCAATGCGAAGTGGATGCTAAGAAATTAAGTTTGGTTCCAGATCTGGTACTCCCATCAAAGTTCAAAATGCCAGAATTCGAAAGATACAACAGGATCAGCTGCCTTGAGGCCCATATTACAATTTTCTGTCGGAGAATGAAAGGATATGTCAGTAATGACCAGCTGTTGATTCACTGCTTCCAGGATAGTCTGACTGAAACCATGGCTAAATGGTACAATCAGTTGAGTCGTACTCAAATCAAATCGTGGAAGGATTTAGCACAGGCCTTTATGAAGCATTATGGCCATGTGACTGATATAACGCCTGACAGGATCACATTACAAAATATGGAGAAAAAGTCGGGTGAAAGTTTCAGGAAATATGCCCAGAGGTGGAGAGAAGTCGCTACACAAGTCCAACCGCCACTACTAGAGAAAGAAACGACCATGCTCTTCATTAATACCGTGAAAGCACCTTTTATCAATCATATGTTGGGGAGTGCTACTAAGAGCTTCGCAGACATAGTGATGTCGGGCGAAATGGTAGAAAATGCGATAAGGTGTGGAAAGATAGAAGCTGAGGAAAGCACGAGAAGGTCAGCTCTGAAGAAAAAGGAAAAATGAAGTAAGTAATGTGAGCTCGGGTTATTCAAAACCCATTACTTTTAATCAACTGAGAATGGTAGCCACTGGCCAGCAGGCCTCACCAAGGCAGGAGCCCAACACGAGGCAGAATACCGAGAAATTCTAGTTTACTCCCATACCAATGACGTATAGGGAGTTGTACAAAAATATGTTCGACGCACATATTGTAGCCCCTGTCTACTCAAAACCGTTGCAACCCCCATATCCTAAATGGTACGGCGCAAGCACTCAATGTGAATACCATGCGGGGATAATGGGGCACCCGATAGAGAATTGCTTCCCTTTCAAAAAGCTAGTCGAAAAGCTCATCAAAATGGGCATTGTGAAGTTCAACGATGTGCCTGTCGTAGGAAATCCGTTACCCAATCACATTGATAGTGGGGTGAACGAGATAATCGAGAGCGTGGGAAAAAGAATCAAACGGAATGTTGCTGAAGTAAGAGCCCCATTGAGAGAGGTTTGGAAGAAAATGCGGGAAAGAGGTTTAGTTCCGTAAGGGTTGGGGAACAAATCCCAAAATGCGAGGAACTACTGTGAGTTCCACAATAAGAAGGACCATGAGATCCAGCAATGTAGCGAATTCAGGGCCCTAGTGCAAGGGTTAATGGATAACAAAGAGCTGGAGTTCTTCGACTCTTCTAAAGGAGAAAACGTGTGCACTATAGGAGGAGAGTCGGTAGAGGACGCCAAGGTCAAACAGGGATCAATGACTTTTCCCCATATATCCAAGGCATTCATATCGGAAAGAATTATCCCTCTTGAACCGGGGATGACAAGTGAAGGGATGGCTGAAGAGATAATAAAAACCTTGAGCATCAACGCCATATTCGAAGATGGATCGAATGAAGGAAACCTAGCGGGCATTCGCCCCTACGAGCCTGAAAGTGTTCTAAACAACTGGACTGCGGAGGAAATTCCTGTAGTTTTTAGAACTAACACAGAGTAATGTTCGAAACACACTTGTTGTTTTAAGCCTAGAAACAATAAGAATCTTTTGTGAAATAGGCTTTTGGTTCAAACATCTTTATTTTCAATAAAAAATGCATTTTTGTGTTTCATGCCGAGCAAATATTTTCTCATTTTTTCCATGTCATACCTCTGGAATGTTCTTTCATTCTTCATTCATGATCATAGATAATCACCCTTAAAATCGTTTATTCTTTGGAATTTGCCTTCGTACCTACAATAGGTGCCCAGATATTTACGGACTCCCTTTTGAGTGAGATATGGGTCTAAAAGGATCTGAGGATTTTTAAGATGACAAAGATTGTAACTTATCTTTTGATTTATTAAGGATGGCAGAACAAAATGAAAATAGACTCTACCGTACAAAGGGTCAGTGGACATTGCGAGTCTAGGAAAGGAGTGAAGATCGAAGCCTTGCCCACCACAGAAACAAAGCGAGACGTCATTGAGTTATTCCAAGAATTCAAAGATGTCTATGCATGATCGCATCAAGATATGCCTAGGCACGAGGAGGCTATGGAGTGTTCGAAAAGGCACATGCTAAGAGTTTTACGATAGCCAGGTCGATTATAAGGTTCGGGTACTGTTGGTTTACCATGAAAGGGAGATTGCATCAGTTATGCCGTAAATGCCAAATTGAGAAAACATGACTTATATGCTTCCTCTATTTTTTCCTATACGTAGGGCATAGATGTTACAGGGGATCTTGGCAAAAGCATCTAGTTGACACCTATTCATCTTCGTGATTGTCAATTATTTCACTAAGAGGGTGAAGGTCGGTTCCTATGGCAAAGTTACAAAGTCAACCGTCATCAAATTCAAATTCAATTTCAAATTCAAATTCGAATTCAAAAAAAAAAAAAGAAAAAAGAAAGAAACCATCCAAAAAGATTTTGAAAGATGATTGAAACTTGTAAAGATTGGCATAGACTAGTTACCATTTACCCTCCATGCTTCTCGAATGTTGGCCAGGACCTCCACCGGGGCAACACTTTTCTCATTGGTTTATGGGATAGAGGTAGTCTTGCCTATCGAAGTTGAAATTCCTTCTCTCCGAATTTTGTCAGAGCTGAAGTTGGATAAAGCGGAATGGGTTTGATCTCGGTATGATCAACTGAATCTGATCAAAGAAAAAAGGTTAAGAGCCAACCGTCATGGTCAAATGTACCAGAAGTGGATAATGCGGGCTTACAACAAAAAAAGTCCACCCTAGAGTGTTCCATGAATAAGACTTGGTATTGAAAAGATCCTCCCTATGCAAAAGGACTTCAGAGGAAAGTGGATGCCTAATTGGGAAAGACCTTATATTGAAAAGAAGGCCTTTTCTGGAGGAGCATTGATACTAGCCGTGATAGACGGCAAGAGTCAGCCAAACCCAGTTAATGCGGACTTAGAGTTGAGAAACACTTCGCTTAAGAAGGAAATAGGCCAAGGCGAAAACTCGCAAAGGGCGCCTTGAGACCAAAGGGGGCTTTGAGTCGAAAACCCAAAAAGGGCGGCTCAAATTTTGATCAAAAGTGGAGCATACAGTTGTCTTGCTACGCTTGAATTAATGATGAGGAAGTATGTTACGTTCTTGAGGCATCGAAAAAGTACTCTGGATCCCCTGAACACATATTGAGCTTAAAATGATCCTCAATAAGTTTGAACAGAGAAGCTCAGGCTATGATATCTGAGGCACCAATTCCACCCTTACTCATTTTTTTACCTTAGCAAAATTTGCTTCATTTCTTCAATCCATTCTTTACGGATTTCGTCCCAAATAAACTTCAGTTTTATTTCATCTCTATAATCTTTTCAAGCATTTCATTGAAATAACGATTAGTGGACTAATGATGCTTTCACAAAATAAGTTTTGCATATTACTCTGAAAGTCTCTAAATAATACAAGAATCCGAAACATGACAATTATTTAGAACTCACTAGGTCTAAAGGGCTCGGAGCACTTGAGATAATGGTCTAAGCAGTGACGACATCTTTAGATTCTCTGTTAGAAGTATCAGCTGAACAAAGAAGACATACGTCAGGGATATCACCTTAATAAACAACAAGCAATGACAGCCCAAGTGTTAAAAATAGATCATTCTCATGACATTTTGCATTCATTCATAACATTCATAATACATATGGTTAGGAGCATTTTTCATAACATCCTAATCATTTGGCATAAGCATAGACCCCATGAAATCAATTCTACATGTAGGTTCCCAGAGGACAATGTAGCAAAATTGATGGGAGTTACAGAAGTTAGCAGATCTTATCTCCACTGAGCAGGAGTAGAGCAGATCGAAAATTATAAGTCTATCTCCATGTATCAGCAATGGAGCAGACTAAAGATATCAGATCTTATCCCCACTGAGCAGGAGTAGAGCAGATAAAAAATGGCAAGTTTTAGCTCCATGTATCGGTAATGGAGCAGATTTAAGCCACTAGCCTTATCTCCCTGAGCAGGAGCGGAGTAAGCTAATGATAGCAGATCTTATCTCCACTAAGAAGGAGTGGAATAGATCGAAGACGATGAGCCTTAATCCCTTAAGCAGTAGGGTAACAGGCTGAAAATTACAGATCTTATCTCCCTAAGCAGTAGTGGAGCAGATCGGAGACGATGAGCCTTAATCCCCTAAGCAGTAGGGTAACAGGCTAGAAATTACAGATCTTATCTCCCTAAGCAGCAGTGGAGCAGATCGAAGATGATGAGCCTTAATCCCTAAGTAGTAGGGTAACAGGCCGAAAGTTACAAATCTTATCTCCCTAAGCAGTAGTGGAGCAGATCGAAGACGATGAGCCTTAATCCCTTAAGCAGTAGGGTAACAGGCCGAAAATTACAGATCTTATCTCCCTAAGCAGTAGTGGAGCAGATCGAAGATGATGAGCCTTAATTCTCTGAGCAGTAAGGTAACAGGCCGAAAATTACAGATCTTATCTCCCTAAGCAGTAGTGGAGCAGATCGAAGACAATGAGCCTTAATTCCCTAAGCAGTAGGGTAACAGGCTGAAAATTACAAATCTTATCTCCCTAAGCAGCAGTGGAGCAGATTGAAGACGATGAGCCTTAATCCCCTAAGCAGTAGGGTAACAGGCCGGAAATTACAGATCTTATCTCCCTGAGCAGGAGCAGAGCAGGCTAACGATAGTAGATCTTATCTCCACTGAGCATGAGTGGAGCAGATCGAAGACAGCAAGTCTTGTCCCCTAAGCAAGTCTTGTGAGCTTTTTACAATTTGCTGCAATGTTAGCTCTTCAGAAGCATATAATTATTTTATTGTATAACCTTAATCCATGCTTAATTTATTTAAATAAAATTTTATTTATTCAAATAAAAATAAAATAAATAGGTATAAATAAAACATATATTTAACGTAACAAATAATAAATTCATGTCACTAATAAATCATTGTGGTTAGATAATATATATTTTATATATCATAACACAACAAAATACAAAATATTATAATTTTAAATTAAAATAACTTTACAGCTATAAAAGTTTAAACATAAACATTTTCTAACCTCCACCTCTTATGACATAATTTCATCTCAAATTTTACAATGATATGAAATTATCACAAACAGAATGAATATCCCGAAGTTCATGACAAGTATTTTTACTCACATTCCGCAATAATCATATATCTTAATCAAAATCAAAGTTAAACCAATCAATTCTATTAAAAATGAAAAAATATTTATCTCCACATAAAAATCCTAATAACTAAACGCGTGAAGGGTTTTATAAATTCATAGAGATACGAATAGTGGATTATATAAATTGAACTTTTTAATAAAAATCAAATCAAATTTCAAAAGAAGTTGATTAGATTGACTTACGTTACCATAGATGAGAAGTAATGATTATAAATATCCTTTATAATAAAGAAAAAAAGATCATCCCCAAGCAAATATCAAAAAGTAAACTTTGAGAGTGAATCTTACTTCTCGATTTCATATAGATAACGGTATCAAATCTTTCACCATCCTTAAGAACAAAAGGTAAAATAAGTTAATCAAAACAATGATAACATATAATGAAAGAATAATGAAAAATAATAATCAGATATGAAACATTAAATAAAAGAAACTTCCTGTAAAAACTTTGCATCTTGCTGTCAAAGATATTGAAAATCATGAAGGATAAATTTGATCGTCAATAAAAGGAACTATCACTTTTAGCAAGATCGTGCTGATAACGTGTTATAAAATAAAGAGAGGTGGAGAGAATAAAGAACAAAGAAACTATGAAAGCAATAGAGGATGTACTTTATTGATCAAAAGGGATGATTACAATGCTTCATCAGAGTGTCTATTTATAGGCATAAGAAATATAAAAGAAGTAGAGATCTAATTCTAATAACTATTAGAATTTAAAGTATATTAAGACTTTATCTTGATTATGATAGACATCCAATTAATAAGATATTCATAACAAAAAAATAATTTTTTTATAAAATTCTAAAATATACAATTATAAAATTCTACAAAGGTATTTAAATTTCAAGTTTTTTTAATTATTTGAATTTTAAATACAATTTTTAATTTTTATATATTATTTTTACTTTTTAAAATTTATAATTGTATATTTTAGAATTTTCTAAAAAAATTATATTTAAAATTTTTGTAAATATTTTTATATATTATATATGACTTTTTTTTTACATTTTCAATCAATATAATAAATATAATACTAAAATTTAAAAAAGGACACATGGTGTGTTCTAATAGCGCTACGTGGTCGGTCAATAGACAGTCAATGCCTATCGTCGGTCAAAACTAAAAAGTGTTTTTAATATTTAAATATTTAATATTATAATTTTTATTTTTAATTTAAAATTAATGTGTTTATTTTAATTACACCTAATTGCTCGCGATAATTTTTTTTTATCAAAACATGTCACGTGACACTTTTTCATTGACTAAAGTTGCGTAATAATTTCTTTTAACGTCCATTACAAAATAAATTAAAAATAGAGAAAATTAATACTTTATATATCAAATTAAAATAAAAAATTTAAGTTCATAAACTAAATCATAACATAACCCTTTTTAAAAATCCCGTGTCAAAATTAATGAACAAATTTAAAAAAATATGAGGTTGGTGGTCGGTGGGAGAAGCGTGTGCCTCCCCAGCTCACCTCCCCTCCGCTTTTCCCTCCACCTTTCCAATTTCGGTTCTTTCCTTTATCAGTTCCTCTTTGTCTCCATTACTTTTCTCTTTGTTCTTATTAATGGAGATTTTACAAAGTTTTATTTCTACTTAGTACACTACCAGTAAAACTTTTATATTCTACAAGTAGGGTCAAAGGTTGACAAGTGTCTTATAATGATATAATATAATACAGTGGTAAAAATTTCGAGTCAATTGAATTGGCGAGTCCTATTTTATCATCCTAACTCTATTTGAAACATTTTTTAATCGAGTTAAGTCGAATCAAGTGAAATTGTTTGAATTAAATTAAAAAATTAAACATGTCAAACTAAAATCTTATTAGCATATAACTAATTCTATGTTAGAACACATAAATTTTAAAACCTTTTCAAAATAAAATAATAAAAAAAAGATATTTTAGTATGATAAACTTGAATAATTAATTAACTTATTTAAGTCCCAAAATTATTATTTTAGAAATTTTTTAAAATTTTAAAATTTTTTATATATTCTTTATTTTTTATATTTTTATATATTTTTAAAATATAAAACATAGAATTTTTATAAATATTTTGAATTTAAAAATTATTTTGGATTTTTTTATTGTAAATTTTGTTGAGAGAGAGACCAGTTGCTCATTTTCAAAATTGATAGGGACCAAAGGGATATTTATACCAGTTTGTTATTCGAATTATTCAAGTTATTTGAATTGTAAAATTCAACTTATCTTGAACTCGAATTACTTATTTAAGTTGACTCGAATAATTCGATTCAATTAACTCAAAATTCAAAAAAGAAATAGATTTTTTGAATCGAATTGAGTTTTGCTCATCCCTATTGGCCCTAGCCTCCCCTAAAATAGAAAATTTTCCATTTAAGCTCCTTTATAATTTATATAAAATTGCACTTTGGCCCCCTCAAATAATAAAAATTTAATTTAATCCTTTAAAAATTATAAAGATATAGGCTATTAAAATGGTAAAATTGTATTTATATTATTATAAAAATATACAATTTAATCCCGATCACCCTAAAAATATTTTTTGGCTTTGTCACTGATATAATATTTAAAAAATAAATATAGGTGATAATTTTTTAAGATTACTTGTGTACCAAATATTAATATTATTTATTTTGAATTTTATAAGATTCTGGTTATGTGGAAAACATGGTAATTTTTTAAAAAAGTTAAAAATATCATGATTTTATGCCATGTTTTTGTCCCTTTTAAGTTGAATCATCAAAGTAAGGAACTCGAATTACGAGATAAAAGTTCCCATATTTGATTTAAGAATATTTTATTTATATTGGTAGAAAAAAGAAATGTTATAATAAAAGACCTAAATCAATATTAAACCAAGTAACCTCCCGCGTGAGGGAGGGCGTAACCATAAAGTAAACACCATCCTTGTTGAAACAGCAACTTCGGCAGACCCAAAAAAACCTCATCATCGGACTTAAGCCAGCCTTGTTTTTCGCAGGTAATGGGAAATTCCCCCCTTTCATGCCGAAATCATCTGAATGAAAACAGCAGTGGAGGACATGGAATATGTAGAAGCCAGGTTCATTAACTTTGCTTTCTTAATCTGTATTGTATATAGGGTTCTGTTTTGTTTCTCCAATTTGGCGGAATCATAATAAGAATTGCTCTTGCTTTGCAGTTTTGAATTGTAATGAGGGTCAGTCATGTGCACCTTGTATAGGATAGGAATTATGACTCAATAATTTGCTTAATTGCGGATATTTAGATATATGTTTGTAAAAGGATGATTAGGGTTGTTTAAGGAAATGCAAGTTTTTGTATTTGATACTCTATTTATTCATATTTATTTTTAGAGTTATTTCTTGCCTTCATTTATATTTTAGGAATATGTGATTTGTTTTTTCTAATAACTAAATTCCTTTTATGACTTAATTATTTTTTTTCATTAATTCTAAAGCTAATTAATAAGCATTTACATAAATAATTACAAAATATGATTTATTTATTTTAATTAAATAAGGATGGAAGTTCAAAATATTTTATATACTAACTAAAATTAAAACATAACTATTAAAATAATTTAACTGATACAAATTAATATTTTAAAAATTAATTAAATTTTGACTAATTTTCTTTAATTTTAAAAAAGAGAACGAAACGAAATTACTATAAAAAAAAAACGATATATATGCATAATGGAAGACTGTAACCACCAAAACATAAATAATTGCGCATAATGAATTTATTTCACATTAAATAAAAATAAAAACAAGTAATTAAAAGGTTTGTATTTAGTATATTCGTAGTGTTTTTTATTTTATTTTACAAGCAACAGTGTCTTTTTTAAATATTTTATTATATTTTTATAAAATACTTGTAAACTCCTAATACACTAACAATAACAGTATACCAAATAATTTCTTTTAATTAAATTTTTTGTTAAAAACAATTGATTGTAATGTAATAATATAATTTATAATAGAGAAATTATTTGGTAGAATAGTAAAATATTAAAAAAAATACATATCACTTTTTAAAATTGTTTGTAAAATTAAAAAATATATCAAATTCTCACTCTTTATAATTTATTTAAAATATTTCCATTATTTAAAATTTTAAATTTACCTTTAAAAAAACCTTTTACGATTATATTTTATCATATTTTATTTAAATGACTCAAAGTATCTCTATTTACTAAAATATAATGGATTTTGAGAATATTTTATTATTTTTAGACATTATAATTATTATTCGAAAGTATAATACATACATAGTAATTAAAAAAAAAAAACTACTCAGTGGTAATAATGTTTTTATAATTTTCGATTCGCATTCATAAGTCTTAGTTCGATTAGTATTGATATTACTATCGGTGTAAAAAGTTATGGGTTTGAATACATTAAAATATATTGCCCTTTTATTTAATGATTGGGGAGGAATTATAAATAATTATAGATGTAAAGCATAAAGAGTTTTTTTTTTTTTAAAAAAAAAAGAATGTAAAATAAGTAAAAGAACAATATATATATATATACATATATATATATACACATATAGACATATAGATTTCAAACTATGGTTAGTGTCCACTTTTTTATCAGGAGAAGCTTTGAAGTATTGTTTTTTAAGATGTTGATTCGAGCTTTAAACAGTTAAGATATTGTTTTCAATGTATCTATATTCGATTTTAGCCTTAGAATTTTGTCTCCTCAGAGAAGAGCCCAAAAGGGTTCATGAAATTTATCAGGAGCGCCTAAGACCCATCAAGAAAATATTTTTCATTTTGACCTTGATGAGATTTAAACCCAAGCCTTTAAAAGGTCTTAGTGAATAAAAACACTACCAATAGAAGAGCTAATTCCCCCCTAACAATTAACATGATTGAATTATTATGTGTGGATATTTTATGTTTTTCATAATTTAAAAGCTTGTTTGAAAACAAATATATCTTTCAACATTTACATTTTTGTTAATTTAACCATTATTTTTTAGTTAAAGTTGGTCATTAATTTTAAAAAAAGTCAAATAATTTTATCTACGGAAATATTAATAAAGCATTGTGAAAAATATAACGTTTGACAAATATATCGCAAAGAAAAGAGAAATAAAAATAAAGAACACACATATTTTATGTGGAAACTCTTTCGGGAAAAAACCACGGGCAGAGGAGAAGAAAATTCACTATGTCGAATTCGAAAATATTTACAAGAGGAATAGACTATGTCTATTTATAAGCTTGTAAAGTCATATTCTAATAGGAGTGTAGTAAGATCGAAACACCTTATTCTAATCAATACAAAATAGATGGAGTTTAATAAGGTTTAAAAAACCTTATTCTAAAATAAAATAAAAGAAGTGTAGTTCTATATGGATTTTACTTTTATTTTATTTTACCATTGTATTTTATTTAAATAAGGATTCGGGTCACTTAATTCTAACAATCTCCACCTTGACACGAATTCTTAATGAACAAGTTCTTCATCGCGAACTCTCAACGAACAAGTTCTCCACCTCTTCCATAAAACCCATTAAGGGTTTAACTTCAACAATGAACACCAACCAAGTCTAAGCAATGTTTAAACTTGGTTATAGGAAGTGACTTAGTTATCATATCTGCAGGATTTTCATGAGTACTAATTTTGCTCACAACAATATCACCACGAGTAATAATATCATGAACAAAATGATACCGAATATCAATGTGTTTTGTTCTCTCATGAAACATTTGATCTTTTGTAAGGAAGATTGCACTCTGACCGTTACAAAATACTATACTGATTTGAAGGTTTTCATTGAGTTCACTAAAGAGTCCCTTCAACCAAATAACTTCTTTACAAGTCTCAAAAATTGTCATGTACTCAGCTTTAGTGGTAGACAAAGTGATTGTAGTTTGTAAAGTAGCTTTCCAACTGATTGCACAACCTCCGATTGTAAAGACATAACCAGTGAGAGATCTTCTTCTATCAAGGTCTCCAACAAAATCAGCATCAACATACCCAATGACTCCATCTCTAGATCTTCCAAACTGTAAGCAAACATTAGTAGTACCTCGTAAGTCTCAGTATAAAGACGTTGTTTCATATGCAACTTGCTGGTTAGAGTTTTCGACACGCATATTTGTTCCAGCCTCTTCCATAAAGCAGTGGCGGTTCTCTCCTTTATCACATCCTGTAAGATTTCGTTAGACAAATGCAGATGTAACTGTGTTAACGCCTTTCGATCCTTGAGCTTCTTCTCTTCCTCCGTCAATGTCGAAGGCATCTTATCTACCCTTAACAAGGCTTCTTCTAAGTCCATTTGTGCAAGAACTGCATGCATCTTTATCTGCCACAACGCGAATCTGGTGTTGCGATCCAACAGCGGAATTTCATACTTCAAAGACGTCATTATCATGATTGAGATGAAAAACTCGGAAGCTTTGATACTAATTTGTGAAAAATATAACATTTGAAAAATATATCGCAAAGAAAAGAAAAAAAAATAAAGAACACACAGATTTTGTGGGGAAACCCTTTCGGAAAAAAATCACGAGCAGAGGAGAAGAATAGACTATGTCTCTTTATAGGCTTGTAAAGCCATATTCTAATAGAAGTGTAGTAAGATTGAAACACCTTATTCTAATCAATATAAAATAGATAGAGTTTAATAAGGTTTAAAAAAACCTTATTCTAAAATAAAATAAAAGAAATGTAATTCTATATGAATTTTACTTTTATTTTATTTTACCGATATGTTTTATTTAAATAAAGATCTGCTCACTTAATTCTAACAAGCATTAATCTTTATAATGATAATATGGTATTATTTTTATTAATATTTAATGCCAATAAATATTTTAAAAATTAAAAAAATAATTTGAAAAGTGTATAAAAATTCAAAAATATTAATATAAAGTATATTTTAAAAAAATTTGAAGATTAAATTCCACCATTTTTAAGCAATTGAGAGTTAAATTAAAAAAGAAAAACAGAAGAGATATAATGGTTAAAAACCAAATTAATCATTAGGACTAAATAAAAAATGATATTAAAAGGGAAAGTATTTTTCTAAAAGGGAATCATTGGATCAAGCATGGTAGACCCTACAAAAAAATTTTTGCCAAGTGCAATCTGACGTCGGCATGGGTTATCGAAGTTTTTACTTCAACGACGAATCATAGGGGCTGCTTTGCAACGGCAGAAGAAGATTCATTTCCCCCACACGTTTTAACGCTTAGCCCTTCCAAATCTTGAAGATCCCTTGAAATTTCCTTCCGTTTCCTTAACGTCCACTGTTCTTCGCATTTGTCTACACTTAAAGGAAGTACGCTACGAAACCAGATCTCTGCTGATTCATTTTCCAGGTAACCCATAAATTCGCTTCTTCTTCTCTCAATCAAAATTCAGCTTCTAATTACACCGATCTCTCCTCATTTCCTTGTTTCAAATTCAGCAAAGTTTATCGAATCTATCTTTTCACTCTTTGTTTGGTGTTGTAATTCTCATTCTGCAACTGCGAGAAAGTCTTTCTAAGCTTCAGTTCAACAGTAACCAAATTCGGTTGAGTTCATTTTCCTTGAATCTTTGTTGTTTTACGTTTCATGTGTTTGTTAAAATGCCTGAATCCGAATCATATATCATAACGTAAATCCTTTTACTGTTTTGAATGATGATCTAAAGTGAGTTGACTTTTCTTTCTGTTTTGAACCTCTTTTTTTTCCTTCTTATCCTTTTGTTATGGATAAATTGCTCGTGGTATAATTTACAAGTAAGCCGATATGGTATTATAAATCGCTTTGTTGTTGTTATTGTTGAGTGAATGTGCTGCTGGAAATAATTACTGCAGGGACTTAACATAAGAAATTTTATAGCTCTATTACTTTAATCAATCTTTTTCTTGGTTCATCTTGGTCGATTTTTACAGTTCTTGTATATTATGTTTTTCGAATAATTGTTTTTACCCGCTGTAATTTTCTGTGACACCTTGGTTTTGACGATCAGTGGTTATTTTCATAATACAGTTGGGCCCAACAATGGCAGAATCTAAGTCGGACACTGACTTTTTGAAGGAATTCTACATTCCTGCGTATATATTTAATGATGAAACAAAATTTTCTGATGTTCGTAATGCTCCTAAGTTTCCAGTGCTTGTGTTTATCAACTCCAAAAGTGGTGGTCAATTGGGTGGCGATCTTCTTAATACATATAGAAGTGTCCTCAATGAGCATCAGGTACCTTTACTCTTTCAGAATGCATATTGGATATTTGATTTATGGCTAATCTTAGTGTGATTAATTTCAGATTTTCGATGTGGGGGAAGAGGCCCCTGATAAGGTGCTTCGCAGAGTTTACACCAGACTAGAAAAGCTGAAACAAGAAAAAGATGAATTTGCCACGAAGATTCATGAGAGATTAAGAATAATTGTAAGTCGAGCCTGATACTGTACAATCTTACAGGTCTATATTTTTTTTCAGGCGGCTATAAATAACAGCGACCATCACTGCAGCTATTATTAATTCAAATATTGTTATTTTATTTTGTTATTTATTTCTTACATCTAGATTGATATTTAGGTTGCTGGTGGTGATGGGACAGCTGGCTGGCTTCTTGGGGTTGTTTGTGATCTTAAATTGCCACATCCACCTCCCATTGCTACAGTTCCTTTGGGTACCGGAAACAATCTGCCTTTTTCATTTGGCTGGGTGAGAATTTACTTGCTTTTAGTTGTAAAATCAAGCGATAAGATGAGAGTTCAACTATCAAGATATGTTTTATAAATTAGAGCAATGAATTATTGGTCACGCTGTCAGTTCCTTTTTTGCTCAGAACGTACTTTTAATTGGCTTGGTAATATTTGGCGTATCCATCTCAGTTTCATTTCTTGTGTGTGAACTGAACTAAGTTTACACACTTAGTCAAAAAAATAATTAGAGCCTTCCCTTTAAGTTAATTTGTAATGTTAGCTGAAAATTCTTTCAATTCTTGATTGACACTATAGTAGGCAACATGAATCTGCTAGAAATCTCTATATCATGAATAATCTCCTTCAAATTTTACGAGCTATTGAGTATTTGTTCAACTGCTTTCTACAGGGAAAGAAGAATCCTGGGACTGATCGGAATTCTGTGCTGTTATTCTTGGAACAAGTAATGAAAGCAAAGGAAATGAAAATAGACAAGTAATGCTGTCATAACTCATAACTCCTCTCTTTCTCTCTCTCTCTCAGACACTTGCACACACATTCTTGAGGTGTATATGTAGACTGAGGAACTCCCTGATTTGGCATTGTGTTTTGAATATCCAATTTCAATGAATTAGGACTTCGCCTCTTCTAACCTTTACTTATACAATATACTCCACCTCTATGTGGTTATTGTGTAAATGTTTGCCAGAAGAACACATCTATCAATCCTCTGACCAAGTACTAATGTGCTAAGAAGTATGCGGTAGGGAAGAATCATTATCTATTAATGGTCATCCCTTCTGGTGTAACTTCTTAATGGGATAAGTTCTGGGAACCAAAAAATTAAACGGTTTAACTTTTTTGACAAAAGAAATCTTCTGGGACAGGTGTAAGATCTAAAAACAGAGTTCATTCCTATTTAACTACATCATCAAGAGAACATTCTTTTTCCTCTCTTTTGATTCCTTACACCATTTTCTCTACAATCTCTTTTAGAGAGGCCAAAACTTTAGAAGCATTTTCGCGTCCTGTTCTCCTTAAAGATCAAAGCCAAATTTAAAACTACATAACTGCATTATTTGATTCTTATCACTTGTACGTCTCTCTATGGATGACAATATTTATTTGTAAAGATATTCTCCTTCCAACATACATTGAAATGATTTTTTCAATTAAATTATGGGGTTTACTAACATAAGGAACTGCAGCATAGCTCTGTCTTACTGATATATGCCTTTTTGTGGTTCAGTTGGCATATTCTCATGAGGATGAGAGCTCCAAAGGAAGGTCCATGTGATCCTATTGCACCTCTGGAACTACCACATTCTTTACATGCATTTGGTCGAGTCTCTTCAACAGATGAACTGAACATGGTGAGACATTCTACCATTACCTCCTTTGTCTTCTTAAGATAATTTCTTTTCCTTAAGTCTATGTTTCTTTGCTATCAAGTGTGTGTATATTTTTTAAACTTTCTAACTTGCCGTGAAAACTTTAAATACCTTTTCTGATTTCAAATGCCTTTTTTAGAAAAGAAAATTTCTTTTTTCTCTTAGTACCATTGAATATTTTAGCACATAACTCTTCCTGGCACCTTTGGTCTAACTTCCAGTTCCAGTTATCATTTTCTAGCTAATCATTGAGTATTATAAAAGAAATGCAATAGGTGTAAAGAAGCATAACATATTTTGTATCGTATTACATCCTTACATGGAAAGTTTTGATCCTCAGGAAGGTTACCATACATTTCGTGGGGGATTCTGGAATTACTTCAGCATGGGTAGGTACTTTATGTTGCTAAAATAAAGCTATCAATCTTCTTACAAAGTGTGTTATTTATGACTGGATGCGGTACACATGTTTCCATATTGATACTCTAATGTACAATTGATTATACCTTCTGCTATCATAAATTTACTTTCTTTTTCTTTTTATTATTTTTTACTTTCTGTTGCCTAATGGAATTTGAACAATCCAGTAAAGAATATATGATATTGTCAAAGATATGATTGAAGAAAAACTTTGACAAATTTAAGGTTTCCTTGTATGTCTTTATATGCATTGGACTTAGGTGTCGGACATGGGTTTTTCATGAAAAGTGAAGAGTGGGAGCAAATAGGTGTGTTCTACCATACAGTATCCTCCCCCCCCCCCTCTTCCTTTATGTAGCCACCTTTTAGGCTAAACAAGGGAAACTTACCCTCTCTTTTCCTGTAAGTGAAAGGCAGGATTAGATCACTGCTCCTGTACAACCACCAAAAGACTTATACCTGCTAAGCTAGTTGACATCTGGATTACCATTGTACGATTCAACATGAAAGAACAGATTCCTTTACTCTCACCCTCTAGTTATCTGGTGAACTCATCTTTGTTTTAACACGACAAATTGACTATTGGTTAACCTCATTAATAGCATTGTAATGTTGCCTACAGGAATGGATGCTCAAGTATCTTATGCTTTTCACTCAGAGCGGAAGTTGCATCCTGAAAAATTTAAAAACCAGTTGGTTAATCAGGTATGATTCTGTCATAATGTCATCTGCTTGGTTTGATTATGCATAGACGCTTGTTGTCAGATCATCAGGCTTTCCTTTTTAATAATGTTACATGTTTACTGCTAGCTTATGTTGTCATGATAGACTTATTCTCTTTCAGCTTTGAGGGCAATCTTTTTCTAGAGTTAGTTATGTTACAATTTGTAACTTAGAACTGGTTATTAAGTATTTTAAAATTCATAATATCTCTAAAAAATTGAAGGAACAAGAAACCATACATGTCACCAGATAAATTTGGCGGTCTTGTAAAGTGCTTGACAAATTTCATTGGATAACAGTTTGATTATATCTGCATGCTAGAATATGCTGTTGAATTAAAAATTAGTTACCTCATTAGGGTATTGGTTTGTTGAGAAACTAATGCACATTACTGGTTTGGCATTGATCTGCTATTCATACTGAGATGGTTAACTGCTAGGCATTGATCTACCGTTCAGTAAAAGGAATATGTATATGTTACCAGGATCTTGCTTGTCTCTGATGCTGCTTCTCCCTCAGAAAGATATTCCAATTACTGAATCTTTTATGTTCCCTTACCTTCTTTCCAACAGAGCACTTATGCAAAGCTTGGCTGTACCCAGGGGTGGTTTGCTGCTTCTGTTTTTCATCCTTCTTTGAAGTGAGCTTAGTTGCCTTTTTTATCTTTATGTGTAATAGTTAAAGTTTTCTATTCAAACGAAAGATCAGGTTCACATTCAGGTTTCATGCATTTTCCTTTAATCAAAGATTGGCAATTTTTCTCTAATGAATTCTTGATAACGGAAAATAAAAAATAAATTCAAAAGAGAAACTAGGAAAGGGGAAGGTGGAAGAGTTTATAATGTGAAAAGTCTGATTTGTTCCATATTGTACATTTGTACTACCACCTTCTGTGTTAAAATTGCATTTCAGCCTTTCATTTGAAATAAATAATGGCATGCATACAGAAATATCTTTTAGTACTCTAGGTCCTAATAGTTGGCTGGATACTATAGAGCGCCTCTGGCCAGATAAATTTCCCCTCTTTTCTTAGTAAATTGAAAGTTTTATATGATCTTAAACTACAGGAATGTTGCCCAGCTTGCAAAAGTGAAAATCATGAAGAAACATGGTCAATGGCAGGACCTCCACATACCACAGAGGTAACTTTCATTTGGTCTAAAGCAGCTTTGCTGGCTATAAACCATTCATAGTTGTCATATGTGAAAGAAAATGATCCGATCATACCAGAAATCTCGATTGTGACATAATGTAGAGGAAAAGTATAGCAATAGGGTTCAAATGATGAGTAAAAGCATTGATTACAACTCATGAGAAGCATGTGCTGACAAGATATATAGCTCACATATTCAATTATAGGAGTCTTTTTGCTGCCTAAATGGTAATTCATTTTATTTGTTACAATACTTGGAAAAGATATTAACTAAATGTAACACTCCATACCTGACCCAGTCACCGGACCCGAGTATGTGATGTCACATTACTTCGTTGAAGCAACTTAAGCTACTATAACACAAATACATTCAATTCAAGCATCAAAACAATTCATATGCATGCATTTATACACTCATTGATTTCATTTCATCACTTTATGGGGGTTATACGGGTTAATTTCAGAGTAAGGATTCAAATCCAAACTCAAATGTCAAATTTATGTCTCGAGACAGGGGTCTCCATGTCTCGAGACAGGTCATAAATAATTTTGGGATTTTTAGCTTCGAAGTTAACATGCCTTGTGACACAATTGTGTCTCGAGGCAAGGTCCTTTATGTCTTGAGACTAAAGCCAACACTAAGATGCCTAACAAACTTGACAAAACAATTTTAAGTTGGCTGAAAAGTTCAAAATCTGCATGATTCGACCACTGCAGAAGTGACTGGTAGACCATGCCAATTTACTTGATAGTTGGGTTACTGAGTCTAATATCTTTTACATTGGCGTTTGGTTTAATGTTTTTGTGTAAGAAATTCATTAATAAATAGAATAACCGAAGAAGTATAAAAGAGATTACTAACCTGAATAAAAGAAAGTAGAAGACCGAATAGTTCTCTGGGTGGACAGAGAAAACTGGTAACCCACTATTCATGACAAATTTTCTTAGATATTTGCAAAAATTGGTCATGCTATGTTATAGAGCTTCTAATCCCACATCTTGTTGTAAAGCTTAACAACATTATCGAAACATAAAATGTGTTTCTCGTGGTTTTTGGGCAATGAAAATGCCTCTTTTTTTCATCTTCTCAAGTTTCATGCATTATTTTTCTTAATTAGACGATTCATGCTTTGCATTTTAACAATGAAAA
Organism: Gossypium australe; assembly: GCA_005393395.2. NCBI lineage: Eukaryota > Viridiplantae > Streptophyta > Magnoliopsida > Malvales > Malvaceae > Gossypium > Gossypium australe. Next base: position 44,570,552 of record CM016626.1, read on the forward strand.
TGTAGTTATAGAGCTTTCCGTTAAGTAAAATCATTGTCTAGTGCTTATTTCAGATTTTTCTGCTTAATTTCCTAATATTTCTCCCATAGTTACCCAACAGTGCTTCTTATATCTTTCTCTTATGTCCCTGGTCCCCCTCCTGAATTTAAACAGCATAAGGTCGATCATATGCCTCAACTTGCCCAGCTTTTCTGGTGGTCTAAATCCTTGGGGAACACCAAGTGGCAGAAAAAAGAATGAAGTTAGTTCCTGTTTTTGATGATTTGTTTGATATATGATATTTGGTTTGCCTTTTTGTTAAGATTATCAACCAACTTTGCTTGTAAGAACCTGATAGATGGTTTTTTTCCCATGAATTTACAGAGAGACTTGACTGCACCTTATGTAGATGATGGCCTTCTGGAAGTTGTTGGATTTAGAGATGCATGGCATGGGCTCGTGTTGCTGGCTCCAAAGGGACATGGAACTCGCCTGGCACAGGTAAATAATTAATTAAAGAAGGCAGGCATATTTCAGTAGTCAAACCCTGTTCAGATTGGACATCCCTAGTTCAATTCTCTCTCCCCCAAACTATTTTAAAACTCTATGAGAGAATTTTTCAAACCAATGATTTTGCGTCTTTGCTTATTTCCTTGCATTGTTACAAGGACCTAGATGTGTGTAAAAAAGTTAAGAGGACCATAAAATTAGTATCGTTAAATTGATCAAAACAATACTTTTTGTGTGCGTGCTCACATTGTCATATTTGTTTTTAGGCATAATGATTTATTTGAACATCCAATTTTATAAAAAAAATCATTTTAGTTCTTTAGTTATTTTTGTCTTTTTTAACCCTTAAACTTGCATTTTTTGTCAAATCACCCCAAAATAGATAGAAAAGTTTACGTTTTTTAACTTTGCTAATGTGGTATACACGTGGATGACATGTCAGCATTTAATTAATTTTTAAAAATTTTAAAAAAAGTAATAAAAATATTGTTAAAATTAAATATCATTAAAATTATTTAAAAAGTATAAAAAAGTTTTTTTTAATTTTAAAAAATAATTAAATGTTGACATGTCATCCACATGACAATCTATATGCATGCCACGTCAGCAAAGTTAACAAATATTAACTTTTTTATTCATTTTGGGTTGATTTAACAAAATATGCAAGTTCAAATAAAAAGCTAAACTTTTTTTGTATAAAGTTGGGGGTCAAAAAAGTAATTATGCCTTGTTTTTATTGGTATTAATCTCATTCGGTGTTCAGTTCCATGTACACTCGTTTGGTAGCGCTTGATTTGTTTTTGTCACGGAAAATAGGCACACCGAATCCGCTTTGAGTTTCACAAAGGTGCTGCTGACCATACATACATGAGGATCGATGGGGAGCCGTGGAAGCAACCACTGCCAAAAGATGATGACGCAGTTGTAGTTGAAATTTCCCACCTTGGACAAGTCAACATGCTCGCAACCCAAAATTGCCGATCGAAAAGTGTGAACGATGTTTCCTCATCAACTAGTCATCATAATGGTGAAGAAGATGATGATTTTAGTGATGAAGATGACTCTAGAGCTGAGCCCGAGTTCAGGAAATTTGGTGCAGCAGACACGTTCAGAATCCCAGATGAGATTGATATTTCTCAACTTAGCTAAACATCTGATAATTCCATTTCTTGTGTTCATTACTTACTCACTGTAATAATGTTTGGTGTTCATTTGGTCTAAATATTGTTGTAAAAGGTTTCCATAGTTAAATTACCGCTTTTTAAACCAGAAACCAAATGATCCCATCTTAATGACGCCATTAACTTCCCAGTATTTTGATTTTGCTTTGGTAATTTGGTTGTTACTTGCACTCCGTCAGCATTACAAATCCCCTATTTTTGTTTTTGTTACTGTTACTCGTTCGTATCCTTCCTTTTTTTTGGAACTTGAAAGCATTGCAGCAGCTACCTCCTATTTGGGTATTGAAATCAATCTTAATCTTTTAAAACCCTAAAAAGCTTGAAGCAAATGAATGAGAGGATTCATATATTAATAGAATATACCAATTGCTTTGAAGTTGAACCTCCCAAGTTTACAGAATCCTTTAGATTTTCTTTAAGAAATCAAAAATATATATAAAATCTTTTAGAGTTAATATCTCCCGGATAAACTTCACAACTTGGTGGTCTTCATAATAGAAGAGACATTTGATAATAAGCTTGTGCTTGCTTGAAAAGATCATCATAAATGATTAAGGTGTGTCGTCCACAATACATAAATTATTTAGCCAAAGCAATTCTTGTATAAGGAGCAAGATATTATAATGTAGCTTGGGAATCCACCGTTTCGGCTATCCAATGGTGTACTCCATCGCTCCCCATTATTGAAAAGTGGTCACTACTTGAGCCACATAAAATATGTTTTGACCAATAGCTACATAAACACATATTACATTTTGCCCTTGCTAATTGAGAATTATATCCGTAACTATTGTTGTTTTACCGGTCAATCTATCTTCAATAATTAATTCTCGCTAACCACGTCCTATATGAATCATTGAATCAATAACAATAAATCATGTTTGAATATACTCATAAATAGAAAGTCTCGAAATAATACCTGAAACAGGAGATTTAAAAGCTCGACCTGAATACGCAAACCGGTGGATGAATATTAATTGCTACATCTGGAAGAGTAATATGGAGGGATTTAACGCTAAATTACTGTTACAGGTTTACAGGTTATATTTAATTAATCTAACCATGAACTTTGTAATACAATTGTAGTTTCTGTTCACTTGATTTTTAATCATTAATCATATCAATGGATCAATACTCAACTGATTCTGGACTTCAATTTAATACAAACTGCAGACCGAGCAGTGCATTAGGTTTCGGAGAATAACTCTTTCTTGTATAAAGAAGGCACTAATTTAGCACCAACTTAACAAAGATAGCTTCAAAACTAGGATTTGCCTGAAATGTTACTTAAATATCAACTACTATCTTTAGTTCAGTCTTTGATTCAAAGTAGTAAACAAAAACTAAATTGCAAGTGGCAGTGGAGAGTTATGTGTCAGTCTTATCCCGTGAGTGTTGAGTGATGAACGTGTCCAGGGTATTCATCAACTCACGTGCATATATGCCTTGTGCTCCAATGCGTTAGGAAGGAAGAAACGTGCGCAGCATCTTCCTCAAGCTGCAATATTTTTAAAGTTATTTTTATTAGTGAAGTAGAATCCCCAGAAAGAATAAGGAACAAAGGGGGGAAATGTAGGTATTGCCATATATAATAGTTTCCATAAAGATTGAGATGGGATATAGGGATTGATTTTTAACTTTATTCATATCAGTCTTTCCTCTAATGGAATCTAGCCCACTAACATGCATTAATTAGTACCTAGAAACCTGGCAGTGTTGCATTTGCCACTCACTTCTTCTCTGTAACACAGTTGAGATACTAAGGTTAAATCACAGGTTAGAGACAATAAAATACAACCCAATTGATGCTTTTGTAGGTAATAGATCCATTGGTAGAAAAGATCATGAAGCAGAGGTGAGGTGGAATGAAATTCAACTCTACTACACAATATTAAATTTAGATGGAATGGATTTTGCCAGGTGGACTAATCAGATGAATTAGATCCTCAATGGATTAATCTATTTATGTATCCATCATACATGTCAAGTGGAAACCATCTCCAATAAACAATTTTCTTTTCCTAAAGACCACCAATTTAAAACTGGTATTGGTCCCAAGGTGGTCATTATATATACATGATTTCCAGTCATCTCTCTCTTGTAATTTTCTCCACAATTCTCTTTCTTTCTTTCTTTTCTCTCTCCCACTCCCTTGATTACACACAAGAGACAAGTATAGAAAGGTAGGCAGAGATGAGCTTGAGGAACACAAGCACCAAAGACCAAGCTCCAAAAACTGAGTCGGGTATGGGATGTTGTTCAAAGCCAGTAAAAGGCATTTCAGGATGCTTTGATCCAATGAGTACTGATAAGTCCGGTAAAAGCAGTAATGACAGCAAGCTTAAACAGGCTGAGGATTCCCTCAGGACTGTCATGTACTTGAGCTGCTGGGGTCCCAACTCCTAATTAATCTCAACCAAATATGTTCATCAACTGATATTCAATGTCCTTAACCTTTGACTTTGACTCTTTGAGTGCCTTCACTTCTTCTAAAGCTGTCGAACAGTCGACAGAGTATTTGTACGTATAGTGTCTTTCTTTTTTCTTTAGTTTTGTACAAATATATGTTCCATGTTTTAAAAGTTGGCTTGCCTGTATAGCTAGGTTTCTGCCTCTCTTGTACAAATAATAATTGTATGTTAAGGAGTGTTGATGCGTTTGATGAAATTCTGCAAAGGTTTAGTTTAAACTATCGCTTTCATTCCATCCATTACTAAGGCCCGCTGGAAACCTAACTTGAAGGACACTAGGAGCTTTTCATTAAGGGGTTAATTAGCAATGGAAAATAAGTCAACTTTTTCCATATTTAGGGGAATAGATCAATTTTGAAGAGAGAAACAGAAATATATAACACAAATGATAAATATAAAAAATATATAATTACATATTTATTATTTTATTTATATAAATAAAGGAGTTATTAATTAAAAAGATGAATTAAAAAACTTGAAAACAATATATTTATTAATTAAAAAAATTAAAAAAATTAAAAAAAATATGAAATAAAAAAGTACAAACTTGGACTTAAGCATATCAGCAGAAAACCTTCTTGCAAGACATGTTTTCTATTTCTCTCCCCAAAATCAACTTATTTTTTTAAATATCAGGAAATTCGCTCTAAAACCCTAATTATTTTTCTTCAAGTTTTCCCTCCCAATTTCATAACTACTTTTTTTCACTCATTTTTTATTTTTATTTGTGGGATACCAAAATTCATAACATAATTCTTAAAAAGTAAATAATATTTATTAGAAACAATTATATTATTAAAAGTAAAATAAATGGAAATAAGGAAGATGTTTTAAGGTAAATTTTTTAAAGTAATGACATGTCATAAAAAAAGTTTTTGATAAATTTAGTAAGTTAGTGTCTTAAACTTGAATGTTGAAGTTGGAGGTATAGATGAGGAAGAGATTATCCATCATTTAAGAATTTAATCCAGTTGGATTTTAAATTTAATTGAGATACAAGATATAGAAATTTATTTACGAAGGAGAATGTAACATAAGGTAAGTGATAAAGAAAAGAAGAGGGAAAAACAGCAACTTGTTCCTTATATTATGGGCTCAACATAACCAAAGTAGCCGCTGGTTAGAAGAAGTATTGGCCAAAACAACATGCTATAAAAAAAGTAACTGCCCCTTTCCTTTTAATCTCCTTATTTTCCTCCCTCTCCCTTCATTAATATTTATATGCCTCATCTTACCCTAAGTTTTTCGCTGTTCTCTGTGTGTTTATGTTGTAGGAATGAGTTGGAAGAGCAAGGCGTTGGCTGTTGCCGCCACTACTGTTACGGCAGCTGAAGTTTCCAAGGAAAAAAAGCTATGCCTATGGAGCTCAGCTAAGCACCACCACCAAGCTGCCATTAATAATGTGGTGGGATCCTCACAAAGGGAGAGACCATCATCAGCAGCAGCATCCACTTGTTCAAGGAGGAGAGACAGGGAAGAAATGCGCCATCAATCTGAAGAATCACTTAGAACAATTATGTACTTAAGTTGCTGGGGACCCAACTGATCATAACCATAACAATGGGAAATACAGTGAAAGGATAACAAGAAGGAAAAAGAGGGATATTTGTGCATTTTATATACAGTTTGTATACATGGAGAGGGGAGAAAGGATTGTATGAAACAGTGACGCTACGTCATCTGTATTCCTTTTCAATAGATTTATGCCACATCAGCATTTTCATCCTAAATTCCAGCATTTTATCATGAATTTTAGGATTTTAATTTGGATTTGATTTTTTTTCAGGATAAAAATACTAAAATTTAGGATGAAAATGCTGATGTGGCATAAATCTATTGGAAAGGGATACAGATGACGTGACGTCACTGTTTTATTTAATCCTTTCCCATGGAGAGGGAGGGTGACTGACTTATATTATTGTATGGTTTAAATATCCTTATACCTTCAAATCAAATGCAAAGAAAATGATGACCAAATTTAAGGTTTTTCATTTGCCAAACCAATCATAACATTATATAAGGATATATCAAAGTTTTCCCTTTTTTCTTCTTCATGCAGAAGGGAAAAAATTTATCATATTACACATTAATTTCAGAGTGAGTATTATGCACAATAGTAGGTTTCTCAATTTGAAACATAGTTAAGTTAAATGATAAATCAATTGGGTTATTAGACAAGCAAACTTTTGCATGTGTAGTAGACCAATATATAGAGGAGAAAATACTTAGGCAAGTAGGAGTAAATTAATTAATAGTTGAGGCTTTTCGGGTTTTAATTTTATCATTTATAATTATAATGTATGGGTCTCTTTCTTTCGGGTTTTAATTTTATCATTTGTAATTATAATGTATGGTTCTCTTTCTTATTTCTTGTGTATGCTTTACGTGAGTTTTGTCCAATTTTCTCAGATTAATTTAGTTTCTATATTTGATTTTTTATTTTTCCAATTTTGTGTATATATATTATATGAGTTTTGCTCAATTTGTTGTGCATTTTAGATTGGTAAGTAGAATTGAAGATTATAAATATTTATTTTTTAATTTGCTTTACTATATTACACCCTCAAATACATAAAATTATATTGGGAATTCTTATTTAAGAATGCACGGGAAGTATATGAGTCACAAAATGAGAGTGGTAAGTAACATTTATAAGCTTCAAGAGTTTTAAAATAAAATAGAATGCAAATTCATCACTTTTACTTCTTTCTTTCTTTTTTTTTTAATAAAACCTTTTTTAGAATTTTCAACAACAACCATAATTCTATGGGTAAATTATCCAATAATCACTTTTGTTTTATCTAGGGTTATGTTTTTAGTCACTTACGTTAATATTTTGTAACATTTTAGTCACCAAACCGTTAATTGTCATTAACTGTATAACGGTAAGCTGACGTGGCACATTAAATCATTATTTCAAACAAAAAGTTTAGGTTAAATTATATAATTTGTCCCCATATTTTTTCGTTTTAAGCAATTTAATTTTTTTCTTTTATGTTCTTTTAACTTTCTTTTTTTTTTCTTTCTTTATTTTCAATTCTCTTCTACTTTTACCTTTATTTTCTCCCATTCTTCATCTCTATTTTCCACATAATTAATTCAAAGAAATGAGATTTCAAACATGAGGCATCTAGAAAATTGTTTCGCTTGAATGATTTGATAATTAATTCAAAGAATTGGGGATTTCAAACATGAGGCGTCTGCAAATTATGTCAAACAGTCAACTAAAGGTTACTTGTTAATGCGTAACATTTAACCATATGATGGATTTAAAAGCCTCGTTACACGAAAACCATTTGAGGCAACTCTTGAAACCGCCATTGGAATATGAAGAAGGAATGAGGGAAAATAAAAGAAAAAAAAGAAAGTTAAAAGAATATAAAAGAGAGAGAGGAGGGAGGAAAATTAAAAGAGAAGCATAAGAAAATGAAAAATGTTAAAAGAACATAAAAAAATTTAATTGCTCAAAACAAAAAAAATATAGAGACTAATTGTATTATTTAACCTAAAATTTTTGTTTGAAATGATAATTTAATGTGTCACGTGAGTTTATTGCTACACCGTAAAAGATAATTAACGGCTCAATGACAAATATTATAATATAATAACGTAAGTGACTAAAATATTTTAATTGTGTACCCTAGTTTTATTTATACACAAAAATATAAAAATGTTATCCCGTATACAGTGTGATTGGTTAAAGAAAAAAAAAATATTTGCAAAGATCCAAAGTATTGTGGGTGAAATCATTGCCTGTCAAACCTGATTTGACATTGGGATGAAAAAAAGAAAGATGCTTTTCTTTTATATTTATTATTAGATTTTGAATAATTTTGCAAGAGGGCCACATGGGTGGATGTTATTTTAATGCTCCAAAAGTAATATATGTTGTTTACATCATAACATTTCATCAAAAACAGAGCACACTCCATGAGCTCATCTCGATATTGTATTTCTCGAACCTTTCAATCCATTCTTTCTAAGCAAAATTAAGGCTTATTTTCTACAAATATATATATATACATATTTATATCAAATGATTACATGGAATCTAAAAAATGAATAGACATCAGCCTTGCACTGTCATTTTCCAACAATGAAAATTAAGTAACCATGTAAGTTGAATGCCAAGAAAACAAAACAAAAATGTGTGTTTGTTTTGCTTGCAAGCATATGTTATTAGACGTTAAGGAGCTTTCAACAACAGTGACAACTCAAACCACATCCCCAAAACTGATATAATAACTTAGTTTAATATTTAATCCCTACCCCATATCCATTTACGAACAAAATTCCACCCTTGTTTCAACTTTTTATTTGCTTCTATGTATTGAACTTGACAAACATAGACAGATCCAAGTGTGTGTGTAAAGCCAAAAAATATGATGGGTGTTGATGAGGAGAAATCTGAAGGTGAAGGGAAAGTTTGGAGTCTTTGTCGGATGCCAAAGTTATGGCAGATGAGTAGTGGCAATGGGAATGGCTCATCTTCATCTTCATCATCATCATCAATGGGGAACAACAATGTTTACCAGCAAACCCCAAGTAGTGAAAGATCAGCTGTGACTTCTTCAAATGCATTTTTTTCTATGGCCAAATCTTTGCTTCCTGCTCGAAGAAGACTTAGGCTTGATCCTTCCAACAAGTTATATTTTCCTTGTAAGTTTTCTCACCTTTTAACTGGGATGGGGTTTTGAAGTTAAGTTTTTTGGCTTTTATGATTTGGTTTCCTTTGCATGATCCTGTTCTGTTTGTGGAACTCAAAAGGGGTCCTTTTACTTATTGCAAATGCGTTTCTGCTCAAGTGATTCAATTGCTAAAAGTGAGATTTCATGGCTAGTGATGTGCTATAATTGCCAGTAAGTTAATTTGAGTAACTCAATCTGGGTGCATGAGGTTGAAGTTTGTGGTTTCTGTAGATGAACCAGGTAAACAGGTCAGGAGTGCCATTGACATTAAGAACACTAGCAAGTCCCATGTAGCATTCAAGGTATGGAACATGTCCTTATTAATGTCTGATGTGTGGTGAAAACATGTTGCTACTGGTTCTACATTGATTCAAAACATCTAATGAGTGAGAGCTTTGTGGTTCCTTCTACAGTTCCAAACAACTGCACCAAAGAGTTGTTACATGCGACCTCCGGAAGGTATACTTGGTCCCGGAGAAAGCCTTATCGCAACCGGTAATCCATCAACTTAAATAACCCCTTTACTACTTTCTATGCATTGGCAGAAGAACACTGATTGATTTATGGTTTTAATGAGTTGTTTTTTCTGACGAACAGTATTCAAGTTTGTGGAACCACCGGAGAACAATGAGAAACCAATGGAAAAAAAGAGCAGGGTTAAGTTCAAGATCATGAGCTTAAAAGTGAAAGGAGAAACAGATTATGTCCCAGAACTGGTATAATTCTGCAGATACATTTAGAACATACAATTTCTTCATGTCAAGTAGTGAAACTGAAAATGTGTGGTATAACAATCTTGCAACAGTTTGAGGAGCAAAAGGATGAGGTCACAGTTGAGCAGATATTACTTGTAGTTTTTCTAGACTCAGAACGTTCTTGTCCTGTAAGTAATCAAAACATAATCACAACTGGATTACTTGGTTTATTCGTAGTCTGTTTCTAAAAAAAAGATTGGTCTCAAAGGCACTGGAAAAACTAAAACGTCAACTGGCGGAGGCAGAAGCAGCACTGGAATCGCGGAAAAAGCCACAAGAAGAGACGGGACCGCGTATCGTAGGGGAAGGACTGGTTATAGATGAATGGAAAGAACGGAGGGAAAGATACCTAGCTAAGCAGCAGGTTGAAGGTGTTGCTCCTACTTAGCAATTACCAACTCCATTCAATCTTTTCCATTGCTTTCTGTTTATGTTGTCATATGTGGTAAATTTGAGCTGAATTCCATTGTTCAACGACTGTCATGTCCCCCAATTTATTGTAGATAATGGGGTATATAAGTAACAAATTTGTGGAATTTGGAAGAACCATGTCACGTTCATTATGGTTTTCCTTTAATTTTTTTGTTAGTGCACTCATAAACTTGGATACTTCAGATTTTCAAAGAGTTGTATAATTCATAAAAGCCATGCTCTCTCACCCTCTCTCTCTCATGGTCCAAACTGGATTTATCATATAACCATTGGTTCACAACATAGTCACTCTCAATTAAAGCAGAAAAGAAATATTTTTTATTGAAAAAAAAAGGGAGGTCTCACGTAGATCCAGTAAAGTCATGAACAACGTAGCGCCTCAAGTAGGTTCACCCTGGGAAACAGGGTCTTGAGGAAATCTACATCTCAATAAAATGGATCACACATCATGGACCAAGTTCTAAAACATTTATTGTTTAAAACATGTCTACAGGCTCAGGAATAAAACAGCTTTCTCAATCAAGAATCTTCAGAAGCAGAACTGGCATTTTAAAGCTGCATATAAATCCTCATTGCCAAGATCCATTAAACAAAAAAGTCATTTTCTTTTCTTATTATAAATGGTGGGTTGCTGGCTCATATCAAGAAATTCAACCATTTTTATTACTTATTTGCTTCATCGATTGCTCTCGGAAGCGCGGATAAAATAAAAGTAATCATCGCCAGCACAACTTTAAAAAGAAAAAAGAGATGGGGATGTAGCCGCCGTTTCGACACAGAAGAGCCAGTGGAAAAGAAAGGCTGTTCCGCAACACGTAAAACGACATGATTTTAGCACCAACATTGGGGCATTTTTCTTCAAATCTAAACATCAGATAAGCCCGGGAGACTTTGTGCTTATATTACTTTTGCCATCAGAACAAATGGAAAACAATGGACAAGGGTGGAAGCTCTAAGACGAGAATATGAACACAGAGGCGCTCTTCTATCATTTATATACAACTTTGAAACAAACCCTAGTTAACTACTTCAATAAAACTACTTGGGTGCTGGGCTCACCGTCAACTTAGGTCATACTTTTCTTCATTAATAAACTTTTATATTTGGGCCTTTCAAATTTGATGATTAAGGTTTTCAAAATTATATCAGTGGGGAAATATGTGAAACTATTAATTCATTGATTTGATTCAATGTGTTCAATTGATATCATTAAATAATTTAAAAAATTATATTATATTCAATTGATCTGTATCGATTCTCAAGTTAATTAATTTAATGTCGTTCTTTAGACGGGTACCTTAATCATTCTGGTTTAATTCAAACAACTGTACTGATGATTACATCAATTTCATCATGAAATTTCAATATTTCAAACATATTCAACTTAAACCTGAATTATCCACCTTTTAAGGCCCACCAAGTTTTTTTTGACAAATTTCTTTTGTTTTTTTTTCTTTTCTTAAGAACACATACAAGATTCGTTACTACAAATACGATAATGGTAACCTCACGATTAATTACTTCATTTATGAATTTTATAGTAATAGAAATATATGTCCTATTGAAATAAAATTTGTAACTTGCTATCATCTTGCCTAGTGAGCAAAGATTTACCTTCATAGAAAAGATAATTCATTCGGATCCGCATGAAAGTCCAACTCTATTGCATTATCATAATCCATGTTGTATATTTTAAAGAGGATAGCAATCCTCCTTGCTTCTCTCATGGTACAATCCTCTTCTCACTGAGCCTCTCTTTCCTCGATTTAGAGAGACAAAATGCAATGTAAGACTAAGATTGGAGCCAACAATTAATCATGGAAGAAAAGACTATTGAATCGGGATCACTAACTAATACTAATAGAATAGAACTGATCCTAACTTAAATTGACTCAAAATCTGAAATAAACCCAACCCAAATAGTAAAATAATCCTATCCTAAAACAACCTAACTCTCAAATTGAGTTGATGGAAAAATTTTAAAATCCAAATTACCTTGATTTAATAATTCACCCAAACCGTCCAATTGACCATCTGCGTAAAATTCTTTCACCGCTGTTTCCTAGAGTTCCTAGTCCTAGAAAGTGTGTATGCATCGAGCTTGCTGATGTTGTCTATTTGATCTTTCTTTTTTCTTCGTACTCGTTTTACTTCTCCTCATTCTATTTCTTAATGTTGGGTAATATTTTTCTCTTTATATATATATGCCAATGTTACAGCCATTATTGGCTACGAATTCTTCCTACTTGAATCATTAACACAAATATCAGGGTTTCCCATGATACACTTGTCATTAACAGTTTCTTCTCTGCAAGGCATGAAGAACATCAGGTTTGAGGAATGATGCCATCCCGATATTGTATGGGTGCTGTTGTGTCAATATGTCATAGCACAGCAAAACAATAACAGGGGAGAAATACGCTACCAAACCCAAAACCATGAAATGAATCTACATGATACAAAATTATTTCCAGACAAAAGATCAATGTCGTTATAGTAGATGTGTGAAACCGACTCACTGTCCTCACACTATCATCCATGTCAAATGCCGGTAACCAACCCACTTGGCAGCAAGATTGATTCCGATAGCCAAGGCTGCACCTAATAATGGCATTGGAAGCCGTCTCTCCATAGCAATACCTTCCGTTTGCTCCCTTACTTCTGAAAGCTTCTTTGAATGGTTAAAGATAGCTAACGCTAGATAAGAAGTGATCACCAAGATCCTAACCCAAGGTTCCCCGATGGCAGCCATTACAGCTGCAGCAGGCAGTGCTGATGTAACATCATCTCGCTTTTTAATAACCCGCGAGAAACTATATAACCCCAATAATAGAGTCCAGTAGAGTGGCTCAGAGACATAGCCAGTCACGGCTGCATAGCCAATGAGACCGGATATTGTGAGCATATATGGTTGACAACTAATGGAGTTGGGAACAGTAGCCTCAGCAATGGCGAGAACCGCTGATGCAAGCACAATAATCACAGTAAGTTCTTTAACAGGGGCATATGCCACAATTCCAGAGTAGAAAGCTCTGACACTATAGATCAAAGTCTCTATACACCTGATCATGGAGGTGATTGGATCCCCAATGAAATAGAAAATAAGGGCAAGTGCAAGCTTCAAGATGTACCCCACAAAACGAACAACACCAAAAGCAGCGTTTCTCCAATTAGATAGCTCTAACAAAACAGCCCTCCATGCATAGAGAAGGAATGCCACAGCTGCACATGGTCCAAAGAGAAAGTGGATTAATTAGCATTATGTTAAAACTTTTTTTTATGGCAATTCTTTGCTTTATATGATTGTAATGGCGTGACCGAACGGTAGTAATACATGACAACTTTAACAACGCCCTAAACTCGTTGGAACCTATGTTATGAATAGTTTTCATGGGATTTTCACTAATTACATGGTGAAATTCTAATACTCAGCTGAATAGGACATATGAAGAAGCTCACCAACAAAAAAAGGCCACCTAACAGGAGGATCAGGAGCTTCTTTGGTCAAGTATCGGAACCTCTCCGGCATTGTACTCTCTCCTCTTGCCAACCTCTCCACTTCATCAACACCACCATCTTCTCCTCCATTGCCAGCATTAGCATAAAACTTGGATTTTCGATTGAGAGAAAGCCCCAACCGCTTCCCAGAAAGTGAAAGGAAATTTGGGGCCGGCCTGGGAATGAAAGCTTGGGGTATTGAGGGAAATGGAGGGGGGGTTTGATGACGGGATAGGACAGTGCGCCGAGAAATTGAAGAAGTTTTAAGAGGGAAGAGTGATGGGTTGAGTGAGAAATTAGAAGCAATGGTTGGGATCGTCATTGAAACAGTGAGGTGGTTTAGGGTTTAGAAAGGTTTCGCCATTAGCAGAGGATTTGGGAACTGAGAGGTTTCGCCGTTATCTTCAAGGTTTTGTTTTGGTAGCTTGGGCTACTTTCATCTCTTGGTTTTCTTGGGTATTGCTGTTTAGGCCCATAAAAACTTCGAATACAAAATTCTCCAAAATTTATGTACCTCTTGACATGTATTTCGCTTGTAAATATGTTACTTTTTTCTGTCTCTTCTACATCATACTTATCTATCTAAAGAATTATAAACAACACTTATATAGGTAGTCAGCATATGTCAATGTGAATTCTCAATGCCTTTAATCTCTAATAAGCAACTGCTACAAAGCTCTAGATAAGATGTTCGTTCATGGAGGGATTACAAGTTATTAATGCACACCCTAAAATGCTAAAACTGTGTGATGGGTGAAACACAAATAGATTCTATAAATTTTTGAAAGATTGTTGGACTAAGAGCAAATATCTAACACATCCAAACTCATGAAAAAGAACTTTACAATCCCTACTGCCTCTCCATATTCATGCTTAGTTTATGTAGCTTGAGTTGATTGATTCGTTTTTATGACATTTTAAGTTGTACAATTGCATAACAGTCGAATTCGTTAAATATGAATGGATTCGTCATTGAAAACTCAGGCAAATTTAGAGTCGAGTGTATAATTATAACCAAGAGAACCAATGGGATAAGGGATCATTTAGGTATATACCTAGAACTACAAGTGTTGAGATTAAACTATAGCTTTCCGAGATAAACTTTCCCTTGCTTAAACTCTTAGGGCTAGTTTGGTATTGTTATGCATATGCAGAATTGCTTTTGAAAAGTTGTAGTTGGAAAAAGTATTTTTAAAAGTGTTGTGAAAAAGTGTTATTTGTTTATTTCAAGTGTTTGAAATTATTGTAAAAAATTAAGATTGAAAGTTAAAATATTTATTTTAGACATTAGGTTGAAAAATAACAATTACACAAGCAGTACAATCACTATTAAATTAGTTAATCAAATAATATTTAAGTAATTTTAATTAAATATATGTGTCAGATATTAGTAATATAATAACAAGTACTATTAGTTTAATAATAGCAATTACCATGAAATTTATGCATCTATACATTTTTAACATTACAAAAGATTAATAATGATTGTTTATAATTTTGAATCATGGATAAGAACAAACAAAAAAAAAAAAAGGATATTTTGGTATGAGCTTGGAGTTCACTATAAAATAAGCCATTTAGAATTAAAATTTTCAGACCTCTGTTTCAAACACTTACATTACTCTTATCTACTCAAGTACAAAGTGAAGTAATGCAAGTCTTTTTCCACCCCTAAACAGCTAAAGTCAACAACCACTGCACTTGATACCAACTTCTCCATTTGAGTCAATAAACACTTCTTGAAAGTGTTTTTTACAGAAAAATCAATATGTTTGGGATTGCTGCTTTTAAACTTCTGAATGCATTTACAAATATGCCCTTAGTGTTGCTTGTTTGGAAATTGAGCTTAATACTACTTGTGTTGTTAATTTTTTGAAAAACATATCTCATAATCAAACATTTTCCACTTTAATTTTGCATTCTAGAACACTCATCAATGGGCTACAACAGTGGAGAATGAAGCATGCTTTTAAAGAAAGCAATCCAGTTGCTTATGTTTTTGGTAGGAATGGGGAGTTGTTATTTTAATCATTTCACTACCCACATATTTGATTTTGGGTTTTATGTTATGTGTACTACCTCTAGGGGCGAAATCAGAAAAAAATTCGGGCGAAATTAAATTGTATATTTTTGCGATAATAAAAATATAATTTTACCATTTGAATAACCTATATATCTTTATAATTTTTAAAAAAAATTAAATGAATTTTTTTATCATTTTCTGGTAGCCAAAGTACAATTTTATTTTTATTAATTTAAAATTTTATAAACTATAAAAAAACTTAAATAGGAGACCTGAGTACCTACCAATACCTGGACTCCCCATTGACTAGCCCTAATTGTATTAAGGACCATTTGGTAAAAAAAAATCTCAGTACGTGATAAATGGAATCCTAATATAGTTAACTTCATATTTTAGTATTGTGGATTTCAATTTTGTCAAATAGTAAAACTTCAATAAGGCCAACAAGCTATTAATCTTGTTAGAGGGGCGAAGCCAGAAAATTTTTTTAGGGGGCCGAAATGAAATTTTAATTTTTAATAATCTATATGTTTATAATTTTTGAATGATTAAATTAAATTTTCCATTTTAAAGGGGCCGGGCCCCTACCAACCCCTTTGGATTCGCCTCTATCTCATTACAACTTTTATGTGTTCAAGTAATAGCATGTTGTATTGGGTTGAATCCCAAATATACTATTTCTTCCTTTAAGATTATATCTATGTTCAACTTTAAATACACTGTGTTGCGTAACACAGCGTTCAATGCTAGAGAAACCATTCATTAACCTTTGCTTGTACCCCAAAAGAAACTCTTTTTCTTAAAAGTTTAATTTAATAATTGACCCTCAAATCATGTCTTTTTTTAAGTTAAGTATTTAATTTTTTTATTGAATTAAATACCTAAACTTTATTTTTTTATAGTCAATGCTAGCCATTACCGTTACATCTATTAAAAAAACTTCTACATCTAATTAAGAAGCGAGATGTAATTAAAATCAAATTAAATCAAATAATATATTAATTTCTATATTAATATTAAATAAATTTAAAAATATCCCTCTTTCTCCCACCTTCTCCTATTTCATTGCAGAGTGCAGTAGCGAAGATAGGAAAATCAAGACTATAAAACTACTTCGATTGTAGTGCTCAGAGATGGCCATTGATGTTTTCCTTTTCCAAAATGTTTCCCCATTGATAGATAGATAAAGCTCTAAAGATGAGCTTTCAGTAATGTTGTTTTAAATCCGAAAAAAAGACCTGAGATGGGACAGTGAATAAGTTAAAGATTAATGAAAAAAGAAAAAAACGAAAAATAAATAAATAAAGGTATGATGTGTCACAATTTGGTTAGCTCGTGTAACGATATAGGTCAACATTAGTACTGAATTCGACAAAAAAATGGTAAATTACATCAACAGTCACTCAACTTTGGGGTAGCTGACAAAACAATAACTCAAGTTTCAATTTAGTCACTCAACTTTCAAAAAATAACAAAATAATCCTTTTAACCATTTTCCATTATAGACATAACGAAAAAGTGATATGGAAGATGATAGATTCCTCATTGTCATTAATCGTCCAACTGGCCGGTTAGCACCAATTTAAACAACCCTTTTAGCACCAATTTAGGGTTTAGGCAGTAAAAGAAAAAGAAGAAAAAAAAAAGAAGAAGAGGAGAAGAAGAAGGAGAAGAGAAAAAATAGATATGCTAACCGTGATTTCAGTGTGCTATTGTGGAAACCCAACCAACTTAAACACGTCTTAGTCCAATAGCAACCTAGGTAGGAGGTTTGTTGGGTGTAAAAAGTTTGGGAGTGGGTTTCAAAAACCATGTAGTTTCTTCACCTGGTTTGATCCACCATTGACACCCCATTCACGAATTGTGTTGTTGGGTCTTTTGAAAAAAGTGAGGACATTGAAGGATGTAAGGAGGAGGGAGAGAAAAACATGGGTTTTGGTGATTGTATTTGTAATATTATTGCTGTTTTTTAGACCTTAAACCAACTTATGTGATAGCTGGTGTTCTTGTTAGCACTGAAAACTAGCTTATGTGGTTGCTGGTATACTGTTTTGTTATTCATTAATGGTGAGTAAAAGCTAGGGGTCCTAAATGTAATGGTCTGTAAAGGGTAGAAGTATGCTTACAAACTTGAAAGTTGAAATACTAATTGTAATGGGAGAGTATTTAGTTATTGTAATGGTTTGGTATTCTCTCACATTTGTATTTCATTTCATTTGATTTTTTGAATGTTTAATCTTCTTTTAAGGCTTGAAAGAGTATTTGGCTACTGTTTTTTATTTTCTTACATTGCATGGATCAATGATCATATGTTAGAAGAGATAAAATAGATGAAAAAAAAAAAAACAAAAACACATTGGTCAGCATTAAACTTCTTTTATATATTAAGGCCAAAATGTTTACAAAAGGAAGGATAAACAATTGCCAAATTTGCCTACAATTCAATACAATTCTATATATTTGAATTGTAGGCAAATTTACAAAAAATAATCTGACTAAGTTAAGAAATCAGTAGTAGATATTGGCAAATTTACACAAGTTCAAAAAGTTAACAAAATAACGTCATGTTCACAATGTCATCGTTGGTCTGTCACAGATGACTCTTGAGTAGAAGGCATCTATCTGACAGTGGTTGGTTCCCTCTTGAACGGAAGCTTTTCTCTTGGGGCAGCATCTTGTTGGTGAGTTGGGGCAGTTTATAACTGAGTTGGGGCAACCTCCAACTGAGTTGGGGTAACATGTTGCTGAGTTGGGGTAAGTACTTGGTTATGAACACCAACTTTATGTCTTTTGACCTATAGGAACAAGTGAAATCCATCAAACAAATTTCATTTATAAGTAATATAATGAAGCAAAGGTAGGTGACTTACTGGGATGTTTTAGCTAACTTCTCATTTGCAACTCCTTTTATTGTGGCCCATTTTGTTGCATTTACTGCACCTCATTTCCACCCCTCTCTTGGTCAACCTTTTTATTGTTTGTGGTTTATCAGGTTCTTTCATTCTCACTTTAGTAGGTCTGTCAGGTGGCTTTCTTAGTGTAAGAGGCAATATTGGCAACATATTTGGCACAAACGCCTATTACTTAGGACCCATTACTGGCCTTAAGAAGTTGGAGTAAATGACAAGTTGGGTTTGCTTGGTGTACCATGTTTGTAAATAAGTTTCTGGGAACTCATATTTTATATGAATGGCAGCCATTGCATGTATGCAGGGGATGCCAGTGAGATCCCAATTCCTGCAGGAGTAGGAATTCTCAACTAAGTCCACCATATGCTGACTGTCTCGACCATATTCAACCTAATACCTGTCCCCACCAGTATGTGATGGAACACACCTAAAAAATAGTCACTAAAATAATATTAAAAAAAACATGTGATTAGCCCCACCAACAATCATACACAAGGCATAAATATATTAAAAAATGGCAGAATAAAGACATACATGTATTGGTCTAACAACATGTGATCAACTCCACCAGTAATCATACACAAGGCAAAATAAAGGCATCAATATATTAAAAAATTATCTATTTACCTCAGTGAATCTTTGATATTGACATTAAGCTTTTTGGACACAAGATTCCTTTAATTTTTTCATCTTCTTCTTTCTTCTTGACAATTAGCAACATAATCTTGGTCCTAATTGTTTCTATCCTGGTCAAAATAGGTTTTCCTCTTGCTTCTAATATCTCCTACCAGTAAGCAAAATAAAGGATTAGTGAATTGCATGTCCTTAATGATTAGTAAGTAGCATAAAAATAGGGGTTTACCTTGTTAAAACATTCTGAAAGATTATTCACAACATGTCAGACTCACTCCTTGTAACACCCCTAACCCCGAACCATCGCCGGAACAGGGTTACGAGGCATTACCGGACATATCAGATAATTTGCAAATATAAATTTTGTTTAATATAAATTTCGGCAGCATTTCTGCTTATTTTCATATATAACCCCCTGCAATTAAAACCGTATTCACTCCAAATGTAACCAGTTCAACCAATGCAATTTCATATTTAATCATATTTAGATTCTACTTATAACATTAAAATACCAAATATCGTTTTCTACAACAAAAGTCATGTAGTAATTTTAAGTGACCAAAATATCACCTATGTACATGCCATTTTAACACAAAATATAGTACCTACTTCTGTAGTCTTCGAAGATGTGATGAGATGAGAAATCTTCTAGTTGAACTTCTCTTCTAGACTCTTTGTACCTACGCGTTAAAATAAACGCGTTAAGCCAGTGAAGGCTTAGTAAGCACTACAAGAATAATTAATTAAACAATCATAACAGAATATTTTAAACTCAATCAATTATCGCATATTTACTCATATATAAGTCTCTTCAACTATGTATTACTTTAAATAAATTTAACTTATCTTCTGTAAGGTATAAAACTTGCCTTAACACATCAATAATTCATTTTTATTCTCAATTCACAATATTAGCCCAAAGTAGACTTCCTAGAACACACCGGATATACGGAACAAATACAGAGGTGCATTATGATGCACAAGTGAACAGAGAGCACCAATGTGCTAATAATCAGAGAGCACTGACGTGCTAATAATCAGAGAGCACCAACGTGCTAATATCAGAGAGCACCAATGTGCTAATATCAGAGAGCGCGCTAAAGTTCCTTAATGGCATGCCACTAATATCCCAGTAGTTCTAAATTCCGTCTACTTGGGCATTAAAACTGAATCTCATATATTTAAATAATTCACATAAAATTTCAAAAAGGATAAATAACAATAATTTAAAATTCTTGTAGTACTTACAACAAAAGATTGAGGTGATATAAGTCCTTTTTCCTTCACTCCTTAATCTTCTCTTTTCCTTTTCCTTCGATTCGGTTCTCTCCTTCCTTTTCTTTTTCTTCAATTTCATATAAACACATAACATTTATATGTTAAAAATAATCAAATAATTTCCTGCACTATTTAATAAAATAAACATGTATTTTATGATAATTTCATGCTTTCTTACTTTTGCTCACATTTCAATTTAATCATTTACTCATAAACTTATTCAAAGCTGTCCTTTTGTGTCATAGTCACAAAATTATTTATTTCCAGAGCTACAGAACTCCAAATGAAGAACCGTTAATTTTCCTTGAAACTAGACTCATATATCTTTTTACTGTAATTTTTCCAGAATTTTTGGTATGGCCAATCAATACCAGATTTTTCTTAAAGTTTCCCCTGTTTTACTGTTTGACTGTTCTGACCTCTCTTCACTGCCAATCAAATTACTCTTTGTACAAAATTCATATGACCTTCTTATTTATTTCATTTGAAAATAGACTCATTCAAGATTCTAGACATATAAACTTAAGCCCCTAATTATTTTTCTCCAATTTTTTATGATTTTTCAAAGTCAGAACAGGGGATCCCGAAATCCCTTTAAACCAGTCTTACAAAAATATAAATATCTCAAATTATAGAATTCCTTTGCTTTCCCTGTTTCTTTCATATGAAAATAGACTCAATAAGCTTTAATCTCATATCTCATCCAACTTCTAATTCAACTTATACGATTTTTGGTGATTTTTCAAAGTTACTCTACTACTGCTGTCCAAAAACAGTTTTCTTATAACTTATTTTACAATTAAATCCTTTACCCAATTCTAACTTCAAATTCTTTCAATTTAAACCACTAATTCATCTTTTTGTTCATCATATGTTATGTTTAGAAGCTTTAAAACTCCAAAAACCTCAATTCAAATTCATCAAAACTTTATTCTAAAACTTATAAAACATCAAAATTAAAAGAAAAGGGCTAAATTAACATACCTATTAAACTTTCAAGCTTCAAATCTTTAATTTTCCCTTTTCTTCTTTCTTTTTCTCTTTTTCTTTCTTTCCCCTGCTCTCTGTTTCGTTTGCTTCTCTGTTTCTTTCTTTCCCTCTCTTTTTTTTTTAACCTTATTATATTTTATATTATATTAACATAAAATAATATTTTATTTTATCACACAAAAACCTTAGGATTTTTTACACTTATGCCGCCTCAATCATTTAAAAATGGTATGATTGCCATTTTGGTCCTTCATAATTTCTTTTAATCTATAATTAAACTTTCACACCTATTACAATCTAATCCTTTTTCCCAAATGCTTCTAATTAAGTCAAATTCACCTAAATAAAACCCAATTAGACGCACAACTAGCTTCGTAAATATTTTTAGTAAATATTTACGATTCAGTTTTATGAAAACGGAGACCGAAAATATATTTTTCGGTTATTCGACTATCGGGTCACTACACTCCTAATTGAGAAATGGGACCTTGACCAGTGAGTAGAGTTTTTTTTCCTTCAACCAATCATAAGCATGTTGATTGGCATTCTTCAGTTCAGTCATGACCTCCACAAAATCCCTTGGAGTGCTTGCTCTGACAGCTTTTCAAAACAAATCTTTCATTTCTTTTGTTCAGAAATCAACTTTCTTAAAATTGGCATGTCAGTGTCTAACACAATGTCTTATTTCTATATTAGGAAACAACATATATATTGCTTTTAAAAGTCCCTGCAAAAAGAACAAAAATAGTTTAATTCTTTGACATACCATAAACCCTAAATAGAAAAACATAAAATAAAATAGACAAATAGAGTTTTACCTTTTGTTTGTCAGACATGAAAGATATCTAGTATGAGCTCACAATTTCCAAGTCTAATGCGAGCAACTCCAAGAACCAGAGCCATGATGCTTGGTTTTCACTTTTGACAGTAGCGTATGCAATAGGATAGATGTCATTATTTACATCTATCCCAACAGCTGTTAGTAAGTAACCACCAAAGTAGTCTTTCAAGAAACATCTATCTAAACCTATTATCCTCCTACAACCAACCCTATAGCCATCTTTGCATGCTTGCAGAGACATACATCCTTTGAAACAACCTTTTATCTAGATAACAGATTGTTGTTGTTCCTTCATTTTGGGTCCTAACCTCTAATAAATACTCATAAATCTTCTCATATTGAGCCTTATGAGCTCATTCAATTAATTCTAGTGCCCTAAGTTTAGCCCTACTACATTTGGTTAGTGAGACAAGGTAACGAAAATCTCTTTTGACATTTTGTTGCAATGATGTCAAAGAATAATCAAGATCAACAATGAACTTTTCTTTATAATGTTGACTTATCCAAGCTGAGGTTACATTCTTATTTTTATAGACTTTAGAGCAAGTATGGTTAGGGTTTGAACTCCTATTTTGCCAAGTCTAGGCAGTAGAGTCATTAAGGTTTAGTCTAGAGGTCCATACGTACCAAGAACATTTTGAACTGCAGACTGCCTTTAACCTCTTTAGATCAATTTTGAGGAACTTATTAAAATAATTATTCAACCTACCATACTACTTGGCAGCTTCTTTTAGTCTGTCTTTGAACTTAAATAACATTCCAACCTGAAGTTTAGGATTACTCATGTAATTGTCTAGGTTGAACTCAGGCCAATTTTGGCCATTTGAGTCAGATTGATGTGCACTATTTAACTTCCCAAAATCACCGCTATCACACAGTTCCCCTACTTCTATATCATTCATGTTTACCATCTATATTAACTCTAATCTTATTAGACACATCACTAGCAGATACATCACTAACATACACATCACTATCAAACATTTCTTTTTCACTCTCATTAAAATTATAATCAATTAAACCTGCCAAACAAATTTAACATCAATAAAGGCAAAGAACAACCAAAAATTTTAACACAACATGGCAAACAACAACCAATATAAAAACAATTTAATACGAACATATCCATTTTTATCATGCACATGATAGACAATAACCAAACACTTTAACCCTAAACCTAAGCAATGATAGACAATAACCAATACAATATATAAGCTAAAGAACAAAATTTAATCCAATTGATATTTGAAACTAGGAACAGATTTGTCTTTTTATAACAAAAAATAACCAAACTTGATATTGTTAGTCATAAAAATAGGAACATATTTGTCTCTTTAATAAGGCAATTAGTATGCAAATGGAAGACATATTTGAATACATAATATTTCAATAAACATATTTAAAATATCATAAATCATATTTGAATAATTAAATTAGTTTGATACAAACAATAAACATGACATACACAGTATCACACACATGGCATAACATACACAGTATTTGCCATTCACTTTAATAATTAGACCCTAAGCCCCATGTGAATAACAAATGAAATCAAAATCTGTCATGCACGTTAATAACAAATGAAACCAAAATCTAGCATAAACCCCATGTGAATGCAACATTTTTCAAAATTTAAATCTAAACAACTTTAAACTGAAATAACCCTAAATCTAAAAAATCAAAAACCAAATACAGAAACTTACCCGTTGCAATGGATGTAACACATTAGTAACTTCTCTTTTATTGACCATTGTCACTGAAAACCAAAAACATTGATAGGTTTCCCTTTTTGTCTTCTTTTCTCCCCAGATGAAAATACTAATTGATTTCTAACCCTAAACCTTGTTAATCAATTCTCGAATCAATTTCTAACCCAAAACCCTGTTAAATTTTCCCAATCAATTTTCTTTTCCTATTCCCCTTAATCACAATCAATTTCTGTTTTTTTACCCTAAACCAACCCATCTATTTAGATTTTTTCCCTTAAACTCAATTAAAACCTTGACCCTTCCACTGCTTCACCCTGTTAACTTGCCACATCAGCGATTTCATTAAGACAGTAACGAAAAATGTTAATAAGTGACTGATTTGTCACTTTTTGATAACGTCAGTGACTATTTTGTTATTTTCAAAAGTTGAGTGGCTGAATTGAAACCTGAATAATTATTTTGTCAGCTATCTAAAATTGAGTGACTGTTAGTGTAATTTACAAAAAAAAAAAACCTTAAATAACTCAAACAAAGGGCGTAGAATGAGGACCAACCGATGAATTAAGCCTTTATTAAAAGGTTAAGTTGTAACGCACCGTTTTAGCTGTTTCGCCGGTTGGCCGGGACTAATCAGGCGGTGCGTTTTGTATCAATTCCTCCCAACAAAACGATTGCCTATTTCTTGGAAGCTGCAGCTCGTATCGTCGTATCGTCACGCTCCCGTTTCGTAGTAAAACAGCATCATCCATTGATTCCCTTCCTTCTGCTCCCTCCCTCTTCCATTAAAAAAGAAGACAGAAAGCAGCTACCAAAATGGCTACTTTGCTAGCGGCTGCAGGTCGTAGAGCAACTACTCTATCTCGATCCCCGGCTCTGTCTCAAGCCGCTTCTCTCATTCCTCGCCGTGGTCTTGCCGGCGCTGCGGGTATTCTCCGTTTTCCCTTTTTTTTATTGTTACAATTTACAAGTTTTTGTTGACTCAAATATATGTAAAGTTTGTCTGAACATTTTCGAATCTCATTTACCTTAGATCATAGTTGAAGCTAAAGGATCTTAGAAGTGAAGATCCTATTTTTACCCAACATTTCTTCAACTCTTTTGCGCTTTGCAGATCACCATGGACCTCCGAAGGTTAATTGTTGGCAAGACCCAATGAACCCATCTAAATGGAAAGAAGAGCACGTTAGTTTGTTTCTTTTTCATGCTTATATTTCAGTTCTGCCTTTTTATTTCTTACCCTAGTTCCAATTCTTTCCATGTTGTTTTTACCTTGCAAATTTTGAAAACTGTTTTCTTTTAATTGATTTTGTACACCTAATTTAAGCCCTGTCCAGTCTCAATGATCGGTGCTTCATTTCATTTACTTGAAGTTAAAAAATTTTGTTGAGTTTGAGCAGCTTTTACATCACAGTATACAAGCTGATTCTTTTGCTTTTTACTCGACTATTTCTGAATCAATATAATTTAGATTGGTGAGAAAACAATGTAGTGGAAATTAGACAAGTTGTAAATGTGGAAACTGTCTTGACCTTTTTTTTTATGGTTGTGCAGTTTGTTATTGTCTCTTTATCCGGTTGGGGCCTGCTTTTCTTTAGCGGATACAAGTTCTTCACTAAAGGCAAAAGCAAGAAGGAAGAGGTACTTTTATACTGAACTTTGGTTGTTATTAGATTGGAACCTCTGCATTTTCTTTTCTATTATCTATTTATCTGTGATATGATGAAATTCAAGGAGTGTCATTATGGACTGTCAATGCCTATTAACAAAATGAAACGACTGCACTAAGCAGAACAAACACATGCATCGCTGATTGCAACTAAACAAATAGTCATTGAAGAAGCAAGTTTTACTCTAATCTCCATTTTTTTTATAAGCATCGGGTAATTTAATATCATCCTGTGCAATCTGTTGTAGTCTCGGAATTCTGAATCAAACAGTTTCCTGAATTTGTTGAGAATGTTGAAGCAGACTTTGCACCTTTACCCTGAAGTCTGAATCGATAAACTTCCTTGACCTTGTTGAGAATAGCTTAAACAGACTTTGCATCTTTATCGTGAAGCCCAAACTCAACTGAACTCACTAGACTAATCCCCAACCTGTTTACGAATGCTACAAATTTGATTGCATACGTACTTAGTGTGAGAACAAGAAATCAATACATGACCTTGGTTTCCAAATGCTCATCACAAACCAACACAAATTGCATTAGTAACTAGTAAGAGACATCTCCTATGAACCCGGTTTGTCCTTATTAGGAAGTATGTCTAGAATTACCATCCAAGATGATATCATATCTAGGAATCTGATGCTTGAACCATAAAATTCTCTACCAGCTTATGCATGTTTGCATCATCACAAGTTCTGCTACTTGAGTTGATTAAAATTTTCTTCTCCTGACAATGCCTTAGGTTAGGTCAATGTTTCTTGTGGCTTTTCTATTGAGTCAAACTTCATCTCATTTTGTTGGAGATATTTCCACTAGTTGATGACCTTGTTTTATTGAGTATCTAACAAGAAATTGACAATGGGGTGCTTAGCAATTTCTAAAAGCGTGATGGAATGCCTAAGCATGTTTTCATATTTACATTATTGTTGAGCATCTATTATAGCTTATCCCTTCATTTTAACTTCTGTTTTGTGACAGAACATGGTGGAAACGACACATTAATGAGGTTGGAGTTTCTAAATTTTACAAATAGTCCATGAATAATGTGTTGCTGGAACTTCCATGTCCTTGGGCATCATCTTCACTTTTCTGTTTTCTTTTCTTTTCTTTTTCCCTCAAGTAAATTTGGACGTCAGCTTCTTATCAGTGAACATACAGCCTGTTTCATTGGCTTGTCCTGTTGGTAATGGGATGTAACAGTTTTTAAGACCCAAAATGTGTTGATGAATTGGAAAATTTAATGAACTATGTTTTTATGCATGTTGTCTTGATTTTGCTTGACCCCTTTGCCGAATATAACTTAATAACTATGTTTAATGTTATGTGATACAATATGTTTGATATTATAACAAGCAGGAGCTTGAAGTAATGTGGATACAGTGCTTCGATTTGAGAACCAACCCATCATTTAAAAAAGAGAGGAGAAATCCAGGTTTCATTTATTTCTGAAAATGATTTCTGTATTCCTTTTCGAGTTTTTTTGAATACAGAAGGTAAAAATGTTTCAAACGATTGAAGGTACTTTTTTAGGCATATAAGTAAGACCAACAACAATGAACACTTGAACTACCATGTAGATTTTTACTAATTCTAAACATAATTTCCTTCATTGCTTAAAGAAAGGATAGTCAATTACTGAAATAAGAGCAATACAGGTACTTAAAAGCTAGGACATAACACTTGAGAAGTGGTGTTAACTAAAACTCAGTCTCAAGACTCGTCCGTTTCTTCCTTGTACCCTTGTTTATCTAGTGAATCAGACATAAAATCACTAGAAAGGTCACCATTTGTTGCTGCTTGTTTATCTGCAACCTCCATATCTTCCATTTCATCTCTTTCGGCAAATTCCTTCTCCTGTTCTTCCACGTCCCTGCTGTTTGTGATGCCTCAACAATTAGCTGTTGCAAGATCCATTTCCTTCCTTAGACCTGTTTTGGGTTTGCCCCACTCTTCCATGCTTCTTACATCTTGATATTCTGTTGAAAATATTCTACTTGTGCTTTCCACTCCATCTATTTCAGAATTTGCATTCTTCAAACATTTTCCAACATTCTCAAAGAATCTCTTCTTTGCAAATATCATACCTTTTGTTGTGCTTAAATTTCCAAATCTCTCTGCTAAGCTTGAAACCTTACTACTCATCCGTTTCCAGTTTGTTCCTACCTTGATGACTTGGTTGGCTTTTATGAAGCTCACCTTCTTGTTGGGGACTACTCTTGTTTTTGCCTTCATCCATGTGCTCAAATGTTGCAGTAGCTTTTGCATGATTCTTTTCCATATCCGTTGTTGTATGTTTAGAATTCATTTCATTTTCAAGAGTAGTCTCACCCCTTTTTCTCATCTTCATTTTCAACCCATTCTCTATTGTCTTCCGGATGATGAGGATAACTCAATTTAGTTTTGTCCTGACCTTTGGTAGAATTATCAGCACCTCCACCATCCTCACGGGCACGTGTCAACGCTGTCTTTGGCTTCATAATTGTTATATTTATCGGAGGATTTGCTGGGTGATGAGTAGTGAGAGAGGAGGAGTTGAGGCGGTGCTTCAAGTCCTGGATTTTATCCTCATTTTGCTTCAAAGTTGCTATTAAAGCTCGGAGCTGAGGATTTTGGTTTCCGGAATGTCGGAGGAGTTTGATCTGGTTTTGTTTATCCACCAGTTCAGACTCCATGGTCTTTTGCTCGTCTTTGAGGGAATCAATGGTAGATAGCATTTCCAAGAGCCTATGATCCAACTCCATTTTCTGCTTTCTAAGAGAGTTCATCTTTGCTTTTGTCTCTTCAGCTTTCCCTTTCAGTTGTTTGGTGTGTTTTGTTTGTTTCTGTAATGAAAAACACAACACATGTAGAACCCTCAAAACAAATTATTTATGTAATATATGATAGAAAAGCAGGGAGACCTGTAGCAGGAGCTGAAGGGAAATGAGGTGATGGCTGTTCTCTTGGAGGAGGCTGAAAATGCGTCTCTCGCGGAGCTTGTGGAGGGCCATAATAGCAAGCATTGCAACCCCAAAGGCCAAAAGCAGCACCAACCCACAGGGTCTTGGCCTCTGCTGCCCGTTTCCATTCCCTTTCTGAGATATTAATAATCCCCCCATTGTTGTCTCTTACTCCTTTTTCAGATATCAACAACCAAGTAAGATAGGGAGATGTTTAAATAAAAAAGGAGGATACTTGGTGTTGCTTAATTTGCTTGTCATGTAGAAAGAATCATGCAACTACTCTCCATCAGCATGGGAGTTGTTTTCATTTGCTGATTCTGGACTCCACACTCACACTGCATTCATTGTTTTAATGTTCACCTCTTCTTTTTACCACAATAGTAATAGCCCCTCCATTTTTATTCTGAATTACAGGCATCTATTTAGATTAACTACTCTGAAAACACTCCAATACCGTCAAATGAAAAATCAGTTGGGATAAAAGTTGTATCGGATCAAAACTCCGAGCTGGTTTTATTTAAATATTTTTTTATTATAAAATTCAGGCTTAATTAATAATAATTAAGGTTTTGATGGATTTGCCATAGTTGAGTAGAAATGAAGGTGGTGATGTCGTTTAAACGCCATTGGTGTTGTTTAACCCTCCAAAATCCAACCATTACCAATCAGACAAATATTCCCAAATCTTGCAATTGCGCAAGTTGGATAATCTTTTCCCTGCAATCCATCTCCTAAAAACTCTTGATTTCCCAGCCCAAACATCCTCTTCCATTAAACCTTCACTATACTTTAGCCTCTTGAAGGCATGCACATACCTTCAATCTTTTCCTCACGGGCTCCAATTCCACGCCCACGTCATTAAATCTGATCTCCACATGGATCGTCCTGTAGGTATTAGTTTATTTGCTCTCTACTTTGTGTACCGATTTTAGAGAAACTCAGAGAGTTTTCGATATGTTGCTTGTAAAAGATGATAATTCGTGTAAGTTGATGGTTTCGGAGTATATTAGAGCGGGAAAACCAAAGAGTTCGCTTCAACTGTTTCTCGAATTAGTGGGGTTGGGAATTGAGCCTAGTGGGTTCACTCTATCTGCTGTGATAAAGGCCTGTTCGATTCTTGGGATATTGCTTTTGTCGAAACTATTTTTAAAGTTTTGAAAAAAATGAGGTTCGACTTTAAAAAACGGAAATAGAGTCGCCACCAATTCCTTTTTACTTAAGTGTGATTGGATCATCTTGTAAAATATTTTATTTCAAAACATTGATTTTGATCCACAAAATACGAAAAAAAGGGTTTGGGAGTCTGTAACGTACAAGGAAGGGTTAGCACCCTCATAACGCCCAAAATTTGGTACCGAATTGATAATCTTATGTCCTAATGTCAAAATTTTGAAAAATTTAAAAATATGATCCTTTTATTTGAAAGAAAGCCAAGACTTAATTATTTCAAAGAAGTAAAATGCTATACCCAATAAGTTAGGATGTAACATCTCATAACTTCGAAACTAGGCTTACCTTTATCTGTAGAAAATTCTTACCCCGAGACACAAAATATCATATTCAATAAGTTAGGATACAACGTTTTGAATTCCCGAGAATAAGTGTTGATTTGAAATTTATCGGTTTCGATTTTGAAGAAAAAGGGATATTTAATATGTAACATCCCGGTTTAGGGTCTAGTCAGAATAGTAATGCGAGACCACAAATCTGAGGTCTATGTATTAGTCTTTGAGGTTTATGCCATGTATGCATGTTAGTGTGACAGTTTCATGAAGCAAATTGGTGGAATTGTAGTTGAATTGTCTAAAAGGACTAAATTGCAAAAGTTGCTAAATGTGAGATTCTAGAAGCTATTTGTATGAAATGGCTTTAGAATATATATTAGAGGTCCTTAAATAGCAATTTTCCTAATTTTTAATTTTTGGACAAAATTGGGCATGGATGAGTTAAAATAGAAAGTTTGTCAAAAAGGGCATTTTGGTCATTTGGTAATTAAGTGATTAAAATGGGGGAAAAGATGACAAAATTCATTCATCTTCTTCTCCAAGGCTGCCGAAAATTAGAGAAGCCATTGTTAGGGCTCTTCAAATTTTTCAACTTGCTAGTAAGTGCATCCAAGCCCTGTTTTTTATATTCTTTGTATTTTTGAAGTCCTAGTTGCACGAGTAAGCTATTTTTAACTATTTGATGAGCTATAATGGATGTTCAAAAATGTACCCATGTATGACATGCATGTATTTTGATGTTTTATGGAAGAATATAAAAGCTTGATGTAATAGAAACATCTTTTGCTAAGTGATTTTCCATGAAAATGCATGTAGAGACTAGTTTGTAAAAGTTTTGAGTTTGGTCATACATGTGTGATTTAGTGAGAATTGATGAATGCTTTAGTTGAGTAAATGACTCGGCTAAGCATGTAAAGATAAAAAGTTGAATAAAAATCACTTTACGAGCCTTGGGGCAAAAGTGTAATTATGAGAAAGATTAGGGGCAAAAGAGTAATTTCGCCAAAGTATGAGATAAGTGTCAATTCAATCAATGTGTGTATTGAATGAGCTGATTTATTCATTATAGATCAAGAAAGACGAGCTCGGATCAAAATCGAGGCAAGAGCAAAGTGGTGGGTTAAATTGCACTTTTCTATACTTTTGAGTATCGAGATAAGTTTATGCGTAAATAATGCATTTATACTTACACATTCTTAATGCTAATTAGTGTGTAGCATGAATGAGAATGATTGAGAACCCATGTGGTTCGAGTGGAATGAATGTGGTAGACATTTTGAATGGATGAATGATTGAGTAAGTAGATATGTGAATGTGTAGTGATAATGCTAAATGGTGGGCTAAGTGCGATACCATCTTAAGGCATATTGACGATGAGCTGGATATGTGCGATGCTATCGTTATGCATATTGTTTAGTGGGCTATGTGCGAAACCACTATGATTACCTTTGTGGTAGGCTAAGTGCGATACTACCTTATTAATTGATTGTGGTGGGCTAAGTGCGAAACCATCGAGACATTAGCTGTGTGGATTAGCTATGTGGTTGCATTATTGAGTAAATTAACTGTGTGGATGTATTATCGAGAAATAATGATGTGTTGTATTTTGTGTAAATGTGATATTGAATGCAGGGGTGCGTTTCAATGGTTATGAGCATGTGACTCATGATGTGTTGGGAATGTGGTAAGGGATAGAAAGAGTAAGCATAGTTGTACATTATATGTTAGTATAATGCTAATTGTTGCTTAACTTATACTATGATGTTTATTTGTTTATGTGTAAACTTACTGAGCTCAAAGCTTACTCTCTTACTTTTCCCTTGTCTTATAGAGTAAAAGAGTTGAATCGAGATACGTGGATCAAGTGGAAGATCGCCCATACTATTAGTACACTCTGGTACATGAGACTCAATGTTTTGTATATGGCATGTATAGGGGCTAGACAAGTTAGTGAATTTTGTTGTAAATGGTTAAGATGTGTTGGCCTTTAGATAGATAATCTATTTTGTATAATGCCATAGTTGTTGGCAACTTTATTATATGAAAAAGATGCAATT
The DNA here is from genome assembly GCA_005393395.2 of Gossypium australe. Taxonomy (NCBI): domain Eukaryota; kingdom Viridiplantae; phylum Streptophyta; class Magnoliopsida; order Malvales; family Malvaceae; genus Gossypium; species Gossypium australe. The sequence goes on from CM016626.1 coordinate 44,602,622, forward strand.
ATCTATGTAAGATTGCACTTCAATATGAGTTGTTTATGGATGTGTTGAATGAGTGCATGTTGTGTATGCTAGAGGGGTGAAAAGAACTTGGCATATAACTTTGTTCTTGTCCATGTGGATAGACATACGGGCGTGTGCCTAGGCCATGTGTGACACACGGTCAGCCCATGGGCGTGTGACTTGACCGTGCGTCCCCTGCATGTTGGCAATTTAAGTCAAAATAGACCACGGTTTAGTCACACAGGCGTGTGTATAGGTCGTGTGAGTTTAATCAGTGTTGGCCACGGGCTAGCCACACGGGCGTGTGACTAAGCTTTGAGGCCGTGTGCATGTAGTCAGTGTTCACCACGGGTGGTGAACATGGACGTGTGTGACTACCCACGGGCGTGTATCATCTTACACGGGTGTGTGACCCCTGTCTAGATGGAGAAAATTTTTAAAGATCGTAAGAGTTTCCGATATGTTCTCGAGAACTCTTGTGTGTATGAGTGAGGCCTCGTAAGTCGAGAATGAGGTTGTTGAGGTGACTAGAAAGTAGTCACGATGAGCTTAAGTGGCGATCAGGTGGTTTTATTACTGTAACGCATCGGGCTCGGTTCTGGCGTAGAACTCGGGTAAGGGGTGTTACATAATATTTTAAGTTCAAAGAGAAAATCGAAACCCATTGAGTTAGGGCACAATTTTCTTAAACTTCCAAATACGAAACATTGCCTTGTTTTCTGAAATCCTTATCCCGAGATAACAAAACGTCATATCCAGTGAGTTAGGACACGACAATTTTGAATTCTCGAGAATAATCTTTTAAAGGAAAATAATTAATTCTTTAGATTCGGTGAGATAAGTCGAAACCCAGTAAGTTAGGGTACGATTTCTTTCGAACCTTAGAACACAGAGTATTTGCTTATTTCAAAATGAAAATTTTAATGTAAAAAACATAATGCGGCTGTAATAAAATAAGGAGTGAATTACAATGCCAACAAGTGCATGACAACAATATACATCCCAGCTCAAATAAAGCGAACCGAAATAAAAGGAATAATAAAAAATAAAATAATTATAAGATAAATAACAAAACAAGAATAAAAGAAAAATAAAAACGAATAAAAAACTAATTACAAGAAGAATAAGTAAGTAAATAAATGATTAAAAATAGTGAATCAAATAAATAAATAAAAGAATATTAGGTAAATAATTTAAAAACAATTAATAATAACAAAATAATTATAATAAAAAATAATAATGTTAATAATAATAATAATAATAATAATAATAATAATAATAATAATAATAATAGTAGTAGTAGTAGTAGTAATATCAAAATAACAATTATAATAATAAAATACTAGTAACACTAAATTAATAATAATAATAACCATAAAAATGATAATAAAAGTATTGAAAAAATAAAAATGGTATTAATAATAAAATAATAGTAATAATAAAACAATAGTAATAGTATTAAAATTAATAGTGCTAAATAATAATAATAATAATGAGAATAGAATATAGAATAGTAATATTGAAAATAATAATAATAATACTAATAATAAAATAACGAGAATAATAAATATAGTTTATAATAATAATGTATATAAAAAATAATTATAAAGTTAATTGAAAATAAAATGATGATAATAATAATATTAAAAATAAAAATATACGCAATAATAATAAATAATGTTAATAATAATAAGAAAAAAATAAAATTAATAACTAAATAACAAAAATTACAAAAGAAATAAAAAGGATGAGATTGAATTTAAAATAAAAGTTTGGGGCGAATTTTGAAGAAAAATAAAAAATGAGGGACCTATTCGAACGCGCGGATAACATGGAGGGACTAAAAGGGAAAATATTCCCTCCCTCCGAAATGCTGCGTTTCAAGAGGGACTCAAATGAAAACCAAATAAAATTTAAGGGTAAAATTAAAAATATGGAAAACTTAATTATAAAACCATAAAAAAGCGGAATGGCTAAAAGCACAATTAGCCCTTCCTATAAAAAACGCGCGGATCCTAGGTCGGAGAGGGTTGGATAGGGTCGGGCTAGGGCAAAACGACGTCGTTTTGAGGCTAGGACTCTGGCCAAAACGGCGTCGTTTTGAATGGCTATATAAGTCAAAAAATTTTCAAAAAAAATCATTTTCCCCTTCTCCTCTTCAAAAAAACCGAAACAGCTCTCCAAATAGCTCTCCTCTGGCGATTTCAGGCGAGTGCTCCGGCGAGGCTCCGGCCGCAGTCTGTCGTCGTCGCCGGCCGCCGTACACGGCGGTCGGAATTAAAAAAAAAGGTAACTTTTCCTCTCTTTTTTTTACAGCTTATTTTAATATATATGTGGTAAAAAAAAAAGAATAGAAACAAAAATTCTAGATAGATAGATTCGTGAAAAAGAAAAAAAATAAAAAAATAAATCTTTGCCTAATTTGCTTTTTGATTGTATATGGTATTTCTCTGTATATTCTTTTGTATCCTCTGTTTTACAGATTATTTTGGGTTTTATAACCCGAAAAAAATGGAAAAAAAAAAGAAATATATTTGCTGTTGTATTTCTTCCCTTTTTTGCAGGTAAAAAACGGAGAACGTGGCGGCGATAGGGGGATTCGCGCAAGCTGCGGCGCGACTGGCGGCGTGACCGAGGGGCTGTTGGGGCTCTTGCGGCGCGAGGGCTTCCTAGGGTTCCAGAAACCCTTAGTTTCTGTTTAGGTTTGGACCATTGGGCCAACAGGATATTGGATCATTGAAATGGATTGGGCTCGGGGTAGTTCAGGTTGGGCCATTGATAAAATTGGTTGTAAACTGATGGACTTTTATTTATTTTTTGTTTTTATATTATTGATATGGGCCGGGGCAAATTGGGCTTGTTACAGCTTTCATGGGAATTATGAAACGTGGGTTTGATTCGGATAATGTAATTATGACCGCGTTGATTGATTTCTATGGGAGGAATGGGCAGTTGAATGAGGTGTGCCAGATGTTCGATGAATTGCCAGAACCGGATGCAATTTGTTTGGATTCTGTGATTTCGGCTCTCACGAGGAATGGTTTGTGCAAGGAAGTGTTGAGTTTTTTCTATTTTATAATGAAATGGAAGTATGGGTTGATCCTAGATGGGCTTACACTTGCGACAATTTTGACAGCTTGTGGGAGTTTAGGGTGGTTTGAGGCAGGGGAAGCAAGTGCATGCGCAGGTCATTACTAGTAGACTTGGTGATGCGGTTCTAGAACGGTCTCTTCTTGACATGTATGGCAAGTGTGGGTTGGCTGAGGAGTCTCAGCATGTTTTCAATAGGATGTCGAAGAAGGATTCACTTGCTTGGGCTGCCTTACTTGGTGTTTACTGTCAGAATAAAGACTGTGAATCTGTTATTAGAAAATTTAGGGAAATGCGTGATGAAATTAATTCGTGCATGTGCAAGTGCGGCTGCTTTAACACAAGGGAAACAAGTTCATTGCCAGTATGTGAGAAGGATTGGTTGGAGAAATGTGGTTGTAGAATCAGCCTTGGTGGATCTTTACGCAAGATCCGGGGCTATTGATGTAGCGCATCGCATCTTCATGCAGATGTCTGATAGAAACTTGATAACACGGAGCTCAATGATCTATGGGTTTGCTGAGAATGGAAGAGGTGGAGAAGCTCTAACCACATTTAATGACATGGAGGGCATGGAGCCTGATTGTATTTTTACCGGGGTTCTTTACACTTGTAGTCATACTGGGTTGGGAGATGAAGACGATATTTTAACTTAATGACGGGGGAATATGGGATTAGACCTCAGATTCACCATGACAATTGCATGGCTGATCTGTTGGGCTGTGCTGGGTTGCTGGAAGAAGCTGAAAGTTTGATAGAGGATTCAGATTTTAAAGATGATTCATGTCTATGGGCTGTTATTCTTGCGGCTTGCTCAGCCAGTACAAATTCCAGTACTGCAGAGTGTATTGCAAGAGAAGTGATTCAACTTACACCTCACCAACAAGTGAGTTATGTTGTGTTGGCTAATGTATAAAGCAGTAGACCGATGGGATGATGCTTTTAAACTTAACAAGCTTAAGAAGACTGAAGCCAACCACACCTACTAGGAACATACATGCCTTCTTGTCTCAGGAATGATGATGCTTTGGTTTCAAATCCTTTGGATGTACACTCCAGTGTGATTATTTTCCACTCATCCCCCATTTTCAACCTCCACTAAACAACTTGACCCTCCAATGAAAGTTTAAAATTTTCATTCTTATAACTTTTCATTTTTTACTTTCTTTATATTCTAAATAAATTATGTTTATTTTTTTTCACGAAGTTAATTTATTTTTTTTTAAGTTATTTATTTAAGCAAAAATAGCTTAAGTTCGAATAATAATTGTAAAAAATAATAATTTATAAGTGATGTAATTTGTTAATTAATTGATAGACTGGATTAATTAAAATATTTAAATAAACATAAAAATAAAAATATTTTATAACTTTAAATATTATTAAATATATAAATAATGTTAGTAATCATCATACCATACCACCAGCATTTAACACATATCCTACCATAGTTTAATCTCACCAGAAAAGTAACATGATGAAGATATTGAATGAAAGTTAAGTGTACGCCATCTGGAAACTGTTTCTGATTAACATGCCCTAAAATCATATAGATTTAGTACAAAGTATCAAGCACAAAATGTAGCAGAAGAAAAACACCACTAATTAGCATGTAATGTTAAACCTGTACACAAGCAAAGCAACAGACAGGACTACTGCAGGTCGTCTTCGTTCATCATCTCGGGAAGCAGAGATTAGAGCAAAAGAATCCTTCGATTAAGTAGAACAACACGGAAATATGGGCAACACAACTATTAAAAGTTAAGACTGCTAAACCTTACTAACCACAAATTTTGATTGTCATTGTATCCAAGTTTTATCTGATTTCTCAACATTCTTCGTTCAGCAGTATGTGTATATATTTAAACAACATATCAATAAAATGAATAAGCAAGTAAGCCAGCCAGGAAGGGTATGGGAAGAAGATGCAATTTGAGTACATGGTATCTTATCCGACATGATCTAAGTCCAACACAAGCAAATACCATCTTCTGCTACGGCCTCCTTATCATTATCAGAGTGCTGCAGCCACAGTTCTTCTTGCCGCCTCACGCTTCATCTCGTCAGCTTTACCGCTACCTCTGAAATACATGTAAACTTGCTGCAAATTTGAAAGAGAAAAAGAAAACTGAAGGCTTTAGAAGAAACGAAAATGGGGAAAGTTTTGCTGAAAAAGTAATCAAAGACGAGGAATTTATGACCTGAATAACCCAGACACTGAGCAATGATTCAATGCAGAAAAATCCAAAACCAATGAAGTAGAATATCTGCAAGTCAAAATGAAGCATACCATGTCAAGTCTTCTCAGAGATTTTATTGAAGTAAAACCAGAAACAACAATTGCAGGCAAAGAATCCTAATGGCCTAAAACTTACCCCCACCAAAGCATTGTGGCCAATGAGATCAATCGCAGGCAAAATACCTCTGCACCATTAACATCAGCTATAGATTACCATAGAGGTACAAGTATACAAGATTAAAGTTGTTCCTATCTCTTTTTTTTTTTGGTAAAAAAAACTGTTCATATATGAAAAGGATAAAAACATATTTTCCAATGTGGTTGAAAATTCAGGGATAGATTTGCTTCCCCTTCGGATTGTAACTGTAGAACACAAACCACGTATGAAGATTCAGGTAGAAATATTCAAAAACCCACCAAGGAAATCTTAGGTTTTAAAAAGGCAAGATATCCACTCTCTAAAAATTGTTACCTTCTCTATAAAAGAATTAAACCAAAAAAAAAATGTAACAAAAAAAAAAATCCTTTAGGGAGGAAAAAGTTCTAACACACTTACGCAAGGGATTTCCCCTTGAAAATAATTGGGGGAGCAACTGAAGCAAAGATGCAAAAGCCAATATGCAACTGCGAGGAAGAGAGGAATCAGAAATGAGAAGCTTTCTAATATGTCTTCCATGAATATAGAACAATTACAGTGAGAAAGCAAGAAGCATACCAAGTAAAACAAAAAAAACCATCCAAATTTCAACGCACTATCAGTCCTGTAAAATGAACAGGAACATAGCAACACAGGATAAGATTAAGGATTACACAAAAGGCTTACATTTATAATCATTGGAATCAAGACAGTAGAAATAATTGCACAAAGTACTACAATCTTTATAAGCAATAATTGGACAGATACAGTTTTTAGTTACTTGTAAACCAAATAAGGAATAACCCAAAAGTAGTACCTCATAGCACGATAGAGAGGGCGATACCACATTACGTAGCCACCAGGGACCCCAGATATGAAATATATAATGGCAAGAAACCAAATTGTTGGACCTGGAATAAAATATAAACTTACACTATGATAAAGATGTCAAAATAGAAATTACACTTGACGGATTAAGCACAATACTAACTTTGAAAACCCACCTTCTCCTTTGATCCAGGCTGTAGTAACAGCTACCACGTTCCAAGTGAGACAAAGAACCAAACCTTCCATCCAAATAAAATTACAGACTTAAGTCAGCATTGGCCATAATAACAAACCGACAATTAAGACGTTTTCAAGATGTGAACAGAAATGAACATTAAAGCCAATACAAATCACATTTTTAACTGAAAGACTCACTGAAGACTTATATGTAAGAAGAGCAAGAAAAAAATGGAAAAAGAACAAGACCAAACCAAAACCAAAACCAACATCCAAGCATTCCATTTTATACTGGTGAAAGTTTTTTCAAAAGAAACAGAAAAACCTGAACTTGAACTCACCTAACAATGTTGTGAAAGCAACATACTGAATCTTTTGTAGGTGGACTGGTATTTCATTTGCAATATCATGATGGATAATAGGAAAATACGGTGGCCAATTTTTTTCCTCTATTACAATTCCAGCTGCCAAGAACAAGGCAAGAACACATGTTCAAACTGGTAATGCATAAACTCGTGACTCATCAAGAAAAAAAATAAAAAAGAACCTACCTCGTGCTATTGCATCCTCTTTCCTTCTCAATTCCTGCAAAATATAAAGTTAACATTCAGTTACTACGAGGACAAATTATTCTAAGAGCAAAATGAATAGCAAAACCACCTTACATACAACACAGTTACATATTGCATCCGAACATATAAGAATCAAGTCATTGCATAATTTAGTATTTTCATAATAAAAAGATTACAGAACATAAAGATATTTTACAAGCATTCAGACAGAAAAACTAAACTGAAATATGAATAGGAAATTCAGATTCAAAAACTATGGTTTTGATTTTTTTGTGCCAAGATAGCAATATTTAAATTACTTCAGAAATCTGTATAATTTGTAACTGCAATGTGAAAGGAACAACTTATCACAATTGATATCGAATACCGCAAAAATAAATCGGAAGCACCAGACTTATTATTCAAGGGCCAGCCTCACACAAGTGTAAACAGCCAACAACAATTTACCTGTTCACGCTTATTCAGTTCAGCCTCTTTTGCTTTAAGTTCCTTCTCTCTTGCTTTTAGATCCTAGATTTGATAAGACAAAAACATCAAAAGAAGTCTTTTGCTTAAACATAATATCCAAAAACATGACAAACGGCCATCCAATATATGAAAACTTTTAGGATACCTTGGCAGAATCAAGAGGAATATCTACAGTTGCACCACGGTCATATGGTTCAGGAGGAAGGGGTGAAAGCCTTGATGTTGCAGGAGGAACACTACCGGGGTTCTATATTGTGTATTTTACAAGCAAGACTTTAAGCATTTGCACAGGATCATTAATTTATGCATACAGAAGCACAACACATATAGCAGCATATATAGGACACGAAAGTAAACCAGTCACATGAGAAAGTATTACATGGTCAACAAGCAGTCTTGCAAAAAAGTTTCACAAAGCATGCAAGGTATAAGCTAATGGGAAATCAGGTCCCATGCAAATTCTGGATAAACGATGTTGCACAAAACTGCATCTGCAATCAAGTTTCAACAGGCCATATTCCTAAATATCATGATATACATGACTTTCATGCCAGATCTCCTGTCACATGGAGAAAGCATGCTCATCCCTCAATAACAGCTCTCCTTGAGCTTTGCTTTCATTCTTGGACTGTGTAATGTGGCCTTTCACGAAGCACCTATTTTGGATCTATATGATCTCCATTCTAAAGAAAACAAGCTGTTTAAGAACAGGGAAATAAAAGAATTTATTGAAACCCAGCAACATATGCAGTGGCTGGGAAGGGTTATAAATTCATCCAAGAAAAAATTCTGGCACGGCTACAATGCTAATAGTAGCAATCATCTCAAGACCATTAAAAATGAAGCATTTCCAATCATATCAAACATTGATCGCATCTTCGCCGTAATGATAACCAATTTCATCATTGAAACCACCACAAAGCTACAACTTAGTCCACTACCATTAATTAGTTAGGATAAAGTCAAAGCATGATTATCATGTGAAAATCGATGATCAACTTTCACTAGTCATTGCAACCAACCTATGCATTACAAGACACATACAAAAGAGCTTAGTACACCTGTCACCAGATTTTGCTATTCCCACGATTGAAATTGTACCATTCAAACATTATGCAGGTAGAGGTAACCAGACAATTGTAGGAAAAATAGTACTTACAGTAGTATAAAAGGCACCTCCACCAAAATTTGATTGCGCCGATCCTTTCCTAACTGCTGGATCCTGCGATAAATAAAATGGAAACATACAGATCATTCCAAGCAAAAACAATAATTAAGTGCTTTAACAAAAAAATCATGATGCAAAAGTTAAATCACTACTAATTTTGAAGGGATACCATGATGAGGTTCAGTGAGTTCAAACTTAAAAAAACAAGTAAACCATATTCAACAAAGAAAAGCCGTATACCATGAATTCACACCATCACAAGCATCAGTTTTACGTATCAGAAACAAAGCTTATTATTAGAATACTAGCATTATTATAGTCTAAGGCAGTTTCTTTCACTTCGTAGCTTTACATTTCCCGCAATGAAGAAAAAAGTACATGAAGACAGTTGCTAGAACTACATTATGGAAAACAAGAAATCCTACATAAAATGAACTAATTTTAACATGAAAATTTCCAATCAGCAGCGCAAATGAAACAGATCTAGCAATTTAGCTAATCAGTCATCCTCAAAACCTACGGATCAAATCTCGTCGGAAGAATTCAGAAGAATGTGCAAATCTACAATCGGTGGCACTGGAATATATGAAGAGAAAAATGGAATATGAATACGTGAAAACGTGCATACGAAACTTACCGAAAAAGGATTGACCTCTTCCTCCGCGAAAGGGTTAGCATCGAAGCGACTCATCGAATCTCAAAAATGAAACTGCCAACACTAAGGCAATGCGATATAGATCTGAATTTGAGACACTGAGAATAAAAAAGGTTTGATGACAATGATAGTTAAAGGAAACTAAAAGACGGATTTGGAGAAGATAAAGGGGAGAAAGAAGTGTGACCAAAGTGAAAGGATCAAGTAAGCCGCGGTTGGGGTTTTAAATACGAATCGTAATGGGCTTGAATTATGTCCAATTTTGGGCCAATTCCGCGTCTTTCTTTAGAGGTTAGCAGCATTATTCCTTTTAATTAATTAAACAAAGGGATTAATTGTATATTGAGAAAAATGGATTAATTGCACATACGTTTTCAAACTATCATGTTTCGGTGTTGAAATTTGTCACGAAATTTCAAAAATTGATCAATCAAGTCCCTTGAGTATTAGACGTGAAGCATTATTGATTCACAATTTAGAGAAAAGAGAGACAATGTTATTAAATTTTATGCATGTAAATCCAAAGCTTTTCACATTAATGCTTAAAATTTTGATTACATATTTGACATCCAAGATGAGGACTGAACTAACAGAAAGATCTTATGGATACGATAGTGATATTTTAAAGATCTAATTATAATGTTTTAAAGTTTGAAGAGTAATTTAAAATCTAGTGATAGTTAATCATTTTGTGTTTGGAATTGGGGGTAATTAATCTTAAAAATATATATTTGTTGATTTCTTTATTTTAGATCTCCTTAACAGGCAACACCTTAAGGATTAAATTACTAGTGATGAGAGTCATGCTGTTGAAGGGAAAAGACATTTAATTTGGATGATGATTCTCTCTCTCTCTTAACAAAATTGGATAGTGATACTTAAATTTAATACATAGAAAGAAATTAAGATTCAATATGATCTTAATTGTTGTTTAAAATCGTTAATCCGAGAATCAATTGAAGTATTGGACGGTGGATTCGTGATTTGTTATCAATCAATGGAGTTGAATTAAACAACCGATTGATTTTTTAAAATAATGTATTGTATTGAAGTGAAAGTATGAATAAAAAATTGATGATGTATGATTGGACCATCCATCCATCCTCTTATGAGAAAGCTTATAGAAAATGAATGAATAAGGGAGAGATCCACCACCCACGACATCCCCAGCCTGAAGGGAAAAGAGCAGTTATTAAAGCCCAACAACAAATATTTTAAGTCCAAAAGGAAGCCCAAATCTAATAACTGAAAACTGACAAATCAGCAGCGCATGTGAAGGTGGAACCAGCCACCCATTCCCCTCCCATCCTCACCAAAGCCATCGCAACACCATCCTCATCTCTTTTCACTTGACCACCTGAAAAGAGAAGCTAGAAATAGAGAGGAGAAATGATGCAATCTCGCTTTACCTCTGTTGTTCGTGCCATATCATCCGCCGCAAAGGCAAGGCCCTTCTCATCCACCATCGATTCACCTACTCCCACCAAACCCGATTTCCCTCCCACCCTTGCTGGCCTCCGGGCCCGCCTTGCCGCCGAATCTCCCACCCTCTCCGATTTTGTCGGTCTCCAAACCAATAACCTCTATTCGGTCGAAGTCGGCACCAAGAGAAAACCGCTCCCTAAGCCCAAATGGATGAGAGAATCCATTCCCGGCGGCGAAAAATACGTTCAGATTAAAGCCAAATTAAGGGAATTAAAACTCCACACTGTCTGCGAAGAAGCTCGATGCCCCAATCTTGGCGAGTGCTGGTCCGGTGGCGAGACTGGGACCGCAACTGCCACCATAATGATCCTGGGTGATACTTGTACTCGCGGTTGCAGGTATTCCTTCTTTTTTTAAATAAAAAGTAAATGTGATGCCTATAAATATATATATTTACTTATCTAATTTTATTGTTTGTGATCTTTCTAGGTTTTGCAACGTGAAGACGTCGCGAACGCCGCCTCCACCAGATCCCGATGAACCGAGGAATGTTGCGGAGGCAATTGCATCGTGGGGTTTGGATTACGTGGTGATTACGAGCGTGGACCGGGATGATTTGGCTGATCAAGGAAGTGGGCATTTTGCGGAAACCGTTGAGACGTTGAAAACTTTGAAGCCAAATATGCTTATAGAAGCCTTGGGTATCAATTACATCTTAAACTTTACTTAAATTTTTACTTATTGGCATGTCCTCTGACACTGAAGGTTGAAGCTTAGCTCCTTTCTATATATAGATAATAAGTAAATGCCCTTGTAGAAGTAAAATCCTTAGTCAGGTTCGGCATTTATGGTTGTTAGGGATATTTTCACAAAATTCTGTAGTTTGACATAAACAAAAAAATTGCAACGAGGGGCTGTTCTTGCTTATTTACCTCTTCAGGATTTCTTATCCAGTCTGAGTTCGTACATCGTAGCTGATTTTGGCTTGCACTGTTTTCTATCTTTTAGTTCCTGATTTCCGGGGAGATGCTGGCTGTGTAGAGAAAGTTGCAAAATCTGGATTGGATGTCTTTGCTCATAATATTGAGACTGTTGAAGAACTTCAAAGGGTTGTACGTGATCACCGTGCTAATTTTAAGCAATCTTTGGATGTTCTAATGATGGCCAAAGAGTATGCTCCTGCTGGAACACTTACCAAGACTTCGATTATGTTAGGATGTGGAGAAATGCCTGATCAAGTTGTGAAAACAATGGAGAAGGTCAGAGCAGCAGGTGTTGATGTAATGACATTCGGTCAGTACATGAGACCATCAAAGCGTCACATGCCCGTATCAGAATATATTACACCTGAAGCTTTTGAAAAATATCGAGCCCTTGGCATGGAAATGGTATGCCTGTGATGTTTGATTCTAAAACTTATAGTTTTCTTCACAAATTACCAGCTATGTCTCTGCTCATATTGATTGAATGCCTAACCAATTTACCTTATCTGGTTTCTTTTGATAATTTTCTTTGTCTGTCTTTGGCTTGGTTGACTACAATTGCTTGTTGAAAGAAAAAGGGTATCTTCCTTTAATGGATCTTGTTAAGTTGCTTTTACCAATGGTTTTTAAGTGCTTTTGCGGAAGGGATCTAAAATTGAGAAATGAAAATGTTAGAATGTATGACAATATAATTGCCAATGCTAGCTTGCCAACTATATTCATCTCATCTTTTTGCTTTCCCCTTTTAAAACACCTGCCATTCATGATTGGAGCTGACAGTTAACGAGTTCTAATAATTTGTACTACTGGCACTCATATCCATTCCAGGTTGATGTAGAGCTTTCTCAACGTATTCTTAAAAGTGATTTTTAGGATAAAGTTTTGTTTATTTTCATTCATAAATTTGCATACATGATATGTCTATAAGTTGTTTAAAATGAGATTCGAACAAGCCTACGAACAACCATAATGTTTATTTTATAGAAGATAATGAAATAATAAAAATAAAGAGATGAAATCTTAACTGGTATGTCTAAATTCCTAATACTGATAGGGATATATTGCTAATTGTTTTGCTTTGCTATTATGCATAGTCTTAATTAGTTTACACATCATTCTTTAAGAACTCTTTAAGTTTCTTAAATAAATATACTAGTTTGCTATTGCAATAGTGTTTCTTTTTTGCCAGAATATTGAATCAGCTATTGAAGTTGTAATAGTACTTAGTAAAAAAGTGTGAATATGCAGGGATTTCGATATGTGGCATCTGGTCCCATGGTCAGATCATCCTATAAGGCAGGAGAATTCTACATCAAATCTATGATAGAATGTGATCGTTCTGCTGCTTCTTCATAGTTCCTTTTCTCTTCATTCCCTATGTTATTCTTTTTCTTTGGCTATCATTAACTTGCTTCTGATACTACACAGTTTGGCTAATAAATTGGTTTGGAGGCTGACAGCCAATGATTCGGTACTCCAATTGTTGCAGTATATTGGCACCAATTTCTAATTGAGATTTGTATTGTATTTGTTGATGTTGTAATTGTACGTAAGCTACACTTTTGCTGCTTTATGAAATATTATGATCAAGGTTTAGGTTTTAATTGTATAATCATGCATTTTTGCCCTCTTAAGTACTATACAAGTGTTTTCATTCTCATTCCATAGGGCTGCTAGCCTATGTACGAGGGTGTTAGAATTTGTGATCATGCTCAAACTCCTTAGACATTGTATCAGATAGGAAATATTTTATTTTTCATGCCTGTGCCAATAAGCTACCAAATGCTTAGACTCTGTTAGGCTTACTAAAAGACTTCAGTATATAAGCATGAGCCTATATTTTGACTTGTCCATATAGTATACGATTGAATTATGAAAAGAGAATTGTTTAGGATCAAAATGGGATAGCAATGGGGCCCCCAAATCCTTTTGGACCTCAGCACATTTTTAGGCCCTTAGTTTGCAGTCTATGGGTTTAGGTTGCTCAATTAACAGCTCATATACGAAGAACAAAGAAAGAATGGTCATGCATGGATGGGTTTAGACCCTTTAGTTAGTGTTGTGTTGTTTGGGATTAGTTTAAACTTGTTGTCGCCATAATAAAGTTAGATGGAACATTGATCGGACGTTAAGTTTGAAGTTAATTCAAAAGATTGATTCACATACTTGTCTTAACTCTTAAGATATTGCAATTTTTCCTTTGTGAATTCCATCTCGTTTGTCCCAAAAAAAAGGCAGCAAATGAAAATGTCAGTTTTCTTAAAATGCAAATGTACAAATATAAAAATATCCTGGGGCTTTTTTTCCATTCCATGCATGCTTCTTGTCTCAGTTGCAGTATCAGCTTAAGCTTGAAGGCACACCAATGCTTTGGCTCTGTTGATGCAGAGGTCTCAAGACACGGTCTGGTGGACATGGCACCAGAGCTGGAGTAGGATGTGCAATGAAAGTAGGAGTTTCCTCACCAGGCATTAAAACTGATACTTCATTCGCATAAACTGTCATCTGCATAATTAAACAGATTTTCAATGTTTTAAGCAAAAAAACAGCCAAGTAATCGTAAAGAAGGAAGAGGATCCAAATCAGTGAAGGTACATTAATTCATGAAACCAGACAAAGTCTTAATTGTGGTTTAACATTTATTATTATATTGTTCGTCCATTAACCAAGGGAGTTGAAAACCTTAGAAGAGACAAAAGGATGAGTTATTGCATTCTTGGGATACAAGCATAAATAGCATATAAAAATAATTGAAGTAAGATAAGAATAATTATATGTAGCCAACACCATTCCCCACTAATAAAACAAAACCATTGTCTGCAAAATTTTCTACCTTTTCCCCACAAATAAAGGGGTGGGGGTTTCCAACAACCAGATGACATTGAAAAATAGGCACAACTCAACTAGGCAAGTAGCTAGCAAGCAAAGCTGAGATGATATATTATTAAACTAAGGGAAAGATGAAAGCGTGCCATGCTTTGATCATACAAAGTGGGGAATCCACAGCACCATAAGTTAGTATTATTCTATGCTTCAGCTAAGTAACACATCAGGTGATGGTGTTGGCCAATGGTTTAGCCAAAACTTGCATCCAACCAACAATTCAGCATGGAACGCTCCACCCTTTTGTCAATGCACTTAATGCAAAATGACATTAATATATGAGGATATGGCATTAAAGATTTTGTTGCTATCCCCTGTTAAGATCTTAAGGCGATGTTCCTTCATTTTGACACCCCCCCCGGGTTGCCGACTTTTGATTGGATGGAAGCTCAAAAAGTCAAAATGATGGGAAAGATTTAGATATTAAAAAATAAACAAAAGTTAGGCAACACTTCAAGTCTGCCGGTCATTAAGTGTGACATTTGAGACAAAGATCACATGCTGGTGATGCATAATGCTCTCATTACCCCTGTGAACCCACATAGACAGCATACAGATATATAATGCTTATCCTGTGTTGTGTATCTATGTTATAAGATATTATTACTATAATAATACATAATGCACACCGCTGTGTGAACTGAGAATTCCAAGCCATCCACTGCCATCTTCCATGGAGATGATGGGATTAGTATTTAATTGGCATGCCTTATCCTAGAATTAACCCACAATCCTCAATCAACAAATTAAGCTAAACCCTAAATGCTAGTAGAGCCATATAGCATAATACCATGGGGACAAACAAAAAGGCCATGGTTTCACGAGTGAGAAAAAGGAGGCATGGCAACTGGCAAGATGGTCAGCATACATGTAGAAGATGGGTCCTTGCCACTAACCTTTTTGTCTAAGGAAAAGAGATTTTGTCCTCAACAAGACCAAAAACAAAGTTGTCCACAAATTGAAATACTTAAATAACCCAATATACACGCAGTTGAAGGTTACTGTATGATAGTATCAAAGACTAAGTTGAAGCCTTGAAAACTCTTTCTTTTTTTTTTTTTTTAGAAAAATATCATGGAGACACTTGTACTATAAATTAGATTACATTTTGCTTTCTCTACTAAAAAAAATAAATTAGTCCTTATACATTAGATTAAAAAGCAAATCGATCCTTTTATTAGAAATTCCTTCTATTTCTACTGTTAAAATCTTATCTTTGTACATCAACACGGAGTACACATGATAAGCCAAGTGTTACTGCCTAATTATTTTATTAGTCACGCCAGTTTTTAATAATAAAAATTTTAACAAAAAAATAATTTAGTTTTTGATTTAATGTATAGAGATTAATTTATTTAATTTTTTAATAAAAAAGATAAAATGCAATTTAACTCCTCTATGATAACTTTTTTTATTTTTTAAATTTCGTCCGGTGTTTGGAGGAAGATAAAAGAAGAGGAGCACAAACTTTATGATAAAAGTGTAGCAACGAAATGGATTAGTTTTGATGCAACAATGCAGTGTGCATAATGATCAAAGTGATGCACCAAATTAGCTATAATTAGAGACACAACAAAAGAAGAGTCACAATCATGCTGCCAAGCCCACTCATTAACTCTGCTAAACAGCAAAAATAAAACATCAAATTGCAAGAAACATATATAGAGATAGAAAGAGAGTGAAAGGTAACCATTTCTAATATTAAAGTTTTCATGTATAATCCTTTTCTATTATTCTGAATCACTCATTCCATTTTGTTTCCACATACCAAGAAAATCTTATGGCAAATTTCGAATACTTGAATTCAACCAAAAAAAAAGGGAAAGTTTAGAGAGAGAGAGAGAGCTTACTTTGGGAGAAGGGTAATTAAGCTTGGCATTGAAAATATTGTGAGACTCAAGGTCATTAGAGGTTGTAGAGGTATCGGAAGTTGGCCTGATGAACCTCTCGAAGATAGCCATAACAAGGAACATTGATATGAGAATTGCAGTAGCTACAAACCCAAACGACACCGCATTCACCGAGTTGTCGAAACGTCTCCAATGCTCTTCCCTCTCTAAACTCAATGGATCCACTGTGGCCGTAGGTGGCACCGTTTCCCAGTAATATTCACCACCCATTAACCCAAAAACACACCAACCAACCTTGTTGTATAAGGAGCAGAATCAAGCAAAAACACTTGTAAACATGATCAGAGAGCCATCCTATTCCCATATATGCATGTAGTATGATAGTATCCTATCCTCCATTAATTATAACATGCCTCAACAAAAAAAAACACCACTTCAAGTTTGAGGCACTGGAATCTTCTTTCTCTCAAGGTTTCGCCTTTATATATATATATATATATATATATATAATATGCACCAACACTTTGAATGTTCTTTGCCCTTCAAGCCTTTTAAGAAGAGAGGATGGATGAACAGGTTATTACCGCCGGTTGAAAATGAGAGAGCTTTTTTGGGTTGTCTGAAAAATAGACCTTTTATTGCTTCTTCTTACTCACCTCTTGGCTCTTACAAATCAATCTTTGCATTCTCCTATATATATGTAAAAAATATAGATATAGTTACTGTTGTTCAAAATTTTTTAAAATAAAATCATTATTACTATTAATGCAGCATTTACTCCAAATATGATGCTACGAAAAGTTGTCACTATACAAGAACCACTATCATTACCGGAGTTTAGATTTTTTTTTTTTATTGACTGACATTAATTTAGAATCTTTACTTAAATCTAAGGTTTTAGTACATATTTTTTCTTAATTATTGGAAATTTTCGTATTAAAAATTTTCAGACCGGATTTGGTAGTTCTTAGCAAGGTAGTTCATTAATTACAAAATTAGTGTTCTGGATTAACTTTTTTGGGCAGCATTGTTGCGTTTGAACTTAGGAATACAATGTTGAATATCAACCCCAATGTGTTTTGTTAGTGGTTATTGTTGTTTGAAGTTTAGCTTTTGTCAACAGTAATGAAGTGACACAATTAGAAGTCGAGGATGTAAGTGGCACTCTAAGAAAAATGGAAAATAAAATTTGGTAAAGCAATGGTTTGCATTGAAGACAATGGTTGAAGAGGACGTGCTAGAGCACATTCAGGAT
Organism: Gossypium australe; assembly: GCA_005393395.2. Lineage (NCBI taxonomy): Eukaryota > Viridiplantae > Streptophyta > Magnoliopsida > Malvales > Malvaceae > Gossypium > Gossypium australe. Next base: position 44,620,351 of record CM016626.1, read on the forward strand.
GCCAAAACTCTCAAAGAAGAATGGGATACATTGGCAAGTTTGTTCTCAAAGAGAAATAAAACAAAGCTTCAACTCCTCGAGGGCGAATTATTGTCGATGGCACAACGTGACATGACAATCTCGCAGTATTTCCACAAGGTGAAGTCGTTATGCTGAGAGATTGGTGATTTGGATCCACAAGCTCTAATTGGGGACACCAGGGTGAAGAGGATAATCATTTATGGTTTGAGACTAGAGTTCAGAGGCTTTGTTGCTACAGTACAAGGATAACAAACCCAACCATCACTTGTTGAGTTTGAGAATTTGCTTGCTGATCAAGAAGTGTTAGCAAAGAATATGGGAGGAGCAAATAGTTTATGCCAACAAGAGCAGTTGGAATTTCAAGCAGCAATGTGGATCGAAAAGAAACAAGGACAAGGCAGAGAGTTTCTGAGATGAAAGGAGTTCTCATACAGGAGGAGACTGCAAGCTGGTTAGTCTTTGTGATGTTGATTATGTGGGTGATCATGATACCCAACGCTCAACGACTGGGTATGTGTTTTTGTTTGGGTTGGAAGCAGTTTCTTGGTGCAATAAAAAGAGTATATTGTTTCTTTGTCAACAACAGAAGCTGAATATCGAGCTGTAACGATGGTAGCTCGAGAAAGTACTTGGCTAGTGCAAGTGTTACGGGATTTGCATTAACCAATAAAGTGTGCTACTCCTCTATTCTTTGATAACGTGTCAGCAATGTGTTTGGCGGAGAACCTAGTTTTCCATACAAGAACTAAACATGTGAAGGTTCATTATCACTTCATCAATGAGAAAGTGCTGCAAGAAGAGATTAAGTTGCAACATGTTAAGATGGAAGAGCAAGTTGCATACTTATTCACGAAAGGCATGAGTAGCAATGAGATTGAAGTTTTTGTCACCAGCTAGGTATGTTGGAAAGGAAGTAAACTGGTTTAGAAAGGGAGTGTTGAATATCTAACCGCCTCCAAACGTGCAAACATTTAAAATAAAGATCGTGCAAATAAAATATACAATTAAAGTGCAGTATCAGAAAGCAAATAGGTCAAATTGTAATATAGAAGTGTTGCAACGAAACATCGGTAAGTATTTCGAGGATCGTATCCAATGGAGGTTGAATTAAATCTAAAATTATCTTCAATGGTAACAGGTCTAAACAGTAATCACTAAAAATTATATTACGATAAGTAATAGTAAAAATTAAGGTCATAAAATAAAAACAAAATTATTAAAATGAAGTTGACAAACGAAAAACTCTCTAATAATAAGTAGAAGATTAACTCGCTTCAATGGTTGTAATTAACTTCAAAATTCGGGTTTTATTAGTGAATCAGTTATTAACTAACCCGTATTACCTCTTGGCCTTTACTAATTAATTAATCGACTAGTACTCACTTATCTCTCGATCTCACTTTTGTAACCGGGATAAATCACGATTTACTCAGCAAACTTATCTCTCGACCTTGTTTCAATCCTAGGGTTTAAGCACACATAAATTTATACCAACTAAATCGTATGAGAAACCCTCATTCTTCCATTAATCACTCCCACATCCACTCATTAATATGCCTAAAGGACTTAGCCACTCATTGATTCAATTACCATCTTCATTAGAATTAAATTAATCATGCAAAACACATAAATTAAATTAAAACAAAAGAAGGATATAAATTGATCCGTTTGATAAACTGGATGTGCTCAAATCCGCGAAATCATTTAATAGTTGTCGAGATATCGTCGTTTGCAAAAGAAACGTAAAAGAAAATTATGAAAATACTTAATAACGAAGACTTGGACTCAAATTGAATCCAAGTTGAATAACAAGAAATAAAACTATTTTTAAAATAAAATAAAACTAAGTTAAAATCCTAAACTACTAAACTAAAACCCTAAAACAGCTTGGCAAAAGCTCTCTCTAGTTGAGCATAAGCCTCCTATTTATAGGCAAAGTTAGTAGCCCTAATTAGGTCAATTACAAGCCTCAATTGCACTAAATATTGGTTGTACGGACGAAATCACCCTTGCTTAATTTTTGCCCTCTGTCAGACCTATGTCGTGGCACAGCCTAGTGCGTGTTACGATACACAACTTCGAATATAAATTCTTATGCTCATTCAGCTGTGTTGCGACACTGGAAGCTTGTGTTGCGACTCGATTTTCGTTCCTGATGTTTTTGGAATTGATAATAGGGGTCATACACACTCAATTAAATCATTAAAACTACCTTAAAGTCGACATTGACCCAATGGTCAACTAACTCGAAATATTGTGTACAAATGTTTATTTTGTAATAATTTAAATATAAACTAATAAAACTTAAAATGCAATAATTAAACACTAAATGACTTAAAACAAGCTCGTTAAGTGTCAAAAAGTATTTAAATTGCCACTACAATTTGTGGCAGGTCAATATCAACACCAGCTTGATGGAAAATATGTTTTGTTAGTGTTTATCGTTATGCAAAGTTTAACTTGTCTTTAGTTTTTAGGCACTAAGTTTAGTTTAAGTATTTTGTTAGTAGTAGAATAAATACCACATTATTTAGGAATAAAAAGCAAAAGGTTATGAGTTTATATAAAAACCCATATCCTACCTAGCTTAGCTCAAAAACATAAAGGTAGTGAGACTTTGGGTCTATATAAAGACTTATATTATAATTATTATTTGCATCAAACCAAATATTGAATCTTCTATTTGGTTTTTTAAAGTCTTCCTTTATTTTCTTGTTTTGGAGTTTTAGGAGGTGTAGCTAAATTTTAGTTTAATGGTGTCATGAACTCAAGTGTTCTACAACCACAGAGCATACCAAGAAAAGTTTCACTCTTTCCAACTTGACTTTGATACCAATTGTAGAACACTTAGGTCCACGAAAACATTAAATTGAAATTTAGCTACACCTCCTAAAACTCCAAAATAAAAAAAATTAAAAAAATGAGGAATTTAAAAAACCTAATAGAAGATTCAATATTTAGTTTGGTGCAAATAATTAATACTTACAACATAGATTTTTATATAGACCCAAAGTCTAACTACCTTTATGTTTTTGAGTTATGTGGGATATGGATTTTTATAAAAACTCATAACCCTTTGCTTTTTATTCCTAAATAATGTGGGATCCATTCCCTTACTAATATAAAACTTAATACTAAAATTAGTACTTAAAGACTACTCACCAAAGTTAAAATTTTTACAATATAAACATTGACAAAATATATTTTTCAGTAAGTTAGTGTTGATATTCAAGACTCCCCCTCAACACTAACTTTCACCACGCCAAACTGATGGCAGAAGCTTCTGAGTTTGTTGTTAGAAAAGCCTTTTGTAAACAAGTTTGCAGTCAACTACACACGGCTTCCTTTGTACTTCTACAAATTTTGCAATTTCTTCTTATCACCTATCATGTGATTTGAGTAGCTCGAACCAACAATCCAATGGTTCTCATGATCAATTTGATTAAACATTAAAATTGTAAGAACCATCTCCTTTTTCGCAACAAATAATGCCTCAACATCCCATTTTTCTTCACTGTTGACAGTAGCAACATTACCTTTCATAGGCTTTTTCTTCAACCAGCAAGTGTGTGCCTTATGACGCTTTTTATTGCAATTGTAGCAACTCCTTCTAAACTTTTTGTCACTGACATATGGCTTCGCAACTCTCCCTACACGAGAACTACCTTTATCCTGAAAACTCTTCCCTCCCGTATTCTTTACTAACGCTTCTTGACCAACAAACAAATTCTCAAACTCAACAAGTGATAGTTGGATTTTCCATCCTTGTATTGTAATAACAAAGCCTCTAAACTCTGGTCTCAAACCACGAATGATTATCCTCTTTACCCTGGTGTCACTAATCAGAGCTTGTGGATCCAAATCACCAATCTCTCGGTATAACGACTTCACCTTGTGGAAATATTGTGAGATTGTCATGTCATGTTGCACCATCGATAATAACTCACCCTCGAGGAGTTAAAGCTTTGTGTCATTTCTCTTAGAGAACAAACTTGCCAATGTATCTCATACTTCTTTGAGAGTTTTGGCATCTGGAGCACATCCTCTTCAACTGTCGTCTTCAATGCGAACATTGCTTTACTGAATTTTATTTTCCATTCTGCCGACAACTTGCAGGTCCGTCATTGTATCAACAGATGATTCTTACAATTAAATACCTAAAGGGTGAAAGTATTTCGTGAAAAATGTACCAAGTAGTTCCCAGAAAAGAGATGTGGGTCACAATGGACACTCTTAAGTATCAAGTCTTTCATTAACTAGAACATTTCCTAGGCATGCAATTTCACACTACCGCACTTCTTTCCAAAAACTAAGCAACCAAGGAAAATTTCAAGTATGAGAATTTCTTTTTTGATGTGGAAGATCAGACAATATCGCAACCACAAAGCATACTAAGAAAAGTTCCACTTCTTTAACCTGGCTTTAATACCAATTGTAAAACACCCAAGCTCACGACACCGCTAAACTAAAATTTAGCTACACCTCCTAAATAAGAAAATAAAGGAGTGATTTAAAGAACCAAATAGAAAAATTAATATTTGATTTGGTGCAAATAATACTTACAACATAGATCTTATATAGACCCAAAGTCTCACTACCTTTATGTTTTTGAGCTATATAGGACATGGGTTTTTAACCCTTTACCTTTTGTTCCTGAATGATGTGGGATTTATTCCACTACTAACAAAATACTTAAACTAAACTTAGTGCTTAAAAACTAAAGACAAAAACTAAACTTTCCACAACGATAAACACTAACAAAACACATTTTTCAACAAGCTGGTGTTGATATTCAACATACAAAATAAAAAATTTAGATCTAGCAAAAATGATTCGCATATTGATTTTTAGGAATCAATTTTAGCTTGTTTTTATATGTTGAAACATTAACAGAGTGATAAAATATTTATATTTAAGTATTCTATTAACATAAATTTTAGATTCATTCTTTGAAAAACTTCATACTTTAAACTCTAAAAGAAATTTAGATTCAACATTTTTTCTATTTTTATAGGTTTCAACATCCTTTTATATAAAAAAAAAAGAACCTTAAAATGAAAAATAATACTATATATTTTATTTGGATGTTGATATAGTGTACAGCAAGAGAAGAAGGCAAGGAGGAGACAATAAGGGGTAGTGGTGGGGCTATGAAAGCTGGTTCACCTAAAGAGACAAAAAGTTAGGATAGGAACTAGAGGGCAAGCTGACTGTTTGAGGAAGCAATTGTTTAGAGTAACTTTAGGGTGTTGAAAAATGATCCTTTTTTCATCGTTGATAAGGGTATTATGGAGAAATCCTCTTGTCCACTAGTGTAACGTGGAAAATCATCGTGAAGGAAGTAATCATCATTTGATATGTGAAGGGCATGCATTGTGAAGCCCATTCTGTTATGTATTCGATCAATACAAGGTTGTTATACTCAGGTGGATCCCACATAAATTTAAGGTTTTGTTCATACTTGAGGAATATTCATACCTAAAAGCTAGATGCTTAGCCATTCTGAGGAGAACAGAGGGTTGGGAGCCTTCTTGGTATAGCAGGTGGTTGAGAACGTAAGGGGGGCAATGCGTCATTGTTTGGAGTAAGTGATCGAGCAAGATACTTTTTTAGGTGAAGTCAACAAGAAATCAATGATGTCTATGCTTTTAATACATGTCTAAGAGATGGAGTATAACAAATATATACGAGCTATATGAGAAAATTATTAAAGAAGATAGATATTGATATTTTGTTTTTATTTTTTTAGTTTTAATAATAGAGTAATAAAAAGTGTTGGATAAATTCTAACTTATTATACTGATATACAAAATATAACGAAAAAATACTAACTAGAGCCTCTAAATTTGTTAGTAGCAAGCAATCAACAACAAAGGATCTGGTTACATGAACCATGAGGTGATCCCTTATACACATCTAACTTGATTTTCGAGCACTCAAAATACAAACAAAGAAAATAATTTATTTATCGATCACTTCCCTATAGGTTTTTATCGATTTGTGCATCCTTCAATTGTAAATTTTGAAATACTAGTTGACATTTCTATGTCAGCCAAATTTATTTCTCATTAATCTATCTTTCAAATTTTCTTATATTTCGATGAAGAAATAAGAAATAAAGGAAAGAGAAAAAAAAAACTTTTTTTTTGGAAAATTTATATAAAATTTTGATGTTTAAAGTTTATAGTTGCTTCTCTTAATAATGTAGTATACGAAGTTCAAATGTAGACTTCTCATTGAGAATATAATATACCTTATCATTGCTAATAATACTTGTTGGTTAAATTTAAATATTTTGACACAATTAATTAAAATAAAATTATTATGATACTAACTATTATCAACCCACTGACCTGCTAGTCCGTCAAGTCTTGACTTGCACTCTGTATTAGTTTGTACATGCGTAGTATGGGCGATCCCTAAATGAAGACACATAATATGTAATATAAGTTCGCCTACACACGGTGTGAATTCACTTTGAGTATACACGTGTTAACTCTAATGTAGGGTATGTGTCATCATGGATGGAAACCTACCTAACATGTCACATCTATGAACAATAATCGTATCGTATACATACATAGAATTAATTCATCTGAAGAGACACACATAAAAACACTCAACAAAATTATCTTATTTCTCAAAAAAATTATTTTATATTCACATAATTCTAGATGTTTTTGTCTTGTTCTACAATGATTAATTTTCAGTTTTTTTAAAATATAAATTATATTTTATTTGGATTCAAAATCAAATCTACACGCACTTTTGAAACTCTTTTGATATTGGGTTAGCAAAGATTATGAAAAAATATTTTTAGTATTCAATAAATACATTCACTGAGGAAGTTAGAAAAAAAGAATTAGGCAGAATTAAATTATAGATTTTTACAATAATAAAAATATAATTTCATCATTTTAATAGACATATCTTTATAATATTTAAAAGATTAAATTAAAATTTTATTAATTATAAAATACTTAAATAAAAAATTTATTTTAGGGTCTGGGCCATACCAACCCCTTCGCTGTCACTAATTATATTTTAATTAATTTTAGTCATGTTGTTTTTGCATCCCACAAATTTTTTTTTTATAGCTTTCCATTTCACAATTTGAAATCAAAATTGATGATAATTTTTTAAAAAAATATTAAGTTAATTCCCATAAGCATATTTAAAAAGAAAGAAAAAGAAATCTCCATATGTGGTGTGGTGCCGAGTGGTCCAATTCAAGGTAGAACACTTCACATGCCTCCCTTGCATGACTTTACAGCCACAGGGGACGGGGGACCACGTAAAACACGTGTTATCAATCTGAGTACTAAACCCATCATGCCACCTGCCCGTATCTTATTGAACTCTCATCTGCCACCCGCACAACTCCGTCAATGGCCATTGGGCTTATGTGGGGTCAGCTCACTTGGCCCGTGATAGTCTTGGGCTCATGTGAAGTCTTAACTGCTAACCACCTTTTATTTTATTTTATTTTTTTGCTTTGGCTCTATCATTCATAGTACTCATTCTTTCTCTTCTTTTGATGGTGCTGCGGCGTGTGTATAGTACAGAAATGATGGTTCGGTCGTGTAATGAAATTATGGGCCCACTATTTTGAGAACTGGGCCTCCGTTTGTTATTCTACAAAATTTTCCAGCCTTTAATTACTATTGTTTATCACAATATTCCTTAATTTATCTTACTTTAAAAATAAAAATTAAAAATATTTTATATTAATTTAAAATGTATTAAAATGAAAACATTTTTTTAATACTACATCGAATTATTACAACATTTTATTTTTTTAAATTAATCAGGAAGATAAAAAAAATTAATGCCAATTTTATTTTTTATTTATGTAAAACGAATTGGTTTCATTAGTTTTTACATATTTTCACTTTTTTTTTTATAATTAATATTTCAACAATCCATTTATCATATTTCATATTCTGTTCATATAGGTTACACATGTAAATTTTGATATAAATTAAAAAAATCTAACTATTTATTTTATGTGAAAATTTTTAATCGTTCAATAAATATTATTATATACATTATTTTAGATCAATATGATAGAAATATCGAATTGGTTCAAAAATTATATTCATAACAAGTACGACTATATTGATAAATTCAATCGTTAAAATATTAATTATATAATAATATATGAAAAGATGTAAATTTACTTTAATTTTATATCGGTGTAAGTGAATTACTCTCTTATTTTCATAATAAATTATATTTTACCACATTAGATTGCATATTAAATTAAATATCATGTGAATTTTGAGATTTATTATAACAACCTGATTTTTCAGTGGTGTCGGAAACAGTGGTTTTGAGACCACCAAATTTATTTAATATTTACGAGTCAAATATGGTTTTAAAAAGATTTTTGAATTTGTAATTTGTGTTTTATAATGATTTATTAGGTTCGAGTGGTAAGACCCTAGGTCAAGTGGTTTTAGAAAGTGAGGTATCGGGACCTCGTTTCTATAAACCAAGCCGTAAATATGTTTATAAATATTTACGGAGGGTCATTAAGATGGGATTATAGTCCCGTTGAAAAAATTTAACGTTTTGATAGTTAATTAATTAAAAATAACTAAATTGAAAAAGGTACAAAACTTGCTAATTATAATATTTAAGTGATTAAGTGGCGTGATTAATAAATAAGAAAGAACTTAAGTAATAAATATACCTAAATTAAATGGTGGGACGGCATATGAAGATAAAATAATAAAATAAAGCAAATGAATGGCAAAATAGTAATTTTGATGAAATTAAAACATACAAATTGAATTTTAAATCTTCTAATTTTGGCTTAAACCGACATAGGAGAGAGCTCTTTTTACTTCATGTGAGTTCAATTCTGACCCGTTTCTTGTAATTATTATGTTTTTAAGATTGTTGCATTAGGTCCAACTAAACCTTACCTTAGTTTTTTATTTTATTAAAAATTTTGGAAGTTGTCATTAATGAATATTAAATGTTTTTTTTTATGAATAACATGGATTTAGAGCTTTGATTGTGTTGTATGATAATTTTATAAAGGGATTCTGTTAAATATTAATTTTAGGATTAAATTGTGAAAAGGTCAAAATATTAGGGTTTGATAGAGAATTTTGGATTATTAGGGGCTTTATAATGGCTTAGAATATTTGGATAAATTATTGATTAAGAAAAATTAGTTAATTTGATAGATTAACTAATTAAAAGATTAAATTATAAAAATTGTAGAAGTTTGGGGTAATTGTGTAAATTAAAAAAATAAAAGGGTATTAATTGTGAAATGAATTGGAAATGAAATATATGCTAATGAATGAGTAATTTTATATTTTAGATCAAGATTCCGTAGATACCCGTGAAAAAGAAAAAATAGCAGAATAGTCCTTGAACTTTTGCAATTACTACAATTCAATCCAGGTAAGTTCGTACGGTTAAAATTTAATATTTGTATAAATTGATGAATGGTAATATTTATTTATTCTATTGTTGAAAATGAATTATTGTTGGAATTATAATATTGAATTGGATTTCTGTTTGAATGGAACGCGAGATTTGAGTACATTCCTAATTTGGTGTATGATGGTATTGGAAAGAGACAACGACATTTTTCCCAAGTAAATCAAGGTTCATCATTTGTTGCGAACTCTCATGTTTTACTTTTTGTTTAGCGTATTTGGGTGAATCAGCTCTCACGAGCTTCTGTTCAGCTTTCGAGCTTCTGTTGGCATATTCAGATGGACCAGCTCTTATGAACTTCTGTTGACGATATACTCTTATCCGTAAGTCATTCTTCAAATGGAAAAAAAATAATTCGGTAAGTTGATTTATTAAATGAATTTGAAAGACATGTTATTTATTTTTATATTGATTTGAATACGGATGTATTTATCAATAGAAGCCGTGAATGACAAGAAATTAACAGTGAATGATAGGGAATTGACATGAATGATTTTATTTATTTGACTTGTTATATTAGGTTCGGTAAGATTTTGTTTAACCTATCAAACTTACTAAGCTTCATTAAGCTTATTTGTATTGTTTAATGTTTTTGTAGATTTTCAGAAGGTTGGACGATTGGATCAGCGCTCAAGTCACACTATCTAGCTTATCTCGGTAGTTTTTGAAACATTAAATACGGTTTATATGGCATGTATAGGCTTTTGTACGGACTTAGTCAAAGTTTAGCTTATGTAAATATTATGAATAATATTTTGTTTATATAACCAGCATACATGTTGGTATGAAGTTAATGTATGATTGTGATGTTAGTATAAGTGATACATGTATGTATGTTTTTTGAATTATAGTGAACTTTGGTAACTTGGTTAGATAAATTAAATAGGTAAGTGTGGATACTTGGTTGACATTTTTTTTAGTTGTCAGTTAAGGTGCCTAAGGGCATATTGGTTGTATGTGGTGATAATGCATGTTTGAGACTTGATTTTTAACTTATTTTGAATGCCTTGTTATGGCTTATTGATGTGCAATTTATTCAGGCTAGGTTGGTGTCAATTTGGGTGAGAAAAGTGGCTTAGAAAATGACCTATTTTCGTCCAAATGGGTAGAGACACAGACGTGTGTCTCAGTAATGTGTGACACACGGCCAAGTGACATGGTCGTGTGTCCCTTATATCTTTTTAAGAATGTAAGTCAGTATGCTCACACGGCCTAGCACACAGGCGTGTGACTTGGCCATGTGACCCAAGTCAGAGAGTTACACGAGCATGGACACAGACTGAGACATGGCCATGTGTCCCTATTTCAAATGCCCACACGGCCTGAGACACGGGCATGTCTCCTGACCATGTGAATCACACGACTGTGTGACCCCTGCAGTGTTGAAAATTTTAAATATTTCTAAAAAATTCTCTGAGTTTTTGATTTAGTCCCGACTTGTTTGTAATATGTATTTCGGGCCTTGAGGGCTCGTTTAAGAGACAATATATTTGATTTTGATTGGTTTTATTATGAATATTGATATGTAATGAAACGTTTGAAATTTCTGTTTGATTTGTCTGTAAACCTCAGTAATACTCTATAACCCTATTCCAGCGACGGATTCGGGTTAGGGGTGTTACATTTATCATTATTTTTTTTATAAATTTAATATGTTTATGTCAAATATATATATTTAAAATATGAACAAATAAAAATATAAAAGTTTTAGCCTTTTAAGAAATCAATTATGAAATTATTTAAAATATTATATTTTTACAAATAATAAATATTGTTTTGACACTATTAATACATACAATCTAAAAATACATATATAAAATGAGAATTAAATTTAAAATGTTATAATATCTATTATTTTAACTTTACAATTTCAACTAAAATCATATTTAATTTCATATTAATTATTTTTTTAAAATTTTTTACTTATATCGTAAATGTATCATAATTTAGTATATATAATTATTTTAGATGTGCCTCCAAGTTAGTTATCGCCCTCCTTTTTCCTCTCCCATCAACACTTTTTTCTTCTTCTTCTTCTTATTCACTACACATGTTTCTCTCTTTTTTGTTTGTAGAACTATTTTGTGGGTATCTTTGTTGTCTTCACAAGTTGTGATGGACAGATGATGGCGTCTGTCATTCGCTAAAACTCTACAGACCACTGGTAGTTTTTTCTGGAAAGTGTGTAACACCCCTATACCATGTTCGACCCAAGGAACCTGGTATAGGAATATTACATTTGGTACCAAAGTGATTTTGGCTAATCACTAAATATATTTGAACATAAAAACAAATAATAAATTTAAATAATTTATATTTTAGTCCCTACTACTACTTGGAACATATTTAATCTTTCTAAGTACATGACATTCTATTTAAAATTTTAAAACATACCCTCTTGATACTTGGAGATGTGATGAGATGAATGCTTTCAATCGCAAATATAACTCTTCAAAATTATTGTACCTAATCTGCGCACGGAAACAAACCGTACGCTAAGTATACGCTCAGTGGTATTACTATAATTCAAATACTTAAGGTAAAAACAATAAATATGCACATTTAATCTTACCACCATTTACTTTACTTTCAATGAATCATTCATGCATTTAAACTTTAAATTTACATATCTCCTTACTATATCAATATCCATTTCATGCATTTCATCAATAACCATTTCATAAACCATTATTTCATACATTTCATTTCCATATCCCAATTCAATATCTTATTCCATTTCATATCTAAAATTTTACAACATTAGTCTTTCAATAATCAGTTCATACGTTGTTCTATCATTTCTTATTAATAGCTATTTCCAAATAACACTTTTTTACTTAGATTTAAACATCACTTCACTATATCAAAAATCATATATTTTTTTTCAATATTTCATTTTAATATCTTATTTTAATTCTTATTCAAAATCACTCAATATCTTTTCTATTACCAATTCATTTATTTAAACATATTAACACGACTCGGACTTTAGCGGATACACGGATCCAATCAAAACACACCAGTATGGCACCCAGTGCCTCATCGAATAGTTCGAAGCAATAGTTGACACCCAGTGTCTCATTGACCAAGCCGAAGTAAGTTGGTGCCTAGTACCTCATCGAATCTATCCGAAGTAACAGTATGACACCTAGTGTCTCATCGACTCGAGGTCAAAGTATCCCTGAACACTTCCAATCCTATAGCATGCCAACTATATCTGACTCAGCCCGACTAGTTAATAGGGAATTCAAAACACATTTCAATTTCACTCAATATTTATATCAATTTCACTTCAATCGCAGTTTCTCATACTTTCAATTCAAATCACTTTCCACTTTCCAATCAATATACATTTTAAATACTCACATATATTCATAATTCAATTCCATTTTATTCAATTCAATATCAATACTCACTTCATTTTACTTACCATGCATTTTAATTAAAATATAACAATTAATAATAAATAGATTGGAATTATAGTAATGCAAACCATATATCCTCGTGTTATTCCTCGTCAACTTTCTCTTTCCCCTTCTTAGCCGATGTTTTCAGCACAACGTTAGCTACGAAAATTAAAACAATTTAAAATTATCAAAATAACACCAATTCACATCAAATACTTTGATTTTCTATTTAACTTTTGCCTAAAAAATTCCAATTTAATCTCTAACTAAAATTTTCTCCATTTTCATCTCCATTCACTCTTTATTTTCACTCAATTTCTACTTATAACTAAACTTAACTCTCTAATTTTCTCCTAAAACCCTAATTTTAAAATTCTCTCAATTTAGTCCCTATTACACAAAACTTATAACTTATTTTACAATTTAATCCTTTAACCAATTCTAACTTAAAATTCTATCAATTTAACCCCTAATTTATCAATTTGTTCAACATGAACTATGTCTAAAAATACAATAACTTCTAAAATTTTAACATAAATCAAGTAGTATTTTGTTTTAGGATTCCAAAAACTCAAAAATCATAAGAAAATGGGCTAAAATTGACTTACCAAATTAGCTTGGAACCTTTAAAACCTTATTTTTCCCTTTTTCTTTTCTTTCTTTCCCCCTTCTATGTTTGGTCCTTTGCTATTCTGTTTCTTTTCAATCTTTTGTTTTGTTTTATTTAGTTTAGTTTAGTTTAGTTTATATAATATAATATAATATAATATAATATAATAATAATATAATATAATAATATTCTTATTTATTAAGTAAATATATTTTTTAATTATAAAAATCTTTGATATTTTTCACATTAAACCGCGTCAACTATAGAAAATGATTTACTTGCCTCTTTAGTCCCTTTAATTTTTCTTTAATCTATAATTAAACTTTCACTCTTATTGCAATTTAGTCATTTTTCCTAGTTACTCCTAATTTAAGTTAATTCTCCTAACCAAAACTTAATCAACTACGTAACTAACTTCGTAAATATTTTTAATAAATATTTATGAAAACGGAGACCCAACAACACACTTTTCCAATGCCCGTAAATTTTGGGTCATTACAAAGTGGGTGACTTTTCGTCAACTTTTTAATTTGTTTCTGTTTTGAGAGTATTTCAGAATAATAAATGATTTCACGTGTCGATTTGGACCCGTGTTGTCTTAAGTTTTATTTGTTTTTTGTTTGTTTTCCTATTGTTTAATAAGTCTTCAGTTTTATAAGTTTTTGTCTGCTTTTGTAGCACGTTTTTTAGTCTTACTTATGCATGTAATATTAGTTTTACAAGTGATTTTGGGGATGATTTTATTGTCGTCCTCTCTAGTTTGGTGAATGTTTGATTCTTTTGTCAATTTTTGCTCGCCGCTTTGGACCATCCAGGGTTGATTTCTTTATCATATTAAGTGCTTGTAACCACTCCAAATATGTCATGCTTGAGTTGTGACAAAGGCAATTATAATGTGTCATAATGTTCTATTGATACTAAGGCTAAAGCTTTTGTTGCGTTGATGGAGCTTGTCTTTCACCATCTACGACGAGTGTTTGCTATATTTTCTCTGAATTGTATGGTTCCATTCATTGAATGAACTAATGAATTTATCGTTAAAAAAAATAAGTTTAGATGTATGCTATTTTTTTGTTATAGCTACGTGGAGAATATAGTATATTTCAAAAGCCCTCGTAGGTATATTGTTTCAAGTCATAATTTATATATATATATATATATATATATATATATATAAAACTTTAAAACGTTTTTATTTTTTATTTTTTTGGCCAGTAAGAACTTTAAAACGTTAATCATTCTATTTTAGATTATTATATGAATATAGTGTGGTGTCGTATAATAAATTTGATCGATAACAAATTACAATCATGGATGAACAGACTAATTTTGGATGATAGCCGCAAATATTTGGTCCCAATGAGAGAATACCACACTCATTGTATGGTGACTAAAATGTATGAATAATAATATTCCATTTATTTCTCTCTACAGTCGCATGGAACGTGGAGCAACCTATGCAGCATCTGCATACCCCTCCCTTCTCATTTTCTCAGTTTTTTCCTTTTTTGTCAATATTCTCAGCCTTTAATTTTAATTTATACACTATTTACTATAAAATTCTATATAATTTCTGTCACATCATCTGAAAACGCTTTTAAGTGGAAGTACTTTTCTCCCAACAGCCCAAAAAAATGACTACTTTTCCATCGACTATTTAATTAGTCGTTGCCCCCAAATAGTCAAAGTTTTTTTTTACTATAACCCCCTATTTTTTTTCCAATTCAATCTCAACTCTTTCTCACATTCTCAATTCTCTCTCAAATTCTTCTCAATACTCACTTAAATTCACTAATTTTTTTTTGCTCTCTCAATTTTATTTATTTATTTATTTAAATTATCTCAACATTTTCTTAAATTATTTTTTCTAATACAATTTATTTGGGGTTTTTTTCGAAATTATCAATGGCAAATTCTCTAATCCGTCATGATAAGAACCACATTTTCGTCGATCAATTACAAATGGTAAAAATATTTCTTATTATATTTTAATGTTGTATAAATTTTTTTTATATCTGAATTTAATATTTTGTATATTTTTTTCCTTGAATAGGTAGAAGATCGAATTTTAGAATCCAACATTCGTAATCTACCCACTCCTTCATCACCCTTGATTGAAGCTGGTTTTTCGCACGTGCCCTTGTAGGTATGGGTGTAAGTTGGACTCGACTCTCGTAAGCGCATTGGTGGAAAGATGGAGACTCGAGACGCACACTTTCCATCTTCCATGTGGCGAGTGTACTATCACTTTGGAGGACGCGCAATTATAGCTCAGGTTACTAGTGGATGGGTTCGTAGTGACTGGGACTGTTCATGCCAATTGAAAAGCAGTATGCGACAAACTATTAGGACTAGTTCTAGAGACAATTTTTGGAGGTCGAATAGAAATGGCTTGGTTAAGAAGAAATTTTGGTGAGCTTGATGAGAATTCGGTTGAAGCCGAAAGAGAACGACACGCTCGGGCTTACATCTTTATGATAATCAAGGGTATCCTAATGCCAAATAAGTCATGAAATCTCGTCCATTTAAGGTGACTGCTGAAACTTGTCAACTTTAGAGAAGCAGGCAAACTCAGTTGGGGGTCCGTCGTGTTGGCAACCTTGTACTTAGAGGTGAGCATGGGTCGGACCACCCGGCCCGGCTCGAATGCCCACCCAAAATGTGGGAGGGTTCGGGCAAAAATATAGGCCTGAAAAATGGGCTTGGACAAAAAAATAAGGCCCGTTTAAAAAACGGGCCAAGCCTCAAGTAAGGCATTTTTGGCCCGGGCTCAGACTCGGCTCGACCCGAATTCACTAAAGGATAAAATAAACCTAATTTTTTAAATATTATTTTCTCCCTATTTTGCTACCATTTTACTATTATGTTGCTACTATTTTGTTGTTACTGTTTGGATATTGTATAAAACTTATTTTATTGTTAATTTTGTTATTATTTTAAAGACATTTGTTAATTTTGTTATTATTATATAGACATTTTCTTGTTAAGTTGCATCTATCTTAGTGTTATTTAAGTATACATATTTTCTAAATTTTATTTTCAATTTGTTGGGAAATATTTATTTTGATGTTTTTAGTATTTTTTTATGTATTATATATATTTTAAATTTATATAAAAATAATATAAAAATTAATATGGGCGGGTTGGGTCGGGCTCAGGTTTTAGCATTTTTATCCGGGTTGGGCTTGGGAAAAATTTTAGGCCCATTTTTCGGGCCGAGCCCAAGCCTAGCAAACAGGCCTAAATCTTTAGTCGAGCTTGGCCCGGCCCGGCCCGACCCCTGCTCACTTCTACTTGTACTAGGAGATGTGTCAAGCGACGCAACCATGAAAAGTTAAAATTGGTGGTTGCATGCTACTACTGCAGTCATAGGCGCAATATCGACTGCCATTTTTACGTCCTGAAGCAAACTACCCTTACACGTTCCCACTCGTAACAAGGTAAAATTCATGATAATCTATTTACCGTTATAAAATAATTTAAATTTTAAATTATTCTGTTAACAAGTTATTTCAATAGATGGAATTATGGGTCGAGTTACGCGAGACTACCGAAGGAGCTGTGAGATATACGGCTTCTGTTAGACTAATGATTTGAAGTGGAGGTAAGTATTTTTTTTAAATTTGAATTATTTTATTACGATATTTGATTTTAGAATTAATAGTGTATATATAAAACTAATTATTATTATTTTAATATAATTTGTATGGATGCCATAAAAGGATCTAGCAATTCGGGAATGCATCGTCCGAATTCTGGGTGAACCCCAACATCTAGCACGTGAAGGTGTCATTGGTAGTGTACGTTACCGTAGAGATGCATGAGTTGGATAGGGTGTTGCGGCAATTCAGGTTCAGGCAATCGATTCTAGTGGCACCTCAGGACCTCGACGATCTGCATCCTATCGCTTGCAGGGGAGGCCGGATGAGAATTGTATTAGATTCCACGCCAAATATAGCAACATTTGAAATAATTGGTAAGAGTTTTTACCTTCTCGTGAGGCCATTTTCATTCCAGATTTAGCTTGCTATCTCTAGTACATGCCTTGGTTTAGGCTTGTTGGCAAGCCATACTTTCTAAACGAAGAAGATCGGAGTGGGAAACTACATACGAGGAGGTTACGACGGTCACTGTCACATCCAAGGTCTAGCGAGGCGGGTCCATTATTTGCACATACGCAAGAGCCGATATCGATACCCACACCACCCCCTGGTCAATATATGTTGTCCTATTCTGGTACGTATTTGAACCCTGTCATTTTCACACAAGCACGATATATTCCAGCACATTTTTCTGTTTCTACTTCGATGCTAGGTTTTTTTTTTGGACCTTTGTCCCTGGTATATTACACACCGATGCCATCGACATTTTTGACAACGACGTATAGGACGCCTATGTTTCAGCCACTGACTATGAGTCCAGTCATTATGCCATCGGTGTATAGAACACAATATAGTTATACCCCTACGCTAATGGTGACACAAACACCTCCGAGATTATTGTTCTATTAAGGTGGATCATCTTCCCAACCACCTATTCTTAGACCGGATGATGCACAATGGTAACCGAGAAGTAACTGATCACAATCAACCATGGACGAAGGCGAAAAAAATGAGAGGCCTGTACCACAACATGTACCAGAGCTTCAACTAAGAAGGAAATCGACTTACAACCATCAACCACCTCGATGTGGCACACATTCTGACACAAGACAATAGTTGATTTACTTTATTATTGTACTTATCATGTTAACATTTCAATAAATATCAAATGTGTTTATTGCATCAATGTCAAACATACTTGTTTTTTAAAATAAAAATCATTTTTCCATTAAAGTTGACCTTTGTTATAATTTATTGATTTGTATTGTATGGCAAAAATGTGATTTTGCAAAGTACAACAAGTTGATTGAAGTGAATAATTTAATAGATCTATTAATGAAATGTTGTTCTTGTATCATCCTTTTGATGTGGACATGATGGCATTGTATGCCCTGGGTTCCTACACCACTCACATTACCTCAATTAGTTTGACTTCTCCCGGATATCCATGTTGTCGTGTATCCGAGTGAACGTCAGTCGACCTTTTGGTTTGTACACAATAATCTATCGACTAACAACTTGATTATAGCGCTCGATACAGGCGACCATCTACGTTTATCTGGGATCGATGGGAATACGTTTCTCCACATATTGTACATGTTTACCAGTTTGTAGACTTCGTCCAAAAAACTCATTGGATCCAAACATACACTGCGACATGCTATAATTGCATAGGTGCATAAAAATCGAAGTGCGTCAAATATATCATAGTCACAGGTCCGATTTCTAAGGTGTACGGGTATGATCCCCTGACAATCCCTTAGCTGGGTCTGTCGAACCCTGTTACCTGAAATCAGAAGTCTTCGTATGAGTGACACATTGGATGAATATAGTTCACTCGTGCTATTACCTTCTTAATTTCTTTCAGTATGTCATCGCTCCAAACATGGTCGCCTTGCATTTGCCTAACATAATTTGCCGCTCACTTTAGAAAAAGTTCAGCCAAATGGAAGTATGCCTCTTTGACATTTGTGGTTACCGAAAAATAACGTGTTCCCTTCAAAACGAAATTGATGCATTCTGTCAGATTTGTCGTCATGTGCCAATAATGTAGACCCTAGTCGTAAGATTGTGTCCACTATTCAAAAGGTATATCACAGAGGTAGTCCGTCCTGTCATTATGTCCACTGCCATATCTCGTTTTACGACGCGTCATTATGCATATTTTCCAATGCCTTCTACTTTGCAATCTACACCTTGTGGTATGAAGGTGTGTAATCGAACTGGCTATGAATATTTGCAATTAGAACCGACACAGCAATTTTGGACTCGCTTTGACCATAAGTAGTATTATTTTCGCGATCATCTCTGAATCTAATTTCAGATGATCCCGTGAAATACCTGCAACAACACAAGTATGTTAAGATTAGCAATTCAGCTGTGTTGTACACTAAACCAGTATTAGTGCAGTACCCGTGACAACACATGTATACAGAGCAGTATATTTCTTTATCATCATCAATATTGTCTTCTTCTTAACAAATGCCATGATTTTCTATTCAAATCTGTTGCATTATACTGTGCACTTTGTCTCGAACTTGTCAGATCGGTATTTAACCACATGGAAGTTTACCCCGTTCTTGATGCTGTATCGCTTCACCGGGATGATAAAACCATCTTTAGTTGAGAACTCTTTCCTCACTTCTAAATCACCTGAATCTAACGAAGAACTCGTGTGGCTCAGCCTTCTGTGTGGTAGTTCTACAAACTCCAACCCATCCTCTACCAATAGGTTTACATTATGCATATGAGTTAGAGGTGAGTACGTCGTGAATCGTAGATCTTCTTCAGCATCATCGCTAGGACCTTCACCATATGAACCTCCATCTTCTAGTTCAGTTGGAATAGACTTAATTCATAAATTAATGCAATTTCTAAACAATTGACACTAGGCTCCCAAATTGAATCGTCATTGGATTTAATCCCATTTTCATTATTGACTCTGTAACAGCCCAATTACAACTCTAATCGGAACGGTGGTTTCGGGACCACGAATCCGAATAAAATATTATTAATTTGATGTTAATGTTATGTGGTTAAGTATGTGTTAAAATATTATTTATTTATTTGTGCGTTTGGGTGACTAATTTAAGAGAAAAGATTAAATAGTTAAAGTAATAAAAGTAGTATTATTTAGTTGAAGGGTTTAATTGAACTGTTTTTTACAAGAATGGACTTGCATGTCAAATAGCCCATTTCTATTAGTATTGGACGGCAAGATGCTTTATTCCTATATTAAATTCATTTATTTTAAGTAGTGGTATTATATTAGTATTATAATTTGAATAAAATAAAAGAAACATGGGTGAAATTCATTTTCTCTTTCTTTTCTCATCTTCTCTACCGATTTTCTTACAAAGAAGAAGAAGAACTTGAGCTTTCTTCATTTTTCAGCTCTTGCATGTTCCCATAAGGCTAGTAATTAGACTTCATTTTTATTTATTTTAACATTCTTGAGATTATTTTCATGTACATTAACTAGCCCATAGTTAAAATTTTGTTTTGGTTGAATATTTCGAAAGTTACCATGAATGGAAAATTGGGTAGTTGTGTGATTAATAGTAGTATATGTTATCATTGAGTTAGATTAATAAAGTTTTCTTTAAAACTTTAGATGGATTCTTGGTATGGGGATGAACTTGTAAAAGAAAATTTTTGAAAGGGTTTAATAGCAAAATAAATTGAAGAAAGGGGCTGGTATAGAGATCAAGAGTATTCGGCTCTTACTTGTTGTAGTCAAATTCATGCTATTTTGTATTTTTAGCTTCAAGGACTAAGTTGTAAACATTATAAATGTTTGGGGGTACTATAGTAAATTGTGCAATAAAGTAATTATGGATTAAATTGTATGTAAATAAAATTAAATGAGCTTAATTGGAATTGTTTTAGACCGAGGACAAAAAGAAACCGGAGTGGATCGGGGAAAAGCTAAATTGAACGAGTAGCCGGGAAGCTTAAATTGTCGACTTTCGAGGTAAGTTTTTAAGCAATTAGGTTAAATTGAAATTTGATAAGATAGAGGTGAGATAGTTAAGTAAAGGTAGGTATTTTAATTCCTTAATGCCGAAATTGACAAAGAATTGAATTAGTGATAGCCGAATGGTGAATTGAATTTATACATATGTACTAAATGATAATTATATGTGGAAATGAATTGGGAAAGAAGTATGTATTCGAGTATGAGATATATATATTTATTTATTATTTTTTTATATATGAATGTATCGAATATGTTGGAAATTCATGGGAAGAATTGGAGGATTTAAACATATGTCTATATGGAATAAGAGTAATTGGATTTAAGGGCACTAAGTGTGCGGAAATGTCAAGTAACGGCTCTATGTGAGCGGTATGTTACATAAAGTATTGAGTAACGGCTCTATGTGAGCGATATGTTACATAAAGTATTAAGTAACAGCTCTATGTGAGCGATACGTTACGAGAAGTATTAAGTAACGGCTCTATGTGAGCGATACGTTACGAGAAGTGTTAAGTAACGGCTCTATGTGAGCGATACGTTACTAAATTTTACCAACAATTGTGTAAGTATAAGTTCGTTAAAGGATTTATATGAGTAATGTTATTATGCATATGGAAATGTAAGAAGTGTATTATTACAGGTTATGTATGAACAATTTAGTTTAGAAAGGGTAAGTAAATTAAAGGTATGTAATATACCTATTAATTTGAGATTTTTAGTAGCTTGAAATGCAAATGGAAAATTTGATAAGTATATGATATAAATATTAGTTATTTATCATGTGGTGTTGGTATATGGAAATTGTTAGAAGTATATGATGTGATTATAAATTCAATTTTTATTATGGTTTGGGATGATTTGTATGGATTCTTCCAAGAGATTAGGTTTCGAAATTTTGAATGAAATTTTGTCTATATTACTCAATGAATTTAAATTGCTTAAACTTACTAAGCTGTAATAGCTTACTTGGTGTGTTTTATGTATTGTTCATTAGATTTTGAAGTTGAAGCTTAAGCTCGAGGATCGTCGTTGAAGTCATTCACATTATCATCTATTTTGGTACCTTTTTGTTTTTGAACCCAAAGTCTATGGCATGTATAAGCTAATTTACTTCTTGGAGTTTTGTATAAAAACAAACTTATAATGTATGGAAGCCATGCGAAAATGCCTATACTTATATGCATAAATATGGCTTGATCATGCTTGAGTTGGTGATATTATTTGTGCAAGTTGATAGTTATTTTAAAGAAATTATGTAGTTATATGCAGAGGAATAGTTGGACAACAGCAGTAAATCACCAAAAATAGTAGAAATGGAATTAGGTTGTGCATGAGATATAGAATTAAAGCTTATTGAGTCTATTTGTATATAAAAAAAACGGTATAGGAAAAAGAGTAGTATATTGTGAGATAATTGATTTTTAGTGAAGAGATGTCAGAACTGTCAAACTGTGTAATAGGGGAGACTTTAACTAATAAACTGTACTAATTGGCCACACCAAAAATTATGGAAAAATTACAGTAAGAATATATATGAGTCTAGTTTTAAAGAAAATTTACGGATCTAGATTTCGAGTTTTGTAACTCAAGTTATAATTGATTATGTGAACATGACACAGATGGACAGTTTTAATTATTATGTCCCGAACTAGTAAGTTAAGCCTAGTAATGCCTCATGCTCGACTCCGGTAACAGTCTCAGGTAAGGGGTGTTACATTTGATTGGTATCAAAGCTACGGTTTAGTCGATTCTCGGACTAACGTAGCTCGTGTGTGAGTCTAGTTATACATGCCATGATTTATTATGTGATAGTGTGATGACTTCTGACAGTGAAATGTGTTTATTTCTTCCATATAGTTATGGATCCCGACCCCGAGCGAACAGTAGCTGATGACATCGAGAGCGTGGCGCCTGCTCCCGTGCAAGAGACCGCGCCAGAAGAAGCTCGACCAGCTACAAGTAATTCGAATGAGGGGGCTAAACAAGCCTTCTATAGTGTGATGAACGATTGGTTCAGTCAATACATACGAACTAATCCGGCTGTTCAACCACCCCTGAATCTGAACACTCCTCCTGCAATACCAGTGGTACCCCCAATTGCTAATCCTGAAAGAGTAAATAAGCCTCTTGTTGACAGTATTAGAAAGCACGGAGCTCAAGAATTCAGAGCTGTGGATGACGACGATGCAGAGCGAGCTGAATTTTGGCTCGATAATACTGTTCGTGTTTTCGACGAATTGTCCTGTACACCTGATGAATGTCTAAAGTGTGCCATATCATTATTACGTGATTCTGCTTATTATTGGTGGAATACACTCGTATCAATTGTTCCGAAAGAGAGGGTTACTTGGGACTTTTTCCAGACAGAATTTCGTAAGAAGTATGTAAGCCAGCGCTTCATAGACTCTAAGCGCAAAGAATTTCTCGAGCTTAAATAGGGTCGAATGACCGTATCCGAATATGAGCACAAGTTTGTGCGACTTAGTCGCTACGCTCGTGAGTGTGTTTCGTCGGAAGCTACTATGTGCCGAAGATTTGAAGATGGTTTAAATGAAGATATAAAGCTTCTGGTTGGTATTCTTGAGATTAACGAGTTCGTAGTACTAGTTGAATGAGCTTGTAAAGCTGAAGAGCTGGGAAGAGAAAAACGGAAAGCTGAACTTGAATCTAAAGATTTTCGGAAGGGATCGGCGAGTAAATTTTTGCAAATAGAAACAAAGAAGTTCAAGAATGATAGTAGTCGATCCAAATTTAACATCGAGATTTCTATACGAGAGCGACCATCAATGAGTTCTCGGGCTACCTCAGTTGCTAGTGTTGGTAATGAAAAATCGAGCAAACCTGAGTGTCAGCAGTGTGGCAAACGACATTTCAGAGAGTGCGGGGGTAAATCCATTTCTCGCACTTGTTATAAGTGTGGCTCGTAGGACCATTTTA
Organism: Gossypium australe; assembly: GCA_005393395.2. Lineage (NCBI taxonomy): Eukaryota > Viridiplantae > Streptophyta > Magnoliopsida > Malvales > Malvaceae > Gossypium > Gossypium australe. The sequence continues at coordinate 44,644,366 of CM016626.1, forward strand.
TTCGGGATTGCCCGGAGACCGCTAAACAGGGTACTGCTCAGAGTGTGAGACCGAGCGGCACTACAACTAGAGGCAGATTATCTCATTTTGGGGGAGGTAGGAGTAGTGCACAGAGGGGGGCTTCAAATGTGGTTGTTCGATCGGACACTCATGTACCGGCTAGAGCTTATGCTGTTCGTACCAGAGAGGAGGCCTCATCTTCAGATATCATTACCGGTACTTTCACTCTCTTTGATACTAGTGTAATTGCTTTGATTGATCCTGGCTCAACTCATTCATATGTGTGTGAAACATTAGCAACCAGTAAGACTCTACCTGTTGAGTCTACTGAATTTGTGATTCGAGTTTCAAATCCCCTAGGTCGATGTGTATTAGTTGACAAAGTATGCAAGAACTACCCATTAATGATTCAAGACATGTGTTTTACGGCTGATCTGATGCTACTACCTTTTGGTGAGTTTGATATTATTCTCGGTATGGATTGGTTGACAGTTCACGATGCAGTAGTTAATTGCGGACGAAAGATCATTGATTTAAGATGCCAGAATAATGAGAGAATCCGAATTGAATCTACAGATTTGAGTGGACCATCTGCTGTGATATCTTTGATGATAGCTCGACAGTATCTGAGGAAGGGTTGTGAAGCCTATCTAGCGTATGTGATTGACAACAAGGTAACTGAAAAGAAGATTGAATCGATACAGGTTGTTAATGAATATCCTGATGTGTTCCCAGAAGAATTACCGGGATTGCCACCTGTTCGTGAAGTAGAGTTTGGGATTGAGCTAGTGCCGGGGACTACCCCGATTTCGATAGCTCCATATAGGATGGCACCGACTGAGCTAAAAGAATTAAAAATTCAGTTGCAAGAATTGACAGATAGAGGCTTCGCCAGACCGAGTTTTTCTCCTTGGGGTACGTCTGTTTTATTTGTGAAGAAGAAAGATGGAACATTGAGAATGTGTATTGATTATCGACAGCTCAATAAGGTGACCGTAAAGAACAAGTATCCGTTACCACGTATTGATGATTTATTCGACCAACTTAAGGGAGCCTCAGTGTTTTCGAAAATTGATTTGAGATCAGGATATTATCAGCTGCGAGTTAGGGAATCAGATGTACCTAAGACTACTTTTCGAACGAGATATGGTCACTATGAGTTCTTAGTGATGCCGTTTGGGCTCACTAATGCCCCTGCAGTGTTCATGGATTTGATGAATTGGATATTCAGACCGTATTTAGATAAGTTTGTAGTTGTTTTCATAGATGATATACTTATCTATTAGCAAAACGAAATCGAACATGCTGAGCATTTGAGACTGGTGTTATAGATTTTGCGTGATAAACAATTGTACGCAAAATTTAGCAAATGCAAATTTTGGTTGAATGAAGTTAGCTTTCTGGGGCATGTTGTTTCAGCATCGGGAATTCGGGTCGACCCAAGTAAAGTTTCGGCCATACTTGATTGGAAACCTCCGCGGAATATTTCTGAGATTCGTAGCTTTTTGGGACTTGCCGGATATTATAGACGCTTCATGAAAGGGTTTTCTATGATAGCGACTCCGATGACAAAATTGCTACAAAAGGATGTTAAATTCGAGTGGTCAGAAAGGTGTCAAAAGAGTTTCGATCAGCTGAAAGTTTTGTTGATGGAAGCTCCGTTACTCGTTCAGCCAGAATCGGGTAAAGAATTTGTTATTTTCAACGATGCATCCTAGAATGGGCTGGGTTGTGTGTTGATGCAAGAGGGTAAGGTTGTAGCCTACGCTTCGAGACAGTTGAAACCGCACGAGAAGAATTATCCGACGCACGACCTAGAGTTGGCCGCTATAGTATTTGCTTTGAAAATTTGGCGTCATTATCTTTTTGGTGAGAAATGCCACGTCTATTCAGATCATAAGAGTCTAAAGTATTTAATGACTCAAAAAGATCTGAACTTGAGACAAAGACGATGGTTAGAATTGTTAAAAGATTATGAGCTTGTGATTGATTACCACCCGGGAAAGGCTAATGTGGTTGCCGATGCACTTAGCCGAAAGTCACTATTTGCTTTACGTGCAATGAATACGGATATAGCTGTGACTAAGGATGGTGCGATCATTGCTGAGTTGAGAGTAAGACCATTATTTGAGCAGCAGATTCAAGAAGCACAAGAATTTGATGATGATTTAAAAACAAAGAAAAGTCATTGTGGTTCGTGTGTAGACTCAAACTTTCATGTAGATGCTGAAGGATGCTTACGGTTTAAGAATCAGATCTATGTACTGAAGAACCCTGAATTAATTAGAAAGATTTGTGATGAAGCTCATAGTAGTAGATGGTCAATTCATCCGGGTAGCACAAAAATGTATAATGATCTAAAACAGCACTATTGGTGGCACGGTATGAAACGAGACGTCTCAGACTATGTGTCGAAGTGTTTAGTATGCCAACAAGTGAAAGCTGAGCATCAAGTGCCATCGGGACTACTTCAGCCAATCATGATACCAGAATGGAAGTGGGATCGTGTTACGATGGATTTTGTATCGGGTTTGCCTTTAACATCAAGAAAGAAAGATTCAATCTGGGTTATTGTTGATAGATTGACGAAATCGGCTCATTTCATCCCAGTACGTACGGATTTCTCACTCGATAAATTAGCTGAGTTGTACCTATCACAGATAGTACGGCTACACGGAGTACCTATTTCTATTGTTTCGGATAGAGACCCAAGGTTCACATCGCGGTTTTGGAAGAAACTGCAGGATGCTTAGGTACTAAGTTGCATTTCAGTACGGCATTTCACCCTCAGTTGGATGGTCAATCCGAACGTGTTATTCAGGTACTCGAGGATATGTTGAGATGTTGTGTTCTTGAGTTTGAGGGTACATGGGAGCGATATTTGCCCTTGATTGAGTTTGCTTATAATAACAACTTTCAATCAAGTATCAAAATGGCACCATACGAAGCTTTGTACGGTCGGAAATGCCGTACACCCTTATATTGGACTGAGCTGAGTGAATGCAAGATACACGGGGTTGATTTGATCAAAGAGACGGAGCAGAAAGTTAAAGTAATTCGAGAAAGTTTGAAAGCCGCATCAGATCGTCAGAAGTCGTACGCGGATTTGAAACGAAAGGATATAGAATTCTAAGTGGGTGACCGTGTGTTCTTGAAAGTATCGCCATGGAAAAAAATATTAAGATTTGGTCGTAAAGGAAAGTTGAGCCCGAGATTTATTGGGCCGTACGAGGTTATTGAGCGTATCGGGCTGGTTGCGTACAGATTGAGGTTACCATCTGAGTTAGACAAGATTCATAATGTTTTCCATGTGTCGATGCTTCGTCGTTATAGATCCGATCCTTCTCATGTGATCAGTCCATTAGAGATTGAAATTCAGCCCGATTTGACTTATGAGGAAGAACCGATTCACATTTTAGCTCATGAAGTGAAAGAGTTGCGAAATAAGAAGATATCATTAGTTAAAGTCATGTGGCATAAGCATGGAGTAGAGGAAGTAACCTGGGAGACCGAGGAATCAATGAGAGAACGCTATCCATATTTATTCGTCGCTAAGATTTTCGGGGACGAAAATTTCTTAAGGGGGAGAGTTGTAACAACCCAATTACGACTCTAATCGGAACGGTGGTTTCGGGACCACGAATCTGAATAAAATATTATTAATTTGATGTTAATGTTATGTGGTTAAGTATGTGTTAAAATATTATTTATTTATTTGTGCGTTTGGGTGACTAATTTAAGAGAAAAGATTAAATAGTTAAAGTAATAAAAGTAGTATTATTTAGTTGAAGGGTTTAATTGAACTGTTTTTTACAAGAATGGACTTGCATGTCAAATAGCCCATTTCTATTAGTATTGGACGGCAAGATGCTTTATTCCTATATTAAATTCATTTATTTTAAGTAGTGGTATTATATTAGTATTATAATTTGAATAAAATAAAAGAAACATGGGTGAAATTCATTTTCTCTTTCTTTTCTCATCTTCTCTACCGATTTTCTTACAAAGAAGAAGAAGAACTTGAGCTTTCTTCATTTTTCAGCTCTTGCATGTTCCCATAAGGCTAGTAATTAGACTTCATTTTTATTTATTTTAACATTCTTGAGATTATTTTCATGTACATTAACTAGCCCATAGTTAAAATTTTGTTTTGGTTGAATATTTTGAAAGTTACCATGAATGGAAAATTGGGTAGTTGTGTGATTAATAGTAGTATATGTTATCATTGAGTTAGATTAATAAAGTTTTCTTTAAAACTTTAGATGGATTCTTGGTATGGGGATGAACTTGTAAAAGAAAATTTTTGAAAGGGTTTAATAGCAAAATAAATTGAAGAAAGGGGCTGGTATAGAGATCAAGAGTATTCGGCTCTTACTTGTTGTAGTCAAATTCATGCTATTTTGTATTTTTAGCTTCAAGGACTAAGTTGTAAACATTATAAATGTTTGGGGGTACAATAGTAAATTGTGCAATAAAGTAATTATGGATTAAATTGTATGTAAATAAAATTAAATGAGCTTAATTGGAATTGTTTTAGACCGAGGACAAAAAGAAACCGGAGTGGATCGGGGAAAAGCTAAATTGAACGAGTAGCCGGGAAGCTTAAATTGTCGACTTTCGAGGTAAGTTTTTAAGCAATTAGGTTAAATTGAAATTTGATAAGATAGAGGTGAGATAGTTAAGTAAAGGTAGGTATTTTAATTCCTTAATGCCGAAATTGACAAAGAATTGAATTAGTGATAGCCGAATGGTGAATTGAATTTATACATATGTACTAAATGATAATTATATGTGGAAATGAATTGGGAAAGAAGTATGTATTCGAGTATGAGATATATATATTTATTTATTATTTTTTTATATATGAATGTATCGAATATGTTGGAAATTCATGGGAAGAATTGGTGGATTTAAACATATGTCTATATGGAATAAGAGTAATTGGATTTAAGGGCACTAAGTGTGCGGAAATGTCAAGTAACGGCTCTATGTGAGCGGTATGTTACATAAAGTATTGAGTAACGGCTCTATGTGAGCGATACGTTACATAAAGTATTAAGTAACGGCTCTATGTGAGCGATACGTTACGAGAAGTATTAAGTAACGGCTCTATGTGAGCGATACGTTACGAGGAGTGTTAAGTAACGGCTCTATGTGAGCGATACGTTACTAAATTTTACCAACAATTGTGTAAGTATAAGTTCGTTAAAGGATTTATATGAGTAATGTTATTATGCATACGGAAATGTAAGAAGTGTATTATTACAGGTTATGTATGAACGATTTAGTTTAGAAAGGGTAAGTAAATTAAAGGTATGTAATATACCTATTAATTTGAGATTTTTAGTAGCTTGAAATGCAAATGGAAAATTTGATAAGTATATGATATAAATATGTAACATCCTAGATTAGGGGTTATGTGTTCGTGCGTAATTCATGAGATAGTGGGCTCAGTGGGTGTGTTAGATGTGTTCTGAGGAGTTTTAGGAACCCTAAGATGTAAGGAAATGTAAGGAAATGTATGGAAATGTATGGAAATGTGTGGAAATGTATGGAAATGTAAGGCAATGTATGGAAATGTAAGGAAATGTAAGGAAATGCTTTGGAAACGTTAAGTTTAAAAGAGGAAAGTGAACATTTTTGGAAACTAGGGGATGTAAGGAAATGATGTGGAAATGATTCAAAAGAGGAAAGTAAACATTTTTGGAAACTTGGAAATGTAAGGAAATGTCAAGTTTAAAGAGCCAAACGAAAATTTTTGGAAACTTGGAAATGTAAAGAAATGTCAAGTTTTAAAGCTTAAAAAGAGAAAACTAAGGCAATGTGGCCTTAAGAAAAATAATAGGAGGAATTTGACACACAAACAGGCTTGGAAAAGTGGCCTGGAAATGCCACTTAAGGCCCAGGTAAGTGATGCCACCTACATGAGCAAGTGGGCCTGAGTTCGAGTCACATGGGAAACAAATAAAAGAAATTTTATTTTGCTTCCAGAAGAAGTGAGGTGGACGGCACAAGCTATTTCAAAAGGAAGAGTTTTATTCTCTTTAAAATTCGGCTAAATGATGGATAAATAAGGGATTTATTTATCATTATTTTCAAGAGATAATGGTTGGATTAAATTCTTTTATTTTGTGATAATTAAAAGGATAAAGCTATCAAAATAGAAGAGTGGTGGCCAAGTAAGGGACTCTAGCTTAGTAAATTCGGCTATAAAAGGAAAAGAGAGGCCATTCTTCATTCATTCTTTTCTCTTCAAGGAAACCTCTGCCGAAAATTCCCTAGCAAACTTTCTCCTTTCTTCATTGTTTTGCCAAGCCGAAAATACATCTTGTGTTCTAGCCGAATCCTCCATCTTTATTCTTCCTTCTCTTTTCTTTCTAATCCCTCCAAAAGTCGAAAGTTGTGAGAGCATCATTTAGCCATAGCCGAATCTCTGAAGGTTGAAGTGAAGGTGCAATCAATTTCTTCAAATAAGGGTAAGATCCAAGTTTGGTTTCCATTCTTTTATATTTTAGACTTATCGAAATTTAGGGACTAATTCCTATTATTGATCTTGGCCGAATCATGGAAGGAAAGTTTCGGGATTTACTAAGTATCGACTACAAGGAAGGAGAAGTTCTTTTCCCGAAGGTACACCATAAGCCGCGTGTTCCCTAGTTATTCGATGAGTTTCGGGATTTAAAATCCACAAGGTAAGTGTCTATAGCATTCAGCTAAGGCCTACTTTAGTAGTTAGATCTATTATTATGTGTTTTAAGCCGAAAACTAACAGATTCAGGGGATCTAGTGAGTAGCCGATTTCAAAGGAGAAGAATACAAGTTTTCGGGATTTGACTATAGTCAATTCGACAACAAGGTAGGTTTTAAGAATACAAATCCTACTAGGATTTGGTTTTATAGGCTTTATGCTAACATACTAAGGTTACCAAATGTAGGAATTGAGATCTAAAGCAATAGATCGGTTTTTTCGGGATTTCAAGGAATTCGTTAAGCGAATCAGGTGTGTACCCCACACTACTTTATAATATGTATTATGGCTATGTTTATTAATATATGTGTTATTAAGTATATGAAAGTGGCTAAAGTACCATGATATGGTACTAAGTACTCAGGTACGTTTCCTACTTCTACTAGGAATATGAAAAATGTTATTCGTAACATGAGAATATGATAAGAATGTGAACTTGGGCATGTAATTGCATAATATGTTATGGGCATATGGGTTTGTTTGAAAGGGGAAGTGAAAAGTGGTGACCTAAGACCACAGTAATCTGAAAGTGGTGACCTAAGACCACAGTAATCTGAACGTGGTGACCTAAGACCACGAATGCGGTGACCTAAGACCGCAATTTGGAGTGTAGCGGAAGGAGGGTCGACTTAGTAGTCCCCACGGTGTGACTGGCAGGTACGGGGGTGTGTAGCGGATGGACAATTAGGTTTGGGTTTGGGAATGCATCATAACTTGTATTTTATGTTTTGAATGTGTAACTACTGTATGCCTGATTCTATTATGATTTAGTGTCGTGTACACATTGAGTCTGTTTGACTCACCCCGTTGGGGAATATTTTTCAGGTGATGAGCAGTAATGGACCGGGTCGACAGGAGCTCAAAGGTGGCCATGCACAGCAAGCAAATTATTTAAATTGGACATTTTATTTTATTTAAGTACTCTACAATTTTATTTTGGGTTTTTATTTGATGTAATAAGGCTATAAGGCCATAGTGGATTATTTCTGTTTTATTTACTATGTTACGAAATTTTAATTATCAAAGATTAAGTCAATTTAAATTAAAATTAACTCTAAATGCTTTGTCACCTTACATAAATGGGTTTTAACATAAGATAAATTTGTTTTCAACTCAAGCCCAACCCAAACCAATCTTTCTTACAAAACACACAAGTTTTTTTTCTAAGTAACAAAAGAATTTTGAATCGGTTACATCGAGGAACATACCAGATCCGGTCAAGGCTCGTGGGTCGGGTTTGGGGTGTTTCAAAATATTAGTTATTTATCATGTGGTGTTGGTATATGGAAATTGTTAGAAGTATATGATGTGATTATAAATTCAATTTTTATTATGGTTTGGGATGATTTGTATGGATTCTTCCAAGAGATTAGGTTTCGAAATTTTGAATGAAATTTTGTCTATATTACTCAGTGAATTTAAATTGCTTAAACTTACTAAGCTGTAATAGCTTACTTGGTGTGTTTTATGTATTGTTCATTAGATTTTGAAGTTGAAGCTCAAGGTCGAGGATCGTCGTTGAAGTCATTCACATTATCATCTATTTTGGTACCTTTTTGTTTTTGAACCCAAAGTCCATGGCATGTATAAGCTAATTTACTTCTTGGAGTTTTGTATAAAAACAAACTTATAATGTATGGAAGCCATGCGAAAATGCCTATACTTATATGCATAAATATGGCTTGATCATGCTTGAGTTGGTGATATTATTTGTGCAAGTTGATAGTTATTTTAAAGAAATTATGTAGTTATATGCAGAGGAATAGTTGGACAACAGCAGTGATGTGATTTTGAAAAATCACCAAAAATAGTAGAAATGGAATTAGGTTGTGCATGAGACATAAAATTAAAGCTTATTGAGTCTATTTGTATATAAAAAAAACGGTATAGGCAAAAGAGTAGTATATTGTGAGATAATTGATTTTTAGTGAAGAGATGTCAGAACTGTCAAACTGTGTAATAGGGGAGACTTTAACAAATAAACTGTACTAATTGGCCACACCAAAAATTCTGGAAAAATTACAGTAAGAAGATATATGAGTCTAGTTTTAAAGAAAATTTACGGATCTAGATTTCAAGTTTTGTAACTCAAGTTATAATTGATTATGTGAACATGACATAGATGGACAGTTTTAATTATTATGTCCCGAACTAGTAAGTTAAGCCTAGTAATGCCTCGTGCTCGACTCCGGTAACGGTCTCAGGTAAGGGGTGTTACATTTGATTGGTATCAAAGCTACGGTTTAGTCGATTCTCGGACTAACGTAGCTCGTGTGTGAGTCTAGTTATACATGCCATGATTTATTATGTGATAGTGTGATGACTTCTGACAGTGAAATGTGTTTATTTCTTCCATATAGTTATGGATCCCGACCCCGAGCGAACAGTAGCTGATGACATCGAGAGCGTGGCGCCTGCTCCCGTGCAAGAGACCGCGCCAGAAGAAGCTCGACCAGCTACAAGTAATTCAAATGAGGGGGCTAGACAAGCCTTCTATAGTGTGATGAACGATTGGTTCAGTCAATACATACGAACCAATCCGGCTGTTCAACCACCCCTGAATCTGAACACTCCTCCTGCAATACCAGTGGTACCCCCAATTGCTAATCCTGAAAGAGTAAATAAGCCTCCTGTTGACAGTATTAGAAAGCACGGAGCTCAAGAATTCAGAGCCGTGGATGACGACGATGTAGAGCGAGCTGAATTGTGGCTCGATAATACTGTTCGTGTTTTCGACGAATTGTCCTGTACACCTGATGAATGTATAAAGTGTGCCATATCATTATTACGTGATTCTGCTTATTATTGGTGGAATACACTCGTATCAATTGTTCCGAAAGAGAGGGTTACTTGGGACTTTTTCCAGACAGAATTTCGTAAGAAGTATGTAAGCCAGCGCTTCATAGACTCTAAGCGCAAAGAATTTCTCGAGCTTAAACAGGGTCGAATGACCGTATCCGAATATGAGCACAAGTTTGTGCGACTTAGTCGCTACGCTCGTGAGTGTGTTTCGTCGGAAGCTACTATGTGCCGAAGATTTGAAGATGGTTTAAATGAAGATATAAAGCTTCTGGTTGGTATTCTTGAGATTAACGAGTTCGTAGTACTAGTTGAACGAGCTTGTAAAGCTGAAGAGCTGGGAAGAGAAAAACGGAAAGCTGAACTTGAATCTAAAGATTTTCGGAAGGGATCGGCGAGTAAATTTTTGCAAATAGCAACAAAAAAGTTCAAGAAGATAGTAGTCGATCCAAATTTAACATCGGGATTTCTATACGAGAGCGACCATCAATGAGTTCTCGGGCTACCTCAGTTGCTAGTGTTGGTAATGAAAAATCGAGCAAACCTGAGTGTCAGCAGTGTGGCAAACGACATTTCAGAGAGTGCTGGGGTAAATTCATTTCTCGCACTTGTTATAAGTGTGGCTCGTAGGACCATTTTATTCGGGATTGCCCGGAGACCGCTAAACAGGGTACTGCTCAGAGTGTGAGACCGAGCGGCACTACAACTAGAGGCAGATTATCTCATTTTGGGGGAGGTAGGAGTAGTGCACAGAGGGGGGCTTCAAATGTGGTTGTTCGATCGGACACTCATGTACCGGCTAGAGCTTATGCTGTTCGTACCAGAGAGGAGGCCTCATCTTCAGATATCATTACCGGTACTTTCACTCTCTTTGATACTAGTGTAATTGCTTTGATTGATCCTGGCTCAACTCATTCATATGTGTGTGAAACATTAGCAACCAGTAAGACTCTACCTGTTGAGTCTACTGAATTTGTGATTCGAGTTTCAAATCCCCTAGGTCGATGTGTATTAGTTGACAAAGTATGCAAGAACTACCCATTAATGATTCGAGACATGTGTTTTACGGCTGATCTGATGCTACTACCTTTTGGTGAGTTTGATATTATTCTCGGTATGGATTGGTTGACAGTTCACGATGCAGTAGTTAATTACGGACGAAAGATCATTGATTTAAGATGCCAGAATAATGAGAGAATCCGAATTGAATCTGCAGATTTGAGTGGACCATCTGCTGTGATATCTTTGATGATGGCTCGACAGTATCTGAGGAAGGGTTGTGAAGCCTATCTAGCGTATGTGATTGACAACAAGGTAACTAAAAAGAAGATTGAATCGGTACAGGTTGTTAATGAATATCCTGATGTGTTCTCAGAAGAATTACCGGGATTGCCACCTGTTCGTGAAGTAGAGTTTGGGATTGAGCTAGTGCCGGGGACTACCCCGATTTCGATAACTCCATATAGGATGGCACCGACTGAGCTAAAAGAATTAAAAATTCAGTTGCAAGAATTGACAGATAGAGGCTTCGCCAGACCGAGTTTTTCTCCTTGGGGTACGTCCGTTTTATTTGTGAAGAAGAAAGATGGAACATTGAGAATGTGTATTGATTATCGACAGCTCAATAAGGTGACCGTAAAGAACAAGTATCCGTTACCACGTATTGATGATTTATTCGACCAACTTAAGGGAGCCTCAGTGTTCTCGAAAATTGATTTGAGATCAGGATATTATCAGCTGCGAGTTAGGGAATCAGATGTACCTAAGACTACTTTTCGAACGAGATATGGTCACTATGCGTTCTTAGTGATGCCGTTTGGGCTCACTAATGCCCCTACAGTGTTCATGGATTTGATGAATCGGATATTCAGACCGTATTTAGATAAGTTTGTAGTTGTTTTCATAGATGATATACTTATCTATTCGCAAAACGAAACCGAACATGCTGAGCATTTGAGACTGGTGTTACAGATTTTGCGTGATAAACAATTGTACGCAAAATTTATCAAATGCGAATTTTGGTTGAATGAAGTTAGCTTTCTGGGGCATGTTGTTTCAGCATCGGGAATTCGGGTTGACCCAAGTAAAGTTTCGGCCATACTTGATTGGAAACCTCCGCGGAATATTTCTGAGATTCGTAGCTTTTTGGGACTTGCCGGATATTATAGACGCTTCATGAAAGGGTTTTCTATGATAGCGACTCCGATGACAAAATTGCTACAAAAGGATGTTAAATTCGAGTGGTCAGAAAGGTGTCAAACGAGTTTCGATCAGCTGAAAGTTTTGTTGATGGAAGCTCCGTTACTCGTTCAGCCAGAATCGGGTAAAGAATTTGTTATTTTCAACGATGCATCCTAGAATGGGCTGGGTTGTGTGTTGATGCAAGAGGGTAAGGTTGTAGCCTACGCTTCGAGACAGTTGAAACCGCACGAGAAGAATTATCCGACGCACGACCTAGAGTTGGCCGCTATAGTATTTGCTTTGAAAATTTGGCGTCATTATCTTTTTGGTGAGAAATGCCACGTCTATTCAGATCATAAGAGTCTAAAGTATTTAATGACTCAAAAAGATCTGAACTTGAGGCAAAGACGATGGTTAGAATTGTTAAAAGATTATGAGCTTGTAATTGATTACCACCCGGGAAAGGCTAATGTGGTTGCCGATGCACTTAGCCGAAAGTCACTATTTGCTTTACGTGCAATGAATACGGATATAGCTGTGACTAAGGATGGTGCGATCATTGCTGAGTTGAGAGTAAGACCATTATTTGAGCAGCAGATTCAAGAAGCACAAGAATTTGATGATGATTTAAAAACAAAGAAAAGTCATTGTGGTTCGTGTGTAGACTCAAACTTTCATGTAGATGCTGAAGGATGCTTACGATTTAAGAAACGGATCTATGTACCGAAGAACCCTGAATTAATTAGAAAGATTTGTGATGAAGCTCATAGTAGTAGATGGTCAATTCATCCGGGTAGCATGAAAATGTATAATGATCTAAAACAGCACTATTGGTGGCACGGTATGAAATGAGACGTCTCAGACTATGTGTCAAAGTGTATATATGAGAAAATTTATGGATCTAGATTTTGAGTTTCGTAACTCAAGTTATAATTGATTATGTGAACATGACACAGATGGATAGTTTTAATTATTATGTCCCGAACTAGTAAGCTAAGCCTAGTAATGCCTCGTGCTCGACTCCGGCAACGGTCTCAGGTAAGGGGTGTTACAGACTCCACCATCATCTGTCGTGTTAGATGTCCTCTCGCCGATGGACGTTGTAGGGAGTACGTCATTCCTTCTTGTATAGTTGTCAAAATGTCCAAAATCACCTATTGATTGCCAGCTGCTAGAAGTTGATGCCATTCCCTTGTAAGTGTTCCAAACGTTGAACATCAACTGACTGAATTTCAAATCAAAACCACTAATTGAGTGCATGTAGGGGTCCTACTACCAAACCCTGATGGTTCGGTGCTCTAGCTGTTGCGGTTGAAATTTAGGGCCAAAACAGATGAATGTCTTCCCATTGATGATTCTAGGGTATCATAATGAGAATTTTCTAACAGATCGGTGAACCCGCCACACAACTGTGTCGTTGGATTCCCTGCTTGTTCTTCCGTTTTGGCCTCTCTAATAGGAACATATGTCGACCTCCGAAGGCTTTTATATGTCCTTGCAAACTCAGCATATAACTCGAGAAATGGTGATCCACTACCAATATATGTTTGCACCATCATCTCCAACCCCCTCGCAACTTTGATTCTGAAAGCGTCATATATGACAGGGTCGACCGAAGCACAAAACCGATAATTAAAGGACGATACTCTCATTTAGTTGGATCTGACAATTTTCTGCCTAATTCTTTTTCAAAGTTTTGGCAATTCAATGTTCTTGTTAAAAGCCAATCATGCTATGTTCTCTTATAAAAAAATGACACCATTCTCGGTGTCACGCACTTCACCATCGTAGTAAATAATGATATTAATTCTTTTACTCATTTTCAAATCCAGATAACCTATTCCACATGTTCAAAATAAAAACATCATACAGAGAAATAATGTTGTAATTAAATATGAACAACAAAAATCAATGCTTACTTTAAACAAATAGGTTGCTCCAACTTATGCCTTATGTGCGAACTTCTTCTCTTCTGATCTTTTTACGATTTTTCTTTGCTTGTAAATGCATTTTTCCACTCGATGCTGAATTAAGTTGGTTTTATAGACCAGAAGTGACTCGTAGTTGGTTTAGAAAATTTCTCAGGCTTAGTGGGGAGTTGAAAATTGTAGAGAGAAAATGCTTAAAGTAGGACGCACTGTTACAAAAGCACTAAAAGAGCGTCTAGCTAGAAGCGTTTTCAGTATTATGTCAGTTGAAAAAGCTTTTAGTTGGACACACTTACAGTGCTTCTAATGACAATGCATATTACTTGAAGCGTTTTCTCTCTATAAATTTCAACCCTAGCTTTATTCCAAGAAACCCATCGTATAACCCAAGATATATTTTTTGAACCTCATAATTTGAAAATAATAGATAAAATAATAAATAATTTACTGAAAAATTGGATCAAACTAATATTAAGAAGGCGGAAAAAATTTAATAACTAATATTTCATCGCTACCGAGTAGGCCGAGTTTCGTTTATGATTCCAATTCAAATTTTCAATTCGAATATACGATTGGCGTAAATACGTTTTTAATTTTTGAAATAAATTATTCTTTAACATCTCAAAAAATTAATACAAAATAAATAATTAAAAATATCAAAAGAAACCTTAAAACCCTACTTTTAAATACCCTAAAAACCAATAACCTTAATTTTAAAATAAAAAAATGACGCTGGAAAAATCAAGGGAAAAATGCTTCTATCTGGAAGTGTTTTTCAAAAATAGTCTATTCCCGTAATTTTTCCTAAAATCGACTTATTCATGTAATTTTTTTCTGACATTTATTGGTAAATTAGTCTTAATCATTAATTATTAGTTAGTTGGGAGGACACTTTATCATTAATTATTAGTAATTAGATGGAATGATACTTAATCAATAATATCATCATTATTTTGAAAAGGTGTTATTACAATGTGATAAATCTCAATACTATATATGAATTTTGGTTTGATGTGTAATTTTATAAATGAAATTTTGATTTGATCTAATTCTCATAAATTATTAATATGATTATTTATATAACATCATTTTCTGTTTATATATTGCATACTCATATAATTATATTGATCCAATATAAAAATAAATTGATGTATTTTTTCCGAATAAATGTATTTATTTCTTTAAATGTGTATGATTGAATCAAAATTAAAGCTTCATGTGTATAATTGCACCGAATTAAAATTCATGCATCAAATTAAAGTATAGGGATTACAAAATTTTTAGTAAGCAAAACTTAAAAAAATAAAAATTTCATAATTTTTTTTAGAAAATTTTAGGAATTTTTAAAGAAATTTATAGTATTTTTTTATTTAAAAATTCAAAATTCCTTTAAATATGAAAATTTTGTAAAAATGAAAAAAAAAACCCTAAAATTTTCAAAAAACACCATAAATTTCTTAAAACTTTTCATGAAATTCTAAAATTTAAAAAAAAAACCTAAATTTTCAAACAAACAATTTTTAAAAAAAAATTCTTATTTCTTTGAAGTTTCGCATATACTTATAAGTTTTCTAAAAAATATTTTTATAATTTTCAAAAATATATTTTTTTTGCTTTTTATAATTTCCTTGTTTTAAACTTTTTGGATTTTAAATATATTTCTTATTTTCTTTTGTTTTCTTTTAAAATTTTAAGTAGTTTTTTTTTCTTTTTGAGATGTTGTAGCGTGTCATTGGTTAGTTTAATTTTTTAACTGAAAATTAAATTGGGATAATAGATTGTCCAGAATGAAAGCACAAGGGTCAAATTAATAAAAATAATAATACAAGTACCAAGGTGATAATTTAATAATAGTATAATGACCAAAAGAGGGATTAAGTGAATTAAATATTATGAACTTTATTTAAACATAATTAAATATAAATTATAATTTTATGTTTCTTTTTTGGGTTCTGGGTTTTGTTTTTTTGGATTTCGAGTTTTGATTTTTAGATTTGAATTTTAGGTTCCGAATTTTGGATTTTGAATTTGATGTTTTTTTTTGTATTTTTTTAGGCTTAATAATTATAATTAATATATACTTTTTAAATAAAGTTACTTAAATTATTGAAAACCCTTCCATATTTTTTGTTTTACACTAATGGTGTGCCATCTTTTTTATTTTTAAACATTAATCTCATTATAAATTCTTATCATATCTGTTTTTTTTATACGATGCCTAAAACTATTTATAGCCGCTCATCAACCTTTAAATAAGAGGATAATACGCTTCAATACACTCGAACTTACATCCTCCTGCATTGGCAACAATACCGATGCCAATCGAGCTAAAACTCATTCGACTGATGTGCCATCTTGTTATAATTGATGGTGCATGAAACCAAATATTCTCCCAAATAAATGTATGGATAAAAAATATAAGATTCTTTTTGTTAATATAATGATTGAGATGGTGTCAATTAACTTGTGACCACAAACTTATGCAAACACTTAATATTTGTACATATAATGAATTTAAATAGTAACTAAAATAATATTTTTAAAAAAGAGAAAAATATTTGGTATATTGTAAGTGAAGTTTTTAAACATAGTAATTTTTTAAATATGCTTGTGAAATTAATATATATATATATACTGTTAGTGTATCAAATATTAATGTTCTAAAAAATATACAAGCTAATGAATGAATTTTGTTAAACTTAATAGAAATAATATATACAAAAGACTAAATTACTAATTAATAGTTGTAATATATTGATAATTAAAAAAAACATTTCATTACTTATCCAATATATGGAAAAATTGATTAATGACGAATTTAGTATTGCTTCTCAAAATTATTTTTGGGCTAAAAAGTACATTTGAGAAAAAAATATTACTTAACTTTTCAAAAATACTTTTGAGACAAAAAATACTTTGCAAAAATATTTTTTTAACAAAAACACAGAAGATAAAATAAATTTTAGTGGAAAGTGTTTTTTTAATCAAAAAAAACTTTGAAGTAATGGTGAAGTAAGTGTGAGTTATAACAACATTTGACATGAAGTGTAGCAAATAAAAAACAGCATCAGAATTCCAAATGATTTCCCCTTGGAGTGAAAGTACAACACAGCTACTATTTCATTTTCCAACATGTGTTTCATCATTGCAAATATAAATGAATGAAATCCACAATCCAGGATGTATCACTAAATTCCAAATGAAATAGTGATTAAAATATCATAATTTAGAGGCAAATATGAAGGGGAAGGGCTTGGCCACCAAATTGATTTTGTTTTTAGTTTTCTCCCCCCATAAAAATGAAATAATTTCTGTTTAATTTTTTTTAAATATGATAAAATTATAAATTAACACATAATAAATTTATATTTTAGTCTATAAATAAGTTATAATTAAATTTCGATCCCTGTAAAAAGAATTCTGAATTTGCTCCTGTCATAATTCATTCAATCTTATCATGACTGGATAATTCAGTATCACCTTTTTTAGACATCGATTAATTTATTAAATTTTTGTCACGCTTAGATATGTCTCTTAAAATTTGAGCCTATGTCTTCAAACACAAAGGAATTAATGCAAAATGAATATCAAATTAATTAAAACTACTTTCTTATGAGTTGGAAAAATTTAATAAAAATCTTTTAAGATTAGTAAAAGTATCACGAAGGTTTATATACTAAAAGTTAGATTGTATTTTTGTCCTCTTTACTTAAAAAATGGATAAATTAATCCTTTTACATTAGATTAGAGAATAAACTGATAATTCTGTTAAAAATTTCATACATTTCTATTGTAAAATATTGATCATTGTACGTTAGTACGAGATACACATGACATATCACGTGTAATTTTCTGGTTATCTATCAGTTACATTAGTTTTTAACAAGAAAAACGAATGCAATTTTTAACAAAAAGAATTAAATTGATTATTTTTTAAAATAAAAAACAAAAAAAACAAAATGCGATATTTTTAGCCTCAAGAACCAATGGATCATAAACATTCTACATCAGTGTATAAAATGCAGGCCAGGCATAAGGAGATTCTATCCTTGAGCAAGAAGCAAGAACCAAAATGAAGAATTGGTAGCTTTAAGATTCAAAGTCAAAAACTGAATGGTAGTAATTGGGTTAGCCCCGACATATTATAGACTGTAGGCTTTTCCTTCTCTCACAACTGACGACGCATATCCTTCGATCAATCTTCGTCCATACTATTGACATCTGTCTAAACATTCATTTCACAACATCCTTATTTATTTCATTATTTAATATGCTAAGTTTTGTGGGTTTTCTCTTCTGGCCAGATTAGAATACATAATTTAAGAAAGGAATGAGATTTATGAATACAAGAATACAAGTTTAGTCTTAAGTTATAATTTAAGAAAGGAATGATAGGGGTTTAAAATATTATTTTTCAACTTTTATGGGCTTACAAAATTCTTTTTTTCAACTTTTAATAGTTAAAAAAAATTTTTACCAACTTTTTTTTTTTAGCTTTTAAGGGCTCAAAATTTTTTTAACAACTTTTAAGGGTTCTAAATTTTTTTCCAACTTTTAAAAAACTTAAAATCTCATTTTTATTGTTTTGTCTAAAACCCAAAAATGTCAAAAAGGGTTGATGAATATAGAGATAGAATTTTGAAATCTACATAATTTCATTATATAAATAGTGAGGTGATCAGGTAAACATGGTATTGATTTTATAGAGAATTGAAAGTGATATTTCGCGTATTATGAAACTCAAACTCTGATGCTTGTTAAGTTACTAATCAACACTCAATCATCTTAACTAAATTATGTCGGATGATTTTTTTATTATTTATTTAACAACTTAACTTCATCAATATGTCTTAAAAAGTTAATTAATAATAATAATAATAATAATAATAATAATAATAATAATAATAATATTCCATATCATATTTTTTAGAGTGAAATAATATAATATATCAAGAAACACTAAGTTAGCTTTTATGATTATTTTTAAGGGAATAAATTAAATCAGGATTATCTTAAAAAGTATAATTTTAGGCATCAATAAAATAGTGTCACGTCATTAAATTTTAAAGATAACAAAATATATTATATACTCATCTATATCTAATATTTTCTCCAACTTAATTTAACCTTAGTAAAATTAAATTACTTAAAATAATTAATTTTTTAAATTAAAATTCTAATCTTTTTTTTCCATAAATTGATATTTTTTTATTTTTGTCCAACCAACTTAAAAAAATTAGTAAATTTCGTGCAATTTTTTTTCTTTTCATTGACATATAATTTTGGTAATTATTTTACCCTAAACTCAGAACCTTGAACCTTAAATCTTGAACCCCGAATCCCAAAATTTAGGGTTTGATATTTAAGGTTTAAGGTATGAGTTCGAGTTTGGGGTTCGAAGTTCAAGTTTATGGTTCAAGGGTTTGAGGTTTATGGTTTGATTTCAAGGTTTAAGGGTTTTGGGTTATGGGTTATGAGCTCGGGGTTTAGGGTTTGAGTTTAATAATTTGAGATTATGAGTTTGGGGTTCATGTTTAGGGTTTGGTGTTCTATATGCTGGGTTTAGGGTTTGAGATTCTAAATTTAGGGTTTAGGGTATAAAAATTATCAAAATCATGTGTCAATTACATGGAAAAATTGTTGAAATATCATTAAATAATTAGAAAGGGACGATGAATAATGTAGTGAGGTCCATAAAATATTTTCTCTATAGATAAGTGTATCATAATAATTTCACGTCTTTAAAATTTGATGATGTACCTAAAAACCTTAATTTTTAAGATCATCCTTATGTAAGTTATTCTCATTTTTTAACTCTAACAAACAAAGAAAAAAAATCAAAATAGTCAAAAGATTTGTCAACTCTCGAAATATATGAGTCCCACAATCAAGTTTTGTATAAGATTTAATAAAATTAATTAATTTTTTATAAAATTTTAAAACCCTAATCAAAACATACACACTAAATTCTAAACCCTAAATATGATATACTAAATTTTACTCAACTTTTTTTGGATAATGAAAATTTAGTCAACTTTAAACCTTAAGGTTAAAACATTAAAGAATTTATCTAGTGTTAGAAAGTGCATTATATTAATTAGAATTTCTTTTAAACTATAATTAGAATTTCTTTTAAAATATATAATATGGTATGTTATTATTAGGTGCTTAAAATTTATTTTTTTTAAAGATAATCTTAATATATATGATGGGTTTACTCACTTAGGGTACGTTTGGTTCACTGTAATGGAATAGGGCTGTTATTGGATAGAGCTGTAATCAGTAATTCAATTGTTTGGTTGAATGGAATGGAATAGAGCTATAATAGAATTCTTGTGTTTGGTTGAATGGAATAGATGTTGTAATAGTATAAGGAAAAATACTTAAATGACCAAAGTACCCTTAGCAGAAATTTTTTTATGTAGATGGTTATTGTTATTGTTATTAAATTTTAATAAAATTTTGTTAAATATATTTTATTAAAATAATAAATAATTTAACCATATTTTAACATAATTATTATTAAATATAATTTAATAACATTCTTAATATAATTATTATTATATGAATTAAAAAATCATAATATAATACTATAAAAATATATAATCTACTTTATTATTTTTAAACTGCAATACATATTTAATGTGCTAAAATATCATTAGTGAAACAAACAATTTAATTATTTTACAATAAAAAACAAAATATTAGAAGTAATAAATAACTTGAGAATTATATTTCACATCCAAACATAATATTCATATATTAACAAAAAGTTACATGATTTCATTAGTTTATATGTCATAATCCACATGTTATAAAATTTTACAACATCAAAAAGTTACAACATTGTAATGACATTCTATCATGTCATTATACCATCCAAATATTACAAACACAAAAACTTACCAAAATATCATCAACACAACCATGATTTTTAATGGTCAGCAAGAAATCTTTTGACTCATTCCAATGGCACAGAAGAAAGTAAACTAAAGAAAATGAGCATTTGCGTTGGATGATCTGGAATTTTACTCAATGAGCGATAGCGATCATCCTCAGTTAAACCCTCTACTTCACATAATGTTGAATATAATTTTAGAGCACTTTCTTCAATGGTCATTTCTGACTTTTGTTGAATTAGCACTTCAGAGGCAATACTCTTACTGATTTCAAGGCCAACGGTCTGTATGTTTTCCGCCAATAAAGTGGCAGCATCATTAAATTAAGTAGAAGAATAACTTACATCAGAAGTCTTTTTTCTTCTTTGAAAATGTGAAATCACCTTGGTTTCTAGCTGGTTGCGGTTGTGTAGCTGAAAGATCCATGTCATCCAAAGAAACATCAGCTTCGCATCCATGGAAATCGTTTCTTTCTTCATGAGTATTTGTAGTAGCTACATCCTCAGCATATATTTCTTTAATAATATCAACAGCTGTTTGAGCATCTTTCCCAATGGCTCGACCTTTTGCGTAGATGGCAGTAAGTTAGTCATAATAAGGGAAACTCTGATGTTTGAATTGAGCGGCTTCTTTATGACTCTATAAAAATGAGAAATTCATATTAGATATAAGTTTGGTCAAAATAAGATAATAAAGACTTGAAATGATTCTTACATTTATATATGAGTTCCACATTGCATCTTCAGCAACAACAAGCTGCCTATGCTCATCCCAACCAAAGCCGCTATTGTTTTTTCCACTAAGCATGTCATAAACGATTGACAATCCGTTTTCAATGTCCTAATCCTCAATTCAAGATTAGGTTTAGCCTTTAATATGGCATAGGGTAAAACCTTTTCTAACATTTTTTTCCAACTCATTTAAATAACCGGCTTTGAGTCCCGTATCTACATGAAAGGTTCCAACATTGTGCAAGTTGACCATACAAGCAACCAATGCAACATTTTCTTCTGGAACCCATTTCATTTTGGTTCCTCGAGAATTTTGGGAAGAAACACTTGATTGTGAAAAACCTGACATAACTATCTTAAGAAAAAACGCAAATTAAAATTAAGTTCAATATTATGCATCAAAAGGTCAACACTTTATAAAAGTATAACACATGATGAATCAAAATAAAATAAATTATCATTCAACAAGTCTAGGACAACACAAAAAAAAAAAAAACAATTCAAACACCACCAAAGTTTCATAAACTAGATACATGAAATAACATAAACAACTTAACATTTACTATTTTTACCCTAAACCTAACTAATTTCTAGATGCTTGCCATTCATCGAACATTTGGTTGGCTAGTTCCATCCTCCAAGTAGCCCATGCATCCGATGGATGAATATTTATGATATTCGGTTCATCGTCATCTATCACATTACTAGGTAATCCTTCTCCCAACTCCGCTCTAATAGGATCAAGACTCATGTAGGTTCGAATAAAATTATGGAGCAAACAACATGTAATAATGATTCTATTGTGCACCCTCACAGGATAGAATGATGGACTCTTAAGTATTCTCTATCTAAGTTTTAATAACGCAAAACATCTTTCAATAACATTACGCACTAAAGCATGTTTCATATTGAAAAATTCTTCCAAAGTACTTGGTTGGTAACCCTAAAAGGCGTAAGAAATCTCTCACAATTTGTGTATCCAACATCAACTAGATAATAACAACCTATAAAAAGAAACTATTTATCATGGTTAATTTCCCAAAAAAGTATGATCTTAAAAATTAATTCAAATTCCTCTAATTTTTCACTTTACCATTAGGAACTTTTAGTCCATGTCTCTTACTAATGGCATCTCGAAGAACTCGTCCATCAGCAACATAACCTTCCCAACTAGGAAGAACATAAACAAAATGCATATCAGGTGTACAAACACCTAACATATTTGTTGCTATGTCACCTTTTCGCGTTCGATATCTAGGTTTATCAACTAATGGAACCCTAATCTTGATGTGGGTTCCATCTAAAGCACCTAAGTAATTCTACACCACATGTATAAAACCTCAGGTTAGGATACTATATTTAAATAATTGACTAAATTATGTACGAGCTATATATAGAATTCACTCCAATATCTTGAACCATTTCCACATTGGGTCTGTAGAATTAGCTGTAATTGGCTCTGCCTTTTTAAATAACACATCTTGTAAGTGTATGACAACATTTAAAACATTGTGAAATGATCTGCTAACGGTTTCCCCGGACCTATTAAAGTGATGCTTGATAACTTGACTTTTAAGGTGATGAGAAATGATATGTAAAAACATTTCCACTTGCTAATCAACAAGTATGTTCCTTGACGACTTCAATCCCCTTAAAGTTTGTAACATCTTACATAGTTTAAAAAAGGTAATTCTATTCATCCTAACTTGTTCAATATAGGTCTCGTCACTAGCATGTACAAGCCTTTTCACATAATCTCGTTTTGTATAAAAATCTAAAATATAAGATCTAATCCTTGGTCTATAA
Source organism: Gossypium australe (assembly GCA_005393395.2). Lineage (NCBI taxonomy): Eukaryota > Viridiplantae > Streptophyta > Magnoliopsida > Malvales > Malvaceae > Gossypium > Gossypium australe. The sequence continues at coordinate 44,667,458 of CM016626.1, forward strand.
GTATGTAGGCTATGGATGGCACCCAATGCAACTAAGAACCAACTCGCAACTATACACATTTGCAACCATATTGTAATAGCAAGACCAATTCTTTTACGCCTCTCACTTTGTATTATTAAAGGCAGACGAGCCATTACTGCAAGATATTAAAGTGTTACATATCTTCAAATCGTAGTAAAAGGGTCACATTTCTCCAATACTAATTTCAATAACAGTAAAACAAAATCAAAGAATTTAATTGCCAAAAAACTTACAGTGATTCAGTGAATACAAGATGCTCAACTCTGGGTGGAGGAAGCAATCAAACAAGCCAAATAAGAAGAGGAAGCAATAAAAACTTGTCAAAGAAAAATCAACAATACATATTAAGAATCTTTATAAAGTACAAAATAGAAATTACAACTAAATATAAGAGTCTGTTTAGAATCTTTTAAAAAAATGCATATTAAGAAAAATGAACAATACATATTAAGAATCTTTAAAAAAATACCAAATAAATTCACTACTTTATCCTACAATGCAAGGCCAATCTTAGGATAGTTTCATCAACCAATTATTTCTTTGTAGGGATTTTGGGTGTTCTGAAGTGTAGGGTTTACTAGTTTTGAGAACACAAATAATGGATTGTATTTTCAGACTGTGCGCATTAGGGACTTGGAGCTCTTCAAATCAATTGTAGAGAAGTTCTCGAGCATTTTTAGTTTGGATTGGACCCATAACTTAACTGTTAGGCTACGACATAGCATCATTCGGACCGGGCTACGCAACACAAGTATCACGTATTCTCACATCTCACTCGATGACGTTGCCAACAAGCTTAGATTGGAAACTGTTGCCAATGCCGAGAGTATTCAAAAAATTAAACTGAAGAATGCCAATCCTACAATACTAAATTATTCCTCTAATAATTGCAATCATTATTTTTCTTTAATTTATTTCATGAATTAATCGGAATCTCATTCTAATCAAAATGTTTTAACAAGTATTAACTCGACTAGCAATGTAAGAGGAAGTTTTTAGAATACCATTTCATCATCTATTATTATTTATTTATTTCACAAATAATTGAAGTTGGAATATTATTCTACCTAAAAAATATGAATTACTTTTTATCTTTTGAGCCTGAAATATTATCTTTTTAAAACCAAAAATAATAATTTCTATAGAAACTTGACATTTATATAAAAAAAAAAGCTATTTTTTTTGAATAAGTTGCATATCAAGAGTTTAAATTTCATTCCAATATAGAAATAAAAACGGGATAACATCAAATATATTATTTTGGAAGTTCCGCTTATACATATTATGATTTTGAAGGAATGGCAAGTTAAATTTTGACATATTCCAATGGAGCAAAATAAGATTGCAGATTGCATAGTAAAGATGTCAAACGGAGATTTGAATGTGAAATGTTACTTTGTTGAGCCAATTGAGGATGTTCGAAATTTACTGGAGAATGATATTCAACAGTCTAGAATAAAGTCCGACTCTTATTAGAGTCTTGTAATTAGAAGTTTACTTCTATATCTTTTAACCAAAAAATGTATATATATATATATATATATATATTATTTACTTTAAAACTAAACTAAAAAAGTAGGAGTTGGTATTTTATTCGTGAAAGCGCTACTTAAACTTCAACTATGAAATTTAACAGTCATAATTATAAGGATGTAATTAAAAAAAAAGAGTTCAAAATTAGAAAGATTCGTCAAAATATCCATTAGCTTTGAATATATGATGATAAAAACGATGAAGGGACAATTGAAATTTATATCATGACATGTATTTTATGGGAATTATTGAAGAATTTTATACGAATCGGAAGAAAATATTTTCTATTAGACAAAATATAGAACAAGGATATTTAAAAATGAAGAAGTAAAAAATCTCGAAATGATACTAAAGTATGTTCAAACTCTTAAGTGAGGCAGGAAAAGGGTGCATATAAAAACTAACAGAACTTGTTAGTTAAATTAAAGCTATTCAAGGGACTTTAACACAAACCAAAATCACACAGCTAAACTAAGACCAAATGACTTGACAATGGTGCTCACTCTATCTGCAAAAGTTCTGGATGTAATCTTTTTACTCGAAACATGAAATAGGTTCGAGACAGCATCAACATATGCAGCATGGAACCTCCTGAAAAACTATATATTCACAAGAACTAGTCAGATGACATGATAACATGTTCAACAACCATTCAAAGTATAGCTCCGAATTACTAGCAAAACACTTAAACAATCATCTCAATTTTATGCTTAGAAAATGTGTGCGTGTGACTAGTTAGGAACAATGATGTTTGAACTAGACTGGATTAGCTGGCCAGGTACAAGTCCAGAGAATGGAACCGAAACCAGTATGGACCAGTTGAACAGGCTAATAAATTGGTTGGACCAACAATTGAACTGGGGTTTTTTAATTTTTTAAATTTTTAATAATTTTTTAATCGAACTGGTAGTCCAGTTCCAAAAACATTGGTTAGGAACCACCGTATCATCCAACAAGAGGGAATGGTACAGACAAACCTATAGTTCTACAATGAATCTCAACCACCTGACATAATTCTATGTAGGAAAATAATCGACAACAGAGCAAAAAATCACAAGCTACGAAATCAACAAATAAAATGGCTGAAATATGTTTGATTTCAGCAGAAACAACCATCAACTTTTCCCAGAGTTTCTTTATATCGAAGTCTCATGATCAACCAAAAAACATTATATATAGAAATACATCATGAGAATTTACTCACAATTACTTCCATAGATTATCATCATCCAAGACTATATAGTATAGCCTTAAATTACTTCAAGGTAAGGGCTAAAGCTTAGTGATCCATTATTGGTAGTGGCTAAAGTTCTACGAGGAAACTCAACCACCTAGTAGAATTCTGAATAGGAAAATCTACAACAGAGCAAAAAAATCACTAACTAGGAAATCAACAAATAAAATGGCTGAAATAGGTATGATTTCAGTAGAAACAACCATTAAAATTTCCCGGAGTTTCTATATAAGTAAAACTAACCCCTTAAGTCCCTATCGAAGTCTCATGATCAACTGGCAAACATTATATATAGAAATATATCATGAGAATTTACTCGCAATTACTTCCATAGATTGTCATCATCCAAAACCTATAGAGTATAACCTTAAATTACTTTGAGGTAAGGGCTAAAGCTTAGTAATCCGTCTTTAGTAGTGGCTAAAGCTTAGGCAGAGTCTCGAGTAAACATTAAAGAGAACAAACTCCGCTACAGATCCATCTATTACCGAGATAATGCCAACACTAGTTCATGCATGCCACCAAAGATAAAGCAATAGACAAACCCCTCATTAGCTAAAAAACTAAGCACCTAAAATCAAACAACGAAATTGAAGAAAACAATCAGAAACAGTAACCTTAAAAAAACCCTTAAATAAAATTTACAAAAACTTGAAAAAAATCAAAAAGTCTCAAAATATTGAGTAGAAAAAGTCTCGATCCAACATAGGATTGAAAGGGGAAAAGAAAAGTTGAAAGAGGTGAAAGAACTTTAACTAAAAGGAAAAAAAAATGAAAATGTACCCTTTACTGTATTTGGGGATATGAAGATGAAACCGTTGAGGAAGAAATCTGGAGAGAATTTTGGGAAGAAGAGAGGTAGGCTATTTTGGTCCAAAAACCTAAAAATGTATTACGGGTTTAGTGTTTAATAGGCGTTCAGACCCCCAACCCTGAATACCTATTACAAGAGCTGAGGGGATGAGATTGCAATAGTAATTCCGTGGAATCACTTAAATGGTGAACCAAACTACTGCTTTACTGTAGCGCACGGAATAGTGACGGAATGGAATAGTAATTCCATCCAACCAAACATAGTGTTAGTGTCACCTTTTAACTAGGTCCTTACACAGTTGAGCAATTACCAAAAACCTTTATTTTATCTATACTATGGTTATGGGGTTTATTGAGTTGATGTTGTCCTTCATTGGGTCTCCATTCTTAATTGAACAATTACTGAAAACCCTTCATTTTTATGTGTACTATATCTAAGGGGTTTATTGAGTTAGTGTCACCCTTTAACTAGATCCAATTCAATTGAACAATTATCGAAAACCATTCATTTTATAAAATAATAAATATTATCGTGAGAATATTTGTCATTTTGAAATTAAAAAAAAAAGAGAGATAGGATTTGAACCCAAAATCCCATAATAATCAATGTTTTTACTGTCTTCTTAAAACAATTTTTTATAAATATGTTTATTATATAAATTTTTTTATATGAGTAGGAATGACAATGGAGCAGAGCGGAGACGAATATTGTCAAATCCATCACTACTCCACAGTTGGCATGATCTGCTCTATCACTCGCCCCACTCCACTATAGATATATAATCTTGAAAACTACTATCACCTTCATGGATATTGGATACATTCATCCCCGCCCCATCCTACTCCGCTTCAATTTAAATTTGTTAATTATCTTTAATATTTTAAAGTCAAGTAAATATTTAAAGGGTAATTTACCAGAAAATACCCCGTTTTTCTAAATTTACGGAATTGGACCTATTCATCAATTATTTACCAGAATGAGCCATTTCCCCTGAAAACGCGTCCACGTCAGCGCGATTTCAGGGGATGCAGTCAGGAAAACGCTTCCCCGAGGGAGCGTTTTATGCCACATCAGCACAAATCGCGTCCTTGAGGGCGAGCTTTACTGATGTGGCAAAAACGCTCCCTCAGGGACGCGTTCTGCCTGCTTTCCAACGGTCATATTTTTTTGACTGACATCCATTTTATTAGATGATTTTTTAATTAAAAATAAATTAATTAAATGATAAATTAATTTAATTAAAAAAATTGAAATAGATTGATTTTTTAAAAAATACGATTTTAATTAAAAAAAGATATAATTTAAGGATAAATTAATTTAAAGTCATAAAAAATAGGAATTAAAGTAATTTAAACTAATGAATGAATAGGACTTAAATAAAAAAAGGATTTAAAGTAATTTAAAGTAATGAATAGGAATTAGAAAAAAGGGATTTAAAGTAAGTTAAAGTAATAGAATACGATTTATATTAAAAAAAAAGGCTGATGGGACTTGAGAGGCTAGGGAACCGTGCCCGTCCAACTCTGATGGCCGGTATCAGGCCTTAGGACACAGGCCATGGCAGGCTTCATAATGCGCAGCAGGCCAGGCTTTGGATGGCGTGCTGACCATTAATATGTTAACTTTTATTTTTTTAAAATATAAAAATTGAATTACAATTGAAATATTAAAAACAACATTTATTTTATTAAATGAAACAATATAAAAAAGTTTATACAAATATATTAAAAAAATCAATGTTGGTGCTGGTCGAAATCAGTGCCACATGGGGGTGGTCGATGGTTACGCGCTGGATTCCTCCTTATTCTAGTTTTCGGCGGGGGTTGTGGTTGCTCAGGTGGAGATTCTGGTTCCTCCAGCAGGGAGTCTGGTTGTGGGTGTTGGGAGGATGGCCCACCTTGATAAAATATTGACTGCGAAGGTGTTTGCATCATTCATAGCAGAGGTGTCTGAATCCTATAAGGCGAATGAGATTGGTAAAAGGAAGAGCTCCCCGACGGCGGCTCATGCGATCCCTCATGCGACGGCGGCCTATAGATCAACTGGCTAGTCAGAGTAATCGGGAACGGACTCGAACCGGGCCATGCATTCTAACCTACCATTGGACTGTGAAAAGGAAACATATAAGGGTTAGGATACATATAAGGGGATACGCACCTGGCATAACCGGAAAAGGCTGTGATGTGGGTGTCGTCGGTTGAAGTGTTGGGCCCGGTGACTGTGTGGACGCTGTTGATAGGCCCGGTGATTGTGTTGACGCTGTTGATGGACTCGTCCCATAATCCCTTCTCCTTGGATTTAAAGGGCCCCTTCATTCCCTTTGTTCCCGAAGTTGCCGTCACCTCTCCTCTTCTGACAGTAAATACGACTTACCATAGATCCTAAACCATGGCATGTACTCCGGCACGCAAGCTAACTCAGGAACGATGATTGGTTCCCGAGTAGGTATATAATCATACCGGTTTTCCCACAATTCGATATATGCTGACCAAAATCTTGGCCAATCCGTATGCAACTACCGTAAGTTGACTTTGTGCTCATCATCGAGCACCTCAGGTGCTACGGGAATCGGTTGTCGAAATCCAAATTGATGCAGAACCCCATCTGACTGGTGCATCTCCACGGTGGCATAGTTGACCAATGGCACCTTCACATGCCAAATGTTCAGATTTTGAAAGAACTCTTCCGGAAATTACTGCCCGAATTGACGGATCCTCGTATGGTGTCCACTCAAACTATATTAACATGATAAAAATATTAGTTATATACTAAATACTAAATACTGAATACGAAATACGAAATACAAAACGACTATTTTATTACGAAAATATATTTTATTTAATACTTACTTGTGCTTCCGACCGTTGCTCTAATAGAAGCCGTATATCTTCAAGCGAGGTAGGTATTCCAACATAACTCGCCGAATGGTTCCACCTAATTAAATAAATTTTTAGCATACAATTTATATTTTAAATCTATGTAATAATTGTAAAATCTAATATTAAATTTACCTCGTTATGAGTAGGAATGTATATGGGTGGTCCACTCGAAGATGTAAAAATGGAAAGCGAAACCGTGCCCATGATTGTAGTAGTGATAGGCAACCTCCGATTTTCGCTTTATTCGGCTGCGTCGCCCCGCACATCTCCCGATACAATTTTGCTAGCACGGTAGACCCCCAACTCAATTCACCGGCTGCTCTAAAATCAACGAGTTTCAGCAGCCATCTCAGATGTACGAGGTTTCGTGACAAGTCCAGCATCAAATAGCCTCTAATCATCTCAAGATTGTATGCCCGAGCATACCGTATTCTTTCTATTTAGGTCGAATCATTATCCGACTTCGGGAATGTGTCTCGTAACCAGCCCATCTCGATCCGACCTCCGTAAATGTTATCCGGAATAGAACCCAAAAGCTTGTAGCATACGGCTCCCCAATCATCAGAAGTTGCGGACCCGGTGACTACGTAACCATCCACCGGCAATCCTAATTGCAAATGCACGTCTTCCAGAGTGATAGTACACTCTCTGCATGGAAGATGGAAAGTGTGCGTCTCGGGTCTCCACCTCTCTATCAACGCACTGATTAGCTTCGGGTCAAACTTGCACCCCCAGTCTATCGTGGCCACATGCCAAAAACCCGCTTCCTGTAGGTAATTCTCGATCAACGGCGATGGCGGACCAGACATATTGCGAATATAACATTGCAACACCCAGTCTACAGACTGTTTAAAAAATTATAAAATAAAAATTAATTAAAATTGCATAAACCTAAAAAATATTAAATAGTATTGAAAAATTAAAATTAAAACTTACCATAGTCATTTGATCGATGAAGATGTGTTTACTGTCGAGACAAATTAATTCTCCGGCCATTGCTAATACGATCGAATATTTTTAAATTTAAAAAAAAATCTTTCAAAAAACTTTTAAATAGGGTTTTTTTTTTGTAAAAATTAAAGGATTATTGTGAAATTTGAGAGGAATTTTAAAGGAATTGGAGAGAAATTTGAGAGGAATTTGAGAGAAATTTGAGAGAAAATTGAGTAAGGACCTTGTGTGAAAAAAATGAAAGGGTGGGGGTTATATATATATATATTTTACCGTTGGAGACCAATTGACTGTTGGAAGCAGGCAAAACGCGTCCCTGAGGGAGCGTTTTTGCCACATCAGCAAAGCGCGCCCTCAAGGACGCAATTGATGCTGATGTGGCATAAAACACTCCCTCGGGGACGCGTTTTCCTGCTGCATCCCCTGAAATCGCGCTGACATGGACGCGTTTTCAGGGGAAATGGCCAATTCCGGTGATGAATAGGTCCAATTCCGTAAATTTAGAAAATAAAAGGATATTTTTTGGTAAATTACCCATTTTTAAACATAATTTTTCAAAAAAAAATATTTTAACATAAAATATATGAATTTTTTTTTATATTATGTTATTACATTTTTACCTTTTTAATAGTTTATATATACAAAGACAAAATGATAATTTTATATAGTGGAATGGATTGGAGTGGGGCAAGCAATTATCATAATTGCTCCAAATCTGCTATCTAAAAGAAAAAGTCCATCCCACCTCGCTCCACATGCGGATCGGTTCGAAATCCATCAGACGGTTTTGGTTTTGCCATCCCAACGTATAAGTATAATTTTAAAACAATTTATTTAGTGAACAAGTAATCTTATATAGGGAAATGACTTATTTGACCCTCCAACTTTTTTTTTTCATCTCCCATCTAATTTTTCGTCTCTTTTAGCCATTAAATTGTATTGTTTGTCAAGTCACCCTAAAATAGATAAAAAAGTTAATGTCTGTTAACTTTGCTGACATGGTATCCACGTATATGCTACTTAGCAATTACTTAATTTTTAAAAATTAAATTTTTTATAATTTTATAATTTTTTAAATAATGTTTTTAATTTTTATATTTTTTGAATTTTTAAATATTAAAAATTAATTAATTATTGACATGATATTCACATGGTAATCCACCTGTGTTTCACGTTAGTAACATTAACAAAAGTTAACCCTTTTATCTATTTTAGGATAATTTTTTTATCAATTTTAAGATGATTTGATTAATAACATAAAATGAAAAGATAAACATAAAATTTTAAATAAAATATTAAAATATATGTTTAATAAAATTGGAGGACAAAATAAAGCAGTATCCCTTTAATATATAAGACAGCAAGGAGCTTAGAGATTAACACCCCACGTTGTGAGTCACGTGTATGGTTCCAAATCATTGTGCTGTCCAAAACACGACCTGACGACAAGTTGGGAAAGTACTTTGTGTGTCAAATTTTGTTAAAACATGGAAAGCCGGGACACGTTGATTAATGCAGTTTCCGTAGTAATTATGGCCCTCTTTTTCTTTTTTCTCCAAAGATAAAAGCTATTAAAAACTTCAGGATCTACCACTTTGTTGACTTAACGGTAAAACTTGTGTCCACCACCCGTACCTGTTCAACTCCTATCTGTTTGGAGTAATTAATAAATACCCCTTTATTCATTTGTATAAATTCTTCCCAGTCAAAGAAAATCCACTCATCCCGTGTTTTTACACAGTATATAACAATAATCCTTCTCATTTTACAGTTTACCCAGAAGAGATGAATCATCCACCTGTACTAAAAATGGAATGCTTGGTTCCAATCATCAACACTCTGAAATGGACATTAGCATTCACTCATCCCTCATAATAATAATGCAGGTTATCTAAGTTGCAAAATGAAAAAAAGAAGATGAAAAAGCATCAACCTAAACTCTAAAATATGTTTTTTTCCCTATTACACCTGAAATCGATTCTATTTTTGATAGTGGGAAGAGGAAAGGAATAATATATGAAATTAAAGAGCACTTGGTAGATAAGCCTGTGTTGTTGTTAATTGTAAGCAGTGCTGTGGAACCTTTTAATGGTGCAAAGATTAAGGATTCGAAGGAGGATATGGTTGTTGGTGCACCTTGGAGTCTTGAATTGGCCAAGTGCTGCTCCATTCCCTATGAAATAATCCAAAACCTTGTTGAAAGTCCCTGTTTCCACAATGCAAAGCTCTAAAGGTCCAATGGAGTTGGTTCTCCTGGACACAACATAGCCGTGATCCACAAAAGAAGCATCCATTACGCCACAGCACTCACCTAGCACCCTCTCCTCCACTTCCCCTTTTATTTCCCAGTAAATCATGTAGTGCCCTGGTTGATGCATCACCTCCGCATGGCTCGTGAAATCAACCAGCTCCCCTCCATACTTGCTTAGCACCTCTGACCCTCTTTCTACCGCCAGCTGCAGGTCATTTTCTGTGTTCTTGTCAATGTTAACCGTTAATATTAGCTCCCTCCTGAATATGAAATTTAATTTCGGGGTCCCATTATGAAATCCAGCCACTTCCACCACATCTCCTAGCCTATATCTGTAAAGCCCTGACAAGAATTACATACAAGTGAAACAAGTTATCTAATCATCCATCCAACCATCTTCAAAAGAAACTTTAGCAAAGTGCAGTTGGACGTGGATGTAACAGTCATGTTAGACCATCTCATAATTAAATTAGTGAAAGAAACATGAGCATATATAATATACCAGTAAAAGTTGTAAGGACAAGCTCATATTCTTGTCCAAGCTTGACTTGGGAGAGTGGGACTGGTTCATCTTCTATGTAACCAACTGTGCTGGAAGTCAAATCTTGCTTCTTTTTGTTGAGGGGTATAAACTCGAAATAAGAAAAAGTAGGGATTACAGCAAAAGTGACATCCTCAGGCGGCAAACAAGGATCCAAGTTCACCCCAATCCAACCCTCGGTTGACCCGTAGTCAGCACTCACTAGCGGTAACGAGGCAGCATAGTGCCTAAGCTTCTTCAAGTAGGGTTGCATTGAGCCGGTCATGATAGAGTACACATACTTTGCATTCGGCCAGAGCCTGGGAACGATGCCATACCAGTTGGAAGCTTTGGAGTCCTTGCAAATGGCTTCAATCTGTGATGCCAAACATGGGTTTGGAGAAATTATATCCAACACGGCTTTTCGCATCCTGGGCAGTGTTATCCTTGAGCTCAGTGTGCCGTCCTTGATATCACTGCATATTTCTTCCCATTGCTCTTCAAAAGAGGCAAAGGCTTGGACTATGCTGTAAGCGAAGGTTGAGGCGATTAACTCGACCTCATCCCAAAACAAGAGGCCGAGTAATAGATGGCAATAAGTAGATTGTTTATAATCTCCCCCGAAAATCACTTCCTGTGGGCTGCAAGTGAATGAATTGGTCTTCTCCTGTTTAATGTTGAATTCTTCACTAGCATAATAGTGGGTGGTTGCTGTTCCCGCTGTTAATCCTCCCTTTGTTTTTAACCGTTTACTGCTGTATATGAACTCCAAGATTCTTCCACCTTCTCTTATTGGATAAACCCTTTAAAAAACATACAAAAAAGGATGGGAATAATGGGATCAGCACGCATTGCAAAACAAATTAAGAAAATCAACTTATACATTTATATCTGAGTATGGGATGGATGACCTTGATCTGTAAGCTGCTGCCAACATATATATCTGCAAGGTGGTCTGGGAGCTATGGCGAGTAAAGGGTAAAAGCTTCTGTCTCCCTTCTGTGGTACCGGAGCTACAAACAAATTGCAGATAAGCCGTAATAAAAACGTTATGGGAGACGGATCCAAGGCAAGAGTCTCATCTAAAAGATGGCTTTTTGGGACAGTGAAGACCCGAAACATAAAAGGAAAAAAGAAAAAGAGAAAAGGAGTACTGAAAAAGATGTTACCTTAGAGAGAGAGTAGTAATAGGTTGTTGGGTGAGAATAGGAGCAGTGTCCCCATCTGCAATTCGTTGAATAAAAGGCTCAAAATCTGCATGGGAGGCTAGAGGAACTAAAGAGGCGTAAAGAGATTCCAATGCACAAGCATCCATGTCTTCGATCTTCATGTCCCCAAACCATTTTTTCAGGTACTCCACACCATAGTTGAGATGAAGAATCTGGCCAAGTGTCTCCGTCTGGACCATGGCGGCGTTCTTCGATACACTATCAAACCAACTGATAATTTCGTACTGGTAGTCACCATCGGCATTGCCATTACTGGTCACAACTTGAGCTGCTTCCATCAAGCGCTGCAAAAGCAACAGAGGAGCCTAAAACAAAAACCAAAGAAATGAGGAATACGTGTGCATATATATTGGTGTAGCAGGTTGTGGTTTTTTGGGTGTGTGCGTCTCAGAATCAGAAATACACAAAAGGAAAGGAGGGAGCCCACGGTCGAAAATCTCACATTCATGCCTGTGGCCTAATTATAATAGCTAAGGTCATTGTCCCTTATTGAAAGGCTCAACAAACCTCCATTTGTTTGCAGAAGTTCCATCATGGAATTTGTACGATGGGTTGTAGACCACAAGTGATGGAGTTTATCATTTCAGATAGAGATTCTCCTGGATTTGGAGTAAAATATGGCTGGGACCAAACCCGATCATAGTTTCCCTCCATGTTCATAATTAAGCCATCGATTGAAAGTGATAAAATTTCTTCCCCATTTGTGGTTATGCTATATGTATGTATTACTTCCATTTGCCAAGATGATGTTTCTTTCTTTTACATTTCCTTGATACCGGAGATTCTGCTTTTCTTTTGCTTCATTATCTTTCCCTGTTCTAAATTAAAGGTTTAAATTTAATTTAAAAGGGATAGTCGTAAATATTTATATTTTTTCCCCCTAAACCCTGCAGCTTGGATTTATACCGTCCAATTCTAAAATCATTACTTTTTTGTTCTTCAAAGTTTCGGCTCTGCCCTTATTTAACAAATTTCCTCAAACTAAACGTTTAAAATTTCTTCAACATGCTATTTTGAAGTATATGTCACCGACCCCTTTTTAATGCACAACGCGGTCGAAATTAAAGACACTAGAGTTCTTCATGCTTAAGATAGGTCCAAAAAGTAAGTTTAGAAAAAGAAGTTTCATGGATCAGATTTTCTTTTGTTCGGATTTGGGCTCGGTTTAAATTTTTAATAGAAAAATCTTTTATTATTTTTGTTGTTGTTTTCTCACCTTTTACTATTGTTTTGCTATCATTTTATTATTATGTTATTGTTAATGTTTACATATTGTATAACACTTGTTTATTGTTAATTTTGCTACTATTTTAAAAATATTGACTTGTTAAGAGACATTTATGTAATATTATTTAAGTATAAAGATTTTTTTTAAAATTTATTTTTAATTTGTTAAGAAATATTTATTTTAATATTTTTAATATATTTGATGTATTATATTTTTAAAAATTTTTTATATAAAGAAAATAATACAAAATGGGTCCAACTTAAATTTTATCATTTTTATTAAAGTTGGAATTATAAAAAAAATTAGACTAATTTTCCGAAAAGAACCGAATCCAAACCAAAGAGGGAAGCTTAAAATTTTATTAAAACTCAATTCAAATCCGATTCCACCCACAAACAATTGTGTACCACGTTGAAGCTGAACTAGGTTTCATGAGGTGAGTATGAACATTAATTGGTGTTTTGATTTGTAAATTGGTTGAACGAAATTTAAAAGAGGCAAAAAGGAATCAGTGAGACTGTAAAGTGATAAAATTTTCTTTTTCATAAAAAGCTTACAATAATCCGATATTATCCTAATCATAATGACCTTCAATAAGCCAATAATATAAGTTAAAGAAAAAAAAAAAACTCAAATTTGAAATTCTGGTACTACACGAAACCTCCCTATCCATGGCCGCTCTCAACAGTATCGCCTGCCGTAAACCCATCGTTAAATCCCAGAGTTTCCCCGATTTCTCTCCAATTCTCCCCTCCACTCGTCTCTCTCACAAAACCAGCTCAAACCTGTTAAAGCTCAACCCCAAAAACAGAAGAAATTGGGTCATTCAATCAGTCACAGAGGACAAAGAATTGGCTCCAAAGAACAACAGTCATTCCCATGAACCTAACAAGCTTTTGTTCCCAAATGGCTCCAAAACTTTGGAGGCTTCTTCTTCAGAGGTTGGAGGCGGTCACGGTGATGATGTTGATGGCCATTATGATGTCGAGAAGTTGAGTAGTAGAGCAATCAATGCCTCTATTGTTCTTGGATTTGGCACGCTTGCTGTATCCAAGTTGCTTACAATTGATCATGATTACTGGCATGTAAGTTATCTCCTAGGTTTTTCATTTTTTTTTTTTTGCATTTTAATTTTATTTCCTGTTTTACTTAGAGTTGAATAATGATTCGTTTCAAAAGAGCTTTCTTTTGGTATGCTCTTGTTTTGAGAAGGGTATCTTCGCTTGGTAGTAGTTTTCCTTGGTTTCACTTCTCTCTCTGCTAGAGTTGGTTAATCTCTTTCGTTCGTCATTTTATGATTTTATTCTCGAAAATTGTTGAGGTGTTTATAACTTTCTAAACTAGCCATTAAATCTGAAACTTTGCTTGTAAAAAAAAGGGGGTCTTCATTTATGATTTGTGCTTTCCTGGAAATTTGAGGTTTTATGCAGATTAGCTTTCAAAAACCAAGTGAAAGCTGGAGTCCTCAAAATAACATGAAGTGAAAATCTAATTGCTACAATATTGTTTTTTTTCCTATCTCAGTATTTATATGATTCTTATGAATGATTAACAGGGATGGACACTTTATGAGGTACTCCGATATGTTCCAGAACATAATTGGATTGCATACGAACAAGCTCTTAAAGCCAACCCAGTGATAGCCAAAATGGCAATAAGTGGGATAGTCTATTCAATAGGAGATTGGATTGCACAAGTAGTTTCTCTCTCTTCTCCACTCTCTCTATTAATCCTTTAAACTTAAACATATATTGCATTCAGCTCATATTGTATATCCTATGTGTAGTGTTATGAAGGAAAGCCTCTCTTCGACTTTGACCGGACTCGTATGTTCAGATCGGGCCTTGTTGGATTTACTCTTCATGGATCCCTTTCTCATTATTATTACCAGTTTTGTGAGGTAATACTTGTGGTTCATAGTTTATATGTTTTGCTGCTTTGAGTCAATTTTTTTCATGGAGCACTGAAACACTTTGAGTTCCAGGCTCTGTTTCCTTTCGATGACTGGTGGGTGGTTCCAGCAAAAGTTATCTTTGATCAAACAGTTTGGGCTGCAATCTGGAACAGTATATATTATGTAGTTTTGGGGTTCTTGCGTTTTGAGTCCTCGGCTAATATCTATAAAGAACTGAAGGCAACATTTTGGCCTATGCTGACTGTAAGAAGCTTTTCTTCTGTTTCTTTTGATGCATATTTTGGGTGTCAATGGTTGTGGTATGCATTGCAAACGATGTAGTCTACTCTACCCATGATTTTTGATAGACTGGAATTCTATTTCATACTTTATTTGTTAGAGCAGGATTTATCATATATGCTCCTTTTTCTTTTACATTAATCACTGTCAATGTAAAATGTCTACCTCTTCTCCATGATGTATTGGAGGATTCAAGCTTTCTTAACAGGTGTACCTTAAAATCGGCTTAGAAAAAATGCTGTGCAGAGAAAGAGAAATCTGTATATTTTAATTTAGTACTATATAACTGACCTCAAGCTAAATCATAGCTAACTGTGAAACCATGCCTATGCTGAGAACTGTTTTGATTGATTTCTGCTGATATGGTGAATGGAGAAATTGTGTATTTCTCTTTTATAATCTCCATGGTTATTTTTGATGAAATCCCTATGGCTTTTTGGTGGTAATGAAAAATCACAAAGGAAAATGCATTTGGTGAAACATTTCACCAACATTGGCACACTCCGAAAATTTACTATGCTGTTAGCAACCGGAGTTGCTCTGTCAAATCTACCCTGGGTTTCCATATTGGAAATTTGACTGTTATGTTTGTTCTGTACTTGAGTTTGATGAATGTGCAGTTAACACCTTTTTTATTTGTAGCTCATGCTAAACATGATTTATTACTAAAAAATTACACACACTTCACAGGCAGGTTGGAAGCTTTGGCCATTTGCTCATGTGATTACCTATGGTGTCATACCTGTTGAACAAAGGCTCCTTTGGGTAGATTGTGTGGAGCTTATCTGGGTAACAATATTGTCAACGTGCGTATCTCTGCCATCTTGTCTAATATGTGAAGACATATTCCACTGTTTCTGCAGCACATTCTTAGTATATCATTTAGTTGCTACAACCATATAATCATTTATTAGGTGTTGTGTGTACTTTTCACTATATTTTCTGTATTCGTCTTGTCTCCTGCATTCTTAACAACCAAATTGCAGAACCAGGATTATATGCTATGCAGGCCTCTTACTTTTTATCCTTTTCTCATTAATCCCTGTATGATTGTTGGCCATTTTTCTCTCTAGTTGGTCTATCTTTTTGACAAATCTTCATACATGATACAACTACATGTTCGCTTGTCATATAAACTGATACAAATTCCATGGTAATATGTTTTGAATAGCGTGCAACAGAATTTAATTGTTTTTCTGTTTCTTTCCGTTCTTGTTATATTTGTTTCGATTGGAATTTCTTTCTAACGCGGGCTGGTGTTTTCATCTTGAAGTTATTCTAATGAGAAATCAGAAGCACGTATAACTGAGCCAACGATGGATGCAGACTCAAATTCATCAAACAATCCTCCTGAGGTAGAGCTAGAAGAATGTTTTGCATCCTTTGGCATATATTTTGAATGATAAATGAAGTTTACATAGTATAATTGATTTATGGTACTGAAGTTCATCTCTAGGCATTCACTTCCTTTTCATGTTGTACTAATGTATTTCTATCTTCAATTTTATTTGTCAGGAATAAACGAATCGATATCTCAGTTGTAAAGAGAGATGAGAAACATCATTTAGGCGACTTGGAGGATTACTTGTAGTGACTGGTGAAAGTGTAAAGTTCCCTACCAAGGAATTTCACCCCATATACAATTTTTATGCTTTTTTCCTACATTAGTCTTTCAGGTAAAGCAGTAAAGGAGTGGGGATATACTTTGTATCAAGAGAAGTGTAATAATATGGACGTAGCAACATTCCATCCTTACCCTTGTATGATATATACTGATGTATTAAGTGGAAGAAAGTGACGGTTACATAGTACATACCACCAACGTGCCAGCTGTCCAGAAATAATTCGCTGTGGTGGGTGGCAATACTAAAGAAAAGAAAAGAAAGCATTAAATACATCTCTATTAATTCTTATTATTAGAGGTGATTATGGGTCGGATCGAGTTTAAATAAAAAATTTAGGTCCGTTTGTAAGGTATGGGCCTGGCCCGACTCAAAAAATAGGTTTAAAAATTTGTTCAAGTCTAATTTAGTTAAAAATGTTAAAATTTGGACTTGATTCGACCAGCTCATATTAATTTTTTTATATTATATTATTTTTTACATAATTTTTAAATATATAATATATTAAAAATATTAAAAAAATTAAAATAAATATTTTTGAATAAATTAAAAATAAATTTTAAAAAGTATGTATATTTAAATAATACTAATATAGATGTAATTTAAAATAAGGAGAAAATAACAAGAAAATATCATTAAAATAAAAATAAAAAGCAGATTTTTTATCATTTAGTGAATTTGAGCTGAGTTGGGCTCGGGCAAAAAATATCTTAATTGAGGCTTGATTCGTTTTTAAAATGATTTTTTTATTTAAATTTATTTTTTGAGCGTATACCTTTACCTAAATTTTTCTAATTTTAGGACAAATAGAATTACCTTTAATTCCAATCTCTAAAGAAAACAAAACCAAACCTAAGAAAAACAATTAAACCTAAAGAAACACAACAGACAAATCGATTTTTGTCGGCAAGAGTTGTTTGACTTAGATTATTAAATTATGAAAAATACTATTTAAACTTGTTGATGAATCTCTGGGGTAAAATACCCAAATATACAAAAAAAAAAAAAACAAAACAAAATTTACGGAAAAAGATCGGTTTCTTGAAAATTTACGGAAAAGGGCTATTTCCCCACAAAACGCGTCCACATCAGCGCGTTTTGTGGGGAAAAACCAGGAAAGCGCGCCCTTAGGGACGCGCTTTGTGCCACATCAGCAAAAGCGCGCTGTTATGAATGCGCTTTGCTGATGTGGCACAAAGCGCGTCCCCAGGGGCGCGTTTTTGCCCTCTTCCCCGTCTTGCCTTTCCAACCATTTTTAGCATAAGGGTGTGAAATTTTAAGGTTTTTAGCGTAAGGGTATGAAATTTTAAGGTTTCTGGGCTAGGGTTTATGATTTTTTAGGGTCGTTAGATTCAGAATTTTTAGGAGAAATTTAATTAGGGTTAATTAGGCTTTAGTAAAAATATATTTAGGGTTTTGGGCAAAATATATTAGCAAAAAAAAATTATTTGAATTTTTTGATAGTTGTATCTGGCAAAATAATTTTGAGAAGACGTTTCTGAACAAAGAGTGGCCAAAACGCTTCAAGCAGGATGGACTGTCAGCAGGGGTACTGAAAAGAGCTCCCACGTGGACGCAATCGATGTATTAGGCGTAGCTCCACCAATCTACTATCAGCTCCACTAACTAAGAGAATTTCCACCAAAAGAGCATTATCAAATATTATAAATTTATATAATATTTAGATATTTTGATTAGCATACATTGCAGATACAAATATTAGTTATCAAATATCTATTATTCAAATCTCAATTTTAAATTTAAAATATATTATTTATATCTGTTTTATTTTTACAAAGTTGGAATATTAATCACATTTGAATATCATATAAATAATTTAAGCAATCGGGCTCGAATCCTTATAACAACTTTCGTGTTTAATACAAATAATTAGTGGATCTAAATTTTAAAATAAATATATATATATATATTAATTCGAGTATGAATTTTACAATTATTAACCACGTCTGATCAATCCATTGAATATTCAATTTAATTTAAAATCTACATATTCATGGGTTAAATTTAGAGAATAATTTTTTTTTAATCTTTGAACCAGCCTAAATTTAAATATTTTTAAAATATATAAACATTAGCGTAAAAATATCTTTTTAATATTTTGTTATTTTTAAATAATAAAATGTACTATTTAAATAGTTTTAATTTAAGTTGCGATTACATCCAACACGATCCATCACCATCTCTAATATAAAATAATGGATTTAAATTTGCTAAAATCTAGAAAGTTGTACCAGATCTTAAAATTCTAACAAATAGGCCCTATGAAATCTTATTTATTTAATATTAATTTTCAACATTATTCTAGATCACAAATTAATTTAAGTGGGTCCAAATGCAACTATTTTACTAATTATGAGAAAAGAAAATAAATAAATAAATAAATCGCCGCCAAAGCAGAATCACTGTCTGAAAACTCTTTTTGTAAAGTTTCACTCCAATAATCATTCTTTGCTTTTCCTTGTCAAATTAAAGTTTCCTTTTCCTTGTAAATAATCATTCTTTGCTTTTCCTTGCTACAGTAGTCTGTGGCAATCCTTAGACTATAAATCAGCCAAATTCCATTCTCAGGTTGCATAACAGAAATTGAGGCAAAAGAAAAATAGAAACTGAAAATGAGTGAACGTATTAATATTGTTATTTACTACGATGGTGAGGTTTGTGACACCAAAAATGGTGTTGTTTTTTTATCGAAGAACACAGCGCGACTGGGTTTTAATCGGAATATAGATTTGTTAGAACTTCGCAAAAGAATTAGGCGCAAAATCTTCGGAACAACGCCAATGAAAGTTCAGTCTATTAAGTATAGATTTTGCGCTTCGGTTGATCCAGTGAGATATGAATCATTCGACATTAAAGGTCCTCGGAGCTTTGAGGCAATGGTGGAGACTCATCTTGCCAGTGGATCACCCTATCTTGAGGTATATGTACAATTTTCATCGCCAAGTGATCTTCCTTCGACCTCAACATCTACTTCTATTCGGGGGGAATACACGACCCCAAGCCGACACTCTGTTAGTGGGAAGCAGAATACGGAAGTGCCAGTGTTTGGTGGTAGTATGGAAAACATAACCCCCGCACGACACTCGGTTGGTGGATGGGACATGCATATCCTTCCTTCGACGTCCGATGATAGAATTACGTATTGGGGAACGCCATCAACTTCTAGTGGTTGGCAATCCACATATGATTGGGAACGTTACGAAAGATGTTTAAAGAGGGATAATGTACTCCCCACGACATCCACCGGCGAGGGGCCCTCATTCGTTGCAGATTATGGTGGATCGGATGATGAGTCGGATGTGGATCCACCTCGAGAGACCAGGCTTGATGGTGCAGAAGTTGGATTATTTTCTAAACCGGAGCCTGTTCCAACAGTACCTGAAGATGTTAAGGGCGCTTCAGACGAAGAAGAAGAAGATCCGCTATTCAGGGCGTACTCGCCTCCAGCCCACATGCATAATGTCGATCTATCTCAAGACGATGCATTGGAGTTTCCTGAACTACCACACTGGACGCGTGACCATACAACTTCGTCATTGGATTCAGGCGAATTAGAAGTTGGTAACGAGTTTTCCAACAAGGATGCTTTTCTTGCTGCATTGAAACAATACAGCATCAAGAACGGGGTTAACTACAACGTGGTTAAATCCAAGCTCGATAAGTACGAGGCGAAGTGTGCAGTGCAAGACGGTACATGTTCATGGAAAATCATGGCCTCGTTGAGGAAAATGACAGGCTTGTGGGAGATCAAAAAGTACAAAGGTCCACATACACGTCTTGCCGGTACAGTATCACGATGTCTTCAATGTTTTTGAATAATACTAATATTACGTAATGTTGCATTATTTAACGTACTTCGTTGACAGGTGTTACACAAAATCATCCGAAGATGGATTCAGACATGTTGGCTGACTTAATAATGCCGACGGTGAAAGCCGATCCCAAGACTACAATGCTGACCTTAATTGGCAATATTCGTAGCCAATTGGGGTACACGCCCTCTTACAGGAATGCTTGGATATCCAAGTAGAAGGCGTTGGAAAAGTTGCATGGTCGGTGGGACGCTTCATATAATGAAGTGTGGCAGTGGTGTCAGGTGCTAGAGAGATATGTCCCAGGCAGCATAACAGACATTGAAACGGTTGTGCGAGAGACATATTTTTGTTTAGTGGCACTATTTCCGAAGCGAGCAGCGAGTTATAAAGGCCAGATGCAAGGAGACAATGTATGGAGCGCGAAGGTCTTGCGAGAAATTAACAGGGGGAAGGCACGGGCCAACACCATGCACACAGTGTGTCACGATCGTGACAACCTATGGTTTCGTGTGACGGAGTTTGACACACCGAACCAAGGTATTGTTGGCAGGCAATATCGTGTGCACTTGAGGAATAGGACCTGCGACTGTGGGATATTTGATGCACTTTTTTACCCATGCGCTCATGTACTTGCGGCTTGTCAGAATCTCCGTCTTGATCCAATGAGCTATGTCGACGAAGTGTATAAAATAGAAAGCATGTACAACGTGTGTAGACACGTATTCCCACCAGTTCCAGATGAACGTAGGTGGCCGTCGGTATCGCTTGCACCGTATAAGTTGTTGCCAGATAGACAACTGAGGCGCAAACCAAAAGGTCGACCTTGCTCGACTAGAATACGCAACAATATGGATATCCGAGAAACGTCCAACCAACGTAGGTTGTGTGGATGGTGTAGGAACCCAGGCCATACATCTCGCTCGTGTCCAAATCGAAATAGTTGACAGTCTGCTTAACTTTTTCTGTCTCTTGGTGTCAATGTAAATTCTATTTATTTGTTGATGAAAACGGTGAACTTTTGTAGAAAGACTAATTTGGAAAAAAAAAACCTTTAAGTTACAATAAAATTACAAATATTGGACTTTTATTTTTAAAATTAAATTTCAAAAAAATAAACAAATTCTATTTATAAAAGATATTAAAATTAAATTATAAAAAAATAAGCAACTATTATTTTATTAAAATATTAAAACTAAATTACAAAAAATAAAAATAAAAAAATTCTTATTTATTAAGTATTAAAACTAAATTACAAAAAAATAAAAAATAAATAAAAACTTCTTATTTATTAAATATATTAAAACTAAATTACAAAAAAAAAAAAATAAAAAAACTTCTTATTTATTAATATATTAAAACTAAATTACAAAAAAAAAAAAAAACTTCTATTTATTAAATATATTAAAACTAAATTACAAAAAAATAAAAAATAAAGAAAACTTCTTATTTATTAAATATTAAAACTAAATTACAAAAAAAAAAAAAAAAAAAAAACTTCTTATTTTATTAAATATATTAAAACTAAATTACAAAAAACAAAAAACAAAAAACAACATCTTATTTATTAAATATATTAAAACTAAATTACAATAAAATAAAAAATAAAAAACAACTTCTTATTTTATTACATATATTAAAATTAAATTACAATAAAAAATTAAACAATTTCTATTTTATTAAAGATATTAAAATTAAATTACAATAAAAAAATTAAACAACTATTATTTTATTAAATATATTAAAACTAAATTACAAAAAATAAAAAATAAAAAATAAAAATAAAAAATAAAAAATAAAAAATAAAAAATAAAAATAAAAAATAACTTTTTATTTTATTAAAAAAATCAAATTAAATTACATACAAAAAAATAAACAACTTCTATTTTAGTGAAGATATTAAAATTAAATTACAAACACAAATAAAAAACAATTTTTTTATTAAAAAATAAAAAAATTATTACAATTTAAAAAATAAAAAAGCCCATCCGAATCAATGTTGATGTCGGTCGGAATCAGTGCCACACGGGGGTGGTCGGCGGTTACGTGCTGGATTCCTCCTTCTTCTAGCTTTCGGCGGAGTCGTGGAACCTCGGGCGGTGATTCCGGTTCCTCCGGCAGTGGGTCTGGTTGTGGGTGTTGCGAGGATGACTCACCTTGATAAAATAACGACCCCGGAGGTGTTTGCATAAACCACGGTGGGGGTGTCTGAATCCCGTATGGCGAAGGAGACTGGAAAAAGAAGTGCTCCCCGGCGGCGCCTCTTGTGATCCCTCACGCGACGACGGCTTCAAGATCGGTTGGCCAGTCGGAGTAGTCGGGAACGGACTCGAACCCAGCCATGCATTCTAACCTGGGGTGAGACTGGGAAAAGGAAATATATATGGGTTAGGATACATATAAGGGCTAGGGTAAGCACCTGGCATAAAGGCTAAAGGCTGTGATGTCGGTGTCGTCGGCTGAACTGATGGACCCGGTGACTGTGTGGGCGCTGTTGATGGCCTTGTGACTGTGTTGGCGCTGTTGGTGGCCCCGTCTCATCACCCCTTCTCCTTGGATTTAAAAGGCCCCGACGTTCCCTTTGTTGACGAAGTTGCCGTCGCCTCTCTTCTTCCGACAAAAAATACGGCTTACCATGGATCCTAAACCATGGAATGTATTCTGGCACGCACGCTAACTCAGGAACGACGATTGGTTCCCGGATAGGTAAATAGTCATACTGGTTCTCCCACATCTCGATATATGTTGACTAAAATCTTGGCCAATCCGTGTGCAACTGCCGTAAGTCCACTTTGTACTCATCATCAAGCACCTCAGGTGGCACGGGAATCGGTTGCCGGAATCCAAATTGTCGCAGAACTCGATCTGACTGGTGTATCTCCACGGTCGCATAGTTGATCAATGGGACCTTCACGTGCCAAATGTTTGAATTTTGCAAGAACTCCTCCGGAATTACTGCTCGAATTGCCGGATCCTCGTACGGTGTCCATTGAAACTATATTAACATTACCAAAATATTAGTTATATACATAATACTAAACACTAAATACAAAATTTGAAACTTACTTGTATTCTGACCGTTGGTCCAATAGAACCGTATATCTTAAAGCGAGGTAGGTATTCCAGCATAACTCGCCGAATGGTTCCACTTAATTAAATAAATTTTTAGCATACAATTATACTATAAATCTATGTAATAATTGTAAAATATAATATTAAATTTACCTCGTTATCAGTGGGAATGAATATGGGTGGTCGAGTCGAGGATGTAAAAATGGAAATCGAAACCGTGTCCATGACTACAGTAGTGATAGGCAACCTCCGATTTTCGCTTTATTCGGCCGCATCGCCTCGCACATCTCTCGATACAGCTTCATAGCACGGCAGACCCCCAACTCAATTCACCGGCTGCTCTAAAATCAACAAGTTTCAGCAGTCATCTCAAGTGTACGAGGTTTCTAGACAGGTTCGGCATCAGATAACCTCCAATTATCTCAAGAATGTATGCCCGAGCATACCGTATTCTTTCTATTTCGGTCGAACCATCGTTCGGCTCCGGGAATGTGTCTCGTAACTAGGCCATCTCGATCCGACCTCCATGAATGTTATCCGGAATGGCACCCAGAAGCTCGTAGCATACGGCCATCCAATCGGTAGAAGTTGCAGACCCGGTGACTACCGACCCGTCCACCGGCAATCCCAACTGCAACTGCACATCTTCCAGAGTGATGGTACACTCTCCGCATGGAAGATGGAAAGTGTGCGTCTCGGGTCTCCACCTCTCTATCAACGCACTGATCAAAGTCGGCTCCAACTTGAACCCCCGGTGATACGAGCTCACCTACGAAGCCTGTGACAGACGTCAACTATGATCCGATGAAGTTACCTAATGGGCCAATTACACGTTCACGTGCCAAACAATTCAAAGATGCCGCAATGGTTTTGGTGGCACAAATTTGGAATGACGATAGAAAAGAGTCCAAAAACATGCTGAACTATTACAATTTCTTTGGAGTTGAATATACTAGCTAGTCCGACTGCTAGAATATTTAGCACTTTAAAATACGCATGTTTGATTGATTTTCAGAAGTTGTTACATTTTCTTAATTCTCATTATTTTGTTTAAATAACACGAGTTTTTAATAAATCCTTTGTCATAGTGAATGATAGTGTGTTTTACCTAGTATTTAAATAAAAGTGATTAAAATTTGTGTTAATTTATGTTCAACCTAAATTTTACTAATGATTGGTTTATATCTTATAGGTGATTCACGTTATTTTGGATGACAACAATGGAAGCCATAAACAAATAAAAGCTTGTGGTGTGGATGGCTTAGAGTAAGAATTAATTAATTAAGCATGAAACACTTTGGAAACTTGATGACAAATAAATTGGAATTAACAAATGCTCAAGTGATGGATTAAAGAATGATTGAAGCAAAGTGGAGCTTTTGGGAATATGGCATGGGACGGCACACAAGGAAAGATAATGGAGGGCCATGATAGAAATTGGAGTTTGAATGGAATGAATAAATAAAATTTGGGAGTGCAAAAAAAACCATCATGAATAAACAATTAATGTTAGTGGGCGGCAAAATCAAATGCATGGATTACCTAGGTGGACGGCAATGTTGATTAAACAAATAAAAGGTGAAAGTGTGTGAGTATGAAAGCACTTGCACGGCAAATTGGAGCAAGTTAATAAGCACATGGAACATAAATGGAATGCATGAAATAATGGGCAGCATAGTCGACGGCATGAAGAATTAAAATTGACATTTGAGTGGCTGAAGAAGTCAACTAATGGACGGCTCAAGCATTTTAAATTAGGATAATTCAAGTGTTTTATTTTAAATTGCAAATGACCACTTCTTCTCTTGACCGATTGTTCACAAAGGCCTATCCCAGTCACCTATTCGGCTATCATTAACAAGGCCTATAAATATTGCACATTTACATTCTTGTAAGATACAACTTTGAATTTTAATGAAAAGAAGAATTTCTTTTGGTGAGTATTCACTCTCCTTATTCTCGAGGTTTGAATTGACTTATCTAGTTTTCTAGTGGCGTCGTTCTTTCCTTGTTTTGAACTTATCATCCTCACGGGTGTGGCGTTCATCTACCTATACCGTTGGTTCCTATCTCGCTAGATAGTGGGTCTCGGTTTTATTTCGAAACTCCTTCCATCAATTTGAAACTTATAAGATTCGGGTCTTTAATTTTTATTAAAGGTTCTTTCTTGTTTCAAATACGTATCCATTTTATCCTATCACCTATCTTTACCTTTCAGAGATTTTTATTTCCAAATAAAAATTATCCTTTTGTTAGTTAAACGAGAAACTGTCTAATTTACGATCGGGCAACATTTACGATTCGCCTCCTAACCCGGGATGGACCGTTATCATCTGGTATCAGAGCTAATCAAATTAGGCACGTTTTGATCGTCTTGAGTATTTCCGAGTAAACAAAAAAAAGGTTCAAAAAAAAATATCGAGGTTAAAAAATAAATTTTTCGAGTTAAAAAAAAAAATTCCTACCTTGGTCTGTTTAGATTGTCAAGTTCTTCTCTAAGAAGACGAACGGCATTTGCTTGCTTATATTCCCAGTGTTGTACAAAGTATACTAACTGAGACGAGCCCTTGTCTGTATAATTAGTTAGCTCTATAAGATGTTGGGAATCAACTATAGTTGACTTCCTCGCAATTGTTACCTCCTCCAACATATCTTGGTCATCTCTTGGCTTTTCTACATTAAACTGCTTCCCAGCTATCAACCAAACTTACCTTTTTAACTCTCGAAACGACCTACGAGTTACTAGTAAGTCGAAGACAACCTTCTAGAATCTAGAAGAGTGAATTCGAGTGGTAAAAGGCAAGAGTGAATACATTAAGGAAAAAGCCAGAACTGAGTAAAAACACAAGTGTGAGTGTTGATAATTTTCTTTGTGAGAGAAGTGAGGATTGCAGTAAGGATTCATTAAATTTGTTTTAAAAAAAAATGTCTAGGAACCCCGAACATCGAATAATAAGTGACGAAGCATCCGACGCCGCCGGAGGTGGGGGAGGATTACAACCCCGAAGAAATGATCCCGAAGGGAGAAATCAGGATGTGCAAACAGTATTGCAAGAAATCACACGTATGTTCAGAACAATCACCGAACAATTAGATCGAAGAGAGGAACGAAGACCTCGAGCAAACACCCCTCCAATTCCGAGAAGGGGACGAGAACAACCTTGGTTACGTGACAACGAAGTCTACGAACCAAGTGAAGCCGACAGCAATCCGGCTTTTGAACACGATGAACGGTGAAGAAATCCACGAGCCCGTGAGCGAAGGGATCGAGAATGGGCCGATGACGACTTAAAGAACATTAAAATGACGATTCCTGCTTTCCAAGGGCGATCCGATCCGGAAGCCTACCTTGAGTGGGAAAAGAAGGTGGAATTAATTTTCGACTGTCACAATTATTCAGAAAATAAGAAGGTAAAACTTGCTGCCATCGAATTTTCTGATTACGCCCTTATTTGGTGGGATCAACTAACGACGAGTCGAAGACGGGATGGTGAACGCCCAATATCCACATGGGCGGAAATGAAGGCACTAATGCCGAAAAGGTTCATCCCAACCTACTATCACCGAGAGTTGCATCAAAAATTGCAAAGCCTAACCCAGGGTCACCGAAGCGTAGAAGATTACTACAAGGAGATGGAAGTGGCCATGATCCGAGCCAATGTGGAAGAAGAACGAGAAGCCACCATGGCACGTTTTAGCGCTGGCCTCAATCGAGATATCGCAAATATTGTAGAATTACATCATTACATCGATATCATCGAAATGGTTCATATGGTTATAAAGGTAGAAAAACAGCTGAAATGAAAAACTACGCCTAGAGCAAACCCCAATCAAGCCTCAACATCGAAGTGGGGGCAAGTGACCAACAAAAGGGACATGCCGAGCCGAGCCAAAGAAATCAGTGGCGTACCCAAGTCTAACAAGCATATCGGTGAAACAAGCAAAGGCAAAATGGAAGCTCTTCCGAATCGATCCCGAGACATTAAGTGTTTCAAATGTTTGGGACGAGGACATATTGCAAGTCAATGTCCAAATCGAAGCACTATGTTTGTCCGAGATAATGGTGAGATCGAATCCGAAAGTGAAGAGGAAGACGATGCCAATGAGACATCCCAAGATGAGGAAGAAATAGAACAAGCCGAAAGTGGAGAGATCTTGGTGGTAAAAAGGAGCCTTAGTTTACAAGGTGTCGAAAATGAGCAACAACGTGAAAACATCTTCCATACGCGTTGTCAAATACAAGGGAAGATTTGTTGCGTCATTATAGACGGAGGAAGTTGTACTAATATGGCTAGCACCATATTGGTTGAGAAACTTGGATTGACTACCACCAAACATCCCCATCCATATAAGCTACAATGGCTTAATGACGCGGGAGAACTTGAGGTCACAAAACAAGTTTTGGTTTCCTTTTCAATAGGGAAATATCAAGATGAGGTTTTGTGTGATGTGGTTCCGATGCTAGCGGGACATCTACTGCTTGGACGACCTTGGCAATTTGACAAGCGAGCAATTCATGACGGCTACACTAATCGGTACACTTTTAAGTACTTGGGCCGGAACGTGACACTAGCTCCGTTAACACCCAAGCAAGTTTATGAGGATAAGTTGAAAATGAAGACATCAATGGAAAAATCAAAAGAAAATGAGCGGAAAAATGAGAAAGAAAAAGAAAAGAATTTTAAAAAAAAGAGAGACAAGAAAATAAGTGATAAAACGAGAGAGTGTGAACAAAAAGAAGAAGAAATGAAGGAAGAAAAAGAAAATGGAAAAATGAGTGTTTTTGCAAAAACAAGAGATATTCGAAAAGCTTTGTATGTGAGACAACCTATGTATGTCTTACTATACAAAGAATTGTTTTTGAACACTAACGACTTACCCAAGAATCTTCCTTCTTCTGTGTTGTCTCTGATTCAGGAATTCAAGGACATATTTCCAGAGGAGTTACCAAGTGGTTTACCGCCCATTCGAGGCATAGAACACCAAATTGACTTGGTGCCGGGGGCTTCTCTGCCCAATCGACCTGCGTACCGGAGCAATCCCGAAGAAACAAAAGAACTCCAAAAGCAAATCACTGAACTGCTAGAAAAGGGATATATCCGAGAAAGCCTTAGTCCATGCGCGGTACCGGTGTTACTAGTACCAAAGAAAGATGGTTCGTGGCGAATGTGTGTCGACTGTCGTGCCATTAACAAGATTACCGTTAAATACCGACACCCGATACCCCGACTCGATGATATGCTCGACGAGTTAAGTGGAGCCCGAATTTTTACAAAGATTGATCTCAAAAGTGGCTATCACCAAATTAGGATGCGGGAAGGCGATGAGTGGAAAACGACTTTCAAAACAAAGTTAGGTTTGTATGAATGGTTGGTAATGCCATTCGGACTTACAAACGCTCCGAGTACTTTTATGAGACTTATGAATCATGTTTTACGAGCTTTCATTGGCAAATCATGTGTTGTTTATTTTGATGACATATTAGTGTACAGCAAATCTCTGGAGGATCACCTCCAACATTTACGTGCAATCTTAGAAACACTGCGGAAAGAGGTATTGTACGCCAATCTCGAGAAATGTTCTTTTTGTACTGACAAGGTTATTTTCTTAGGATACGTCGTAAGTGCAAATGGATTAGAAGTGGACTAAGAGAAGGTTAGAGCAATCCAAGAATGGCCCCGTCCTACAACGGTTAGCCAAGTACGGAGTTTCCATGGGTTGGCTAGTTTTTACCACCGATTCGTGCCCAATTTCAGCACGATAGCCGCTCCTTTAACGAGCGTGATCAAGAAGAATTCGGCTTTCCATTGGTCCGAGGAGCAAGAACGGTCTTTTAATGCCATTAAAGAATTTCTTGTTAAAGCTCCATTGTTAACCCTTCCTGACTTTAATAAAACTTTTGAAATTGAATGTGATGCATCAGGTATAGGGATCGGAGCTGTTCTAACTCAGAATAGAAGACCGGTGGCGTACTTCAGCGAGAAATTGAACGGAGCTGCACTCAATTACCCCGTGTATGACAAAGAGATGTATGCTCTAATAAGATCACTTGAAACGTGGCAACATTACTTGAGGCCGAAAGAGTTTGTTATTCATTCAGATCATGAAGCACTCAAGTACATTAAAGGTCAGCACAAGCTCAACAAGCGACATGCAAAATGGATCGAGTATTTAGAATCATTTCCGTACGTAATTAAGTACAAGAAAGGTAAGGAAAATGTAGTAGCGGATGCGTTATCACGAAGGTACAATTTATTAACCTCTCTTGATTCTAAAGTACTTGGTTTTCATCATATTAAGGAATCGTATGCTAACGATGCTGATTTTTGGCAATGTCTATAATGCTTGTGAGAGTGGTGCTTTTGATAAGTTTTACAGGCATGAAGGATTCCTTTTCAAGGAAAACAAGATTTGTATACCGCAAGGGTCTATGCGAGACATGCTTGTAATAGAGGCACATAGTGGTGGCCTTATGGGTCACTTTGGAAGAGACAAAACATTGTCCACTCTTCAAGAACATTTTTTTTGGCCAGGAATGAGCAAGGATGTTGAACGAATTTGTGAACGTTGCATTGCTTGCAAACAAGCCAAATCACGGGTCCAGCCTCACGGTTTATATATGCCCCTTCCTATTCCAGACACTCCGTGGGTCGACATTTCCATGGATTTCATCCTTGGATTACCAAGATCAAAAACTGGGAAGGACTCAATTTTTGTCGTAGTTGATCGTTTTTCTAAAATGTCCCATTTTATCCCTTGTTCTAAGACTGACGATGCTGTGCATATTGCAAACTTGTTTTTTAGGGAAATCATACGATTGCATGGAGTTCCGAAGACGATCGTATCTGATCAGGACGTAAAATTTTTAAGTCATTTTTGGCGAACTCTGTGGGGAAAGTTAGGGACAAAACTACTATTCTCGACCACGTGTCATCCTCAAACGGATGGACAAACCGAAGTAGTGAACCGAGTCCTATCAACTTTGTTACGAGCATTGGTGCAAACAAATCTCAAAACATGGGAAGACTGTCTGCCCCACATCGAATTTGCTTACAACCGAACTGTTCACTCTGCAACTAAATTTTTGCCTTTCGAGATTGTTTATGGGTTTAACCCTCTCACCTCTCTTGATTTATTGCCATTACCTTCAGATAAATTTATCCATCCCGATGCTAGGAAAAAGGCGGAATACATAAAGGAGCTGCATCGAAAGGTACGAGAGAATATTGAAACAAGAACCAAGCAATACGTCCAACGAGCTAACAAAGGTCGTAGACGCATTCTCTTTGAACCAGGGGACTGGGTTTGGGTTCATATGCGAAAAGAAAGGTTTCCCAAGCAAATGCGATCTAAATTTCTCCCAAGGGGAGACGGTCCATTTCAAGTCATTGAACGCATAAATGACAACTCATACAGATTGGACTTGCCAGGTGACTATAATGTGAGCGCGAGTTTTAATATTTTTGATCTTTCTCCTTTTGATGTAGGTGATGATTCGAGGACGAATCAACTTAAAGAGGGAGGGGATGATACGAGCTCACCTACGAAGCCTGTGACAGACATCAACTATGATCCGATGAAGTTACCTAATGGGCCAATTACACGTTCACGTGCCAAACAATTCAAAGATGCCGCAATGGTTTTGGTGGCACAAATTTGGAATGACGATAGAAAAGAGTCCAAAAACATGCTGAACTATTACAATTTCTTTGGAGTTGAATATACTAGCTAGTCCGACTGCTAGAATATTTAGCACTTTAAAATACGCATGTTTGATTGATTTTCAGAAGTTGTTACATTTTCTTAATTCTCATTATTTTGTTTAAATAACACGAGTTTTTAATAAATCCTTTGTCATAGTGAATGATAGTGTGTTTTACCTAGTATTTAAATAAAAGTGATTAAAATTTGTGTTAATTTATGTTCAACCTAAATTTTACTAATGATTGGTTTATATCTTATAGGTGATTCACGTTATTTTGGATGACAACAATGGAAGCCATAAACAAATAAAAGCTTGTGGTGTGGACGGCTTAGAGTAAGAATTAATTAATTAAGCATGAAACACTTTGGAAACTTGATGACAAATAAATTGGAATTAACAAATGCTCAAGTGATGGATTAAAGAATGATTGAAGCAAAGTGGAGCTTTTGGGAATATGGCATGGGACGGCACACAAGGAAAGATAATGGAGGGCCATGATAGAAATTGGAGTTTGAATGGAATGAATAAATAAAATTTGGGAGTGCAAAAAAAACCATCATGAATAAACAATTAATGTTAGTGGGTGGCAAAATCAAATGCATGGATTACCTAGGTGGACGGCAATGTTGATTAAACAAATAAAAGGTGAAAGTGTGTGAGTATGAAAGCACTTGCACGGCAAATTGGAGCAAGTTAATAAGCACATGGAACATAAATGGAATGCATGAAATAATGGGCAGCATAGTCGACGGCATGAAGAATTAAAATTGACATTTGAGTGGCTGAAGAAGTCAACTAATGGACGGCTCAAGCATTTTAAATTAGGATAATTCAAGTGTTTTATTTTAAATTGCAAATGGCCACTCCTTCTCTTGACCGATTGTTCACAAAGGCCTATCCCAGTCACCTATTCGGCTATCATTAACAAGGCCTATAAATATTGCACATTTACATTCTTGTAAGATACAACTTTGAATTTTAATGAAAAGAAGAATTTCTTTTGGTGAGTATTCACTCTCCTTATTCTCGAGGTTTGAATTGACTTATCTAGTTTTCTAGTGGCGTCGTTCTTTCCTTGTTTTGAACTTATCATCCTCACGGGTGTGGCGTTCATCTACCTATACCGTTGGTTCCTATCTCGCTAGATAGTGGGTCTCGGTTTTATTTCGAAACTCCTTCCATCAATTTGAAACTTATAAGATTCGGGTCTTTAATTTTTATTAAAGGTTCTTTCTTGTTTCAAATACGTATCCATTTTATCCTATCACCTATCTTTACCTTTCAGAGATTTTTATTTCCAAATAAAAATTATCCTTTTGTTAGTTAAACGAGAAACTGTCTAATTTACGATCGGGCAACATTTACGATTCGCCTCCTAACCCGGGACGGACCGTTATCACCCGGCCTATCGTAGCCACGTGCCAAAAACCCGCTTCCCGCAGGTAATTCTCGATCAATGGCGATGGGGGACCATGCATATTGCGAATATAACATTGCAACACCCGATCTACAGACTGTTTAAAAAATTATAAAGTAAAAATTAATTAAAATTGCATAAACCTAAAAAAAATATTAAATAGTATTAAAAAATTAAAATTAAAACTTACCATTTGCATTTGATCGACGGAGATGTGCTTGTTGTCTAGACGAACTAATTCCCCGGCCATTGGTAATACGATCGAAAATTTTAAAAGTTTTCAAAAAAATATATTAAAAAAATTAAAAAAGGGCTTTTTTGTAAATATTAAAGGATTATTTCGAAATTTTAGAGGAAGTTTCAAGCACTTAAAGAGAAATTTGAGAGGAATTTGAGAGAAGAATGAGTAAAGACTAAAGTGTGAAAAAAATAAAAGGGTTGGGTGGTTTTTATAGGTTTATTTTTTGACCGTTGAAGGCCAACGGTCAAAAAAAATTTTGATCGTTGCAGGGCTAAAGCGCGCCCCTGGGGACGCGCTTTCCTGGTTTTTCCCCACAAAACGCGCTGACGTGGACGCGTTTTGTGAGAAAATGATCATTTTCCATAAATTTTCAAGAAACCGACCCTTTTCCATAAATTTTATTTTTTTAGTATATTTGAGTATTTTACCCGAAACTCTGCCTATAAATTTGCAAGGCTCTCAGCTCTAGCTTAAGTGATAACATATTCCTTCTCTAATGATCTATATGCCATGGGTGATGGGTTGAGTTAGATTACCATGGTTCGACTTTTTAGGCACTGAGATATTTTGGTGTGGACTTGTGAAATACGAGATATTTTTCTGTGAAGTTGTCAAATTCTAAACATACCATAAAAAATAATATTCAAAAATTGTTGAAGATTTGTAACGACATTTACCTTAAAAAATTAAAATTAATTTATCCAATCCAAATTATTCAAATCTAGATTCAGTCAACAACTAAGCAACTGCAGGTAACATTGTCCTTTTTTATGCCAGAAAGACATCAGATTATGATAAAAGCTAACCTGTCCAATGGCAAGTGGACCGTCAAAAGATTAGACGTTTGCAGTCCAAATTTTTAATTACTATTTCGATTTTATTTGATCTTCATCCACTACCAACTGGCCACAACGAAGTGATAATAATAAAAATAGTCCATGCACAGTTCACGTTTTAAATTAATTTAACATTTCAAGGAATATAACAATATTAAATCTCTGCCGCATACTATTTCATAATTATCAATAAGGATTCTATAATACATACATGATTGTGCTTTAAATAGATTTGATCCGATTACCAATATACGCGCACAAAAAGAAAAAAATAAACTTCATCCACCACTCTAAACAATGGAAAAGATTCAGCACAACCATGTACAAGCTAAAGGACTAAAGCTTCATGTGGCCCAGATTGGAACTGGTTAGACAATTCTCTTCTTTACATTTTCTTATTTTATATATACAGTGTACGTAATTTGACTAATTAGTAATACTTGTGGCTAGCTAGCTTCTAATGATGATGGGGGCGTGGGCATGCAGGTCCCAAGGTGGTGGTATTCTTGCATGGGTTCCCGGAAATTTGGTATTCATGGAGGCACCAGATGGTTGCGGTGGCTAATGCTGGCTACCGAGCTATTTCCGTTGATTTTAGGGGCTATGGACTCTCAGAGCATCCATCAGAACCAGAGAAGGCAACCTTTAATGATTTTGTTGATGACGTCGTTGCCGTTCTCGACTCTTTGGGCATCACTAAGGTACCATTAGTGGCTTTGATGTGTTTACGAGCTAAATTCAGCACATATGTTGAAGCTTCTTTTTTTAACTGTTGAAACCAGGCGCATCTTGTTGCCAAGGATTTTGGGGCCTTTGTAGCAGCCATGGTGGGCATACTTCACCCTGAGAGAGTGTCCACCATCATTTTACTAGGCGTTCCTTTCCTGCTACCAGGTCTCTCTCCACTCCAGTCTCAACTTCATCTCATTCCACCAGGCTTTTATATGCTAAGATGGATGGTAAGTAATTTCATTTCATCTGCTGCTAATCTTTTTCAATACCATCTCTCGTTTCCATCATGTTGTGCTGTAAATTCCCTGCAGGTT
Organism: Gossypium australe; assembly: GCA_005393395.2. Classification (NCBI taxonomy): domain Eukaryota; kingdom Viridiplantae; phylum Streptophyta; class Magnoliopsida; order Malvales; family Malvaceae; genus Gossypium; species Gossypium australe. Next base: position 44,702,084 of record CM016626.1, read on the forward strand.
CCAGGAGGAGCTGAAGCAGATTTTGGCCGCTTTGACACAAAGACGGTTATTCGCAAGGTTTATATTATGTTCTCTGGAAGTTTACCCCCGGTTGCTGCTGATAATCAAGAGATAATGGATTTGGTCGACTCATCTGCACCTCTCCCACCATGGTTGAGCGAGGAGGATCTTGCAGAATATGGTTCTTTATACGAGAAAAGTGGATTCCGCACTGCACTGCAAGTTCCATACAGGTAAGCCTGCATACATGGGTGAAGCATGATTGATTATGTTCCAATAAGTCAAATCAGTCCTATGCCATAACTGGTGTATTTTGTTCAAATATGTATTTTATACATATATATTCTTATCTTACATGCAGGACTATGATGCTGCCCTGTGGGCTGGATGATGGGAAAGTCAGAGCTCCAGGACTTGTGATCATGGGAGAGCAGGACTATATCATGAAATTCCCAGGGCTGGAAGACTATATCAAGAGCGGCAAAGTCAAGGAGTTTGTGCCCAATTTGGATGTCACATTTTTGGCACAAGGGACCCATTTCGTCCAAGAACAACTTCCTGAGGAGGTGAATCATCTCATTATCTCCTTCCTTAACAAGCACTGCGAATAGAGGAAACTGATGACCTAGTTGCTTCTTCATCTTCTTCCTTCTTTACCGCTGAATAAAAGGACCTTATGCCATTTAAATAAAGAATAATATGACCTCAAAATGGTCAAATCTGAATGTATTTGGAGTTGGAGAATCTTCATTTCAGTTCAATTAATGTGCTTGTATTCACTCTTACACCAAGATTAGCTGACGGTATCATTTAACAACCAAATCCAAATCAACAGGCTTGAGTGGCAAATTGGAAGCTTACAAGTATGCTGCCAGCTCCAATAATTAAACGAAGCTAGAGAAAAAGATGCCTGTAAAAAAAGCAGAATTTGGGAGGAAGATAAGAACTGCCACAAATTCCAATTTTGAGTTGATTAAAGTATTGGGGGTGGAAACATAGTGCGTTAGTATCAGGTTCATATACGCTACAAATAAGAGCCCAAATAATCCGGAACTTATAGATGTACGCTTCAACCATTTCATAATTGCAAATAATTCATTGCAAGTGTTATCCAAAAGCATGTCTTCCAGGAAAGTAGACAAGCGTTACCTATTGTATTTTGTATACAAATTAGAGCTCATATGCAGGAAGTCTGGGCCCCAAGGGCTCAACCATGTCTAGGAGAAGATATAAGCTTTAGAGCCTGATCAAGCAAAAAGCAAGCTGATGCGTCGTTGAAAGCACCAGAAATATTTTATTCATTATAAAAAAGTAAAAATAACAGTAAAGGGGAAGTATGGTCGAATCCTTAGGGACCGAATTATACGAATGCTTGTTTTTCGAAATCCTAGGCAGAATCGTGCCCAAGAAAACTTGCGTTCCTGAAAAAAATAAAAATAACAAAATTAAAAGTTTTGATCTGGAAACAAAAATAAAATAAAAACAAAATTGAGAAATCGAATTGGAATTGCGGAAATTAAAAATAGGAAATAAAGTTAAGATAAAGAAATTCTTATGGGGAGATTCCAGCCTCCAGTTGCCTCGATCCGTCTTGGGTTTGATCCGCCTTGGGTTAAATCCTTGGCTTTTAGATGATCTTTCTCAACCCGAATAAGCCAGTTATAGTGGAAGAGGACGCCTACGACCACCAGCTCCAAGAATTTAGATTTCGATTTGGTGGAACCTGACTCTAGCCAACAACCGCTCTTGTGAGATCATCTTATGCTAGATCAACGTTTCTCAATAGTGAATCCCACGCCATTTTGTCTCTTGGGCTCGCCAACCTCTGATGCAGTAAGTTAACGAACCGACTATGCAATCCTTCCAAAACATACAAAGCGGCCGGCCGCCTTTGCATACATTGAAAAGTTACTTCTTAAGGGACATAGACGGAAGCGTCAGCCCCGTAGTGCGGAGAAACGATGAATACCCTGTTGAGAAGGCTAAGTGCGGATTCTAAACCTCAAGAACCCTTTTTAGGGAATTTTTGACAACTTTTGGCTAGATGGGTTTTAGTGGCTCATGATTGTGGTGGAAAAGAAAATAAATATATAATAAAAATAGATATTTTATTAAAAGGAAATATGGAAAGAACAAAAGACTTTTGGGGAGAGAGTTTACAGAAAGATCCAGAACATTAATTTGAGTCATCTCATCCCATATTTATAGTACTAGAAAACCTAACCTATTCCTAATTAAATTCTAAAAGATAAATACAAATAAATAAAGATAAATAAATATAAATGAAAATAAATCCTAAAATTAAATCTAAATAATTATCCTAATAACATTAAATAGAGTCTTGTACTATAAAATCTTTTCTTTTGCATTTCAACCCTTGTGTCCTCCATGCTTGCACTTTTGGCACCAACTTTTCCCATGTCACACATTGACCCATTTTATCTTTAATTTCACGATTTTGACCCTTAATTTCGCTTTTGCCTCCAATTTAGTCCCTACAAGATAAAAGACCATAAATAGCCCAAATTAGTATAATCATACTCAAAATAAATATGCAATTAGCACATAAAAATATGACGTTCTAGAGTATTATCAAATTCCCCCTATTTAGCCCATGCTTGCCCTCAAGTATGGTTCTTATCCCCTGTGAAAATTAGATCCTGTCATGAAAGAAATTCTACTCCAAAGTTTTATAAAAATTAGTCAAAAATACATATGAAAAATAAAGAGAACTTCTAAGCTTGCTTTAAGTAAAACATAAAAAGTATTCTAATTAACACATATCGTCTTGAATTATTTCATGCTATTTAGGTAAATTACCAAACCGACCAAGCCACTCTATTAATTTTCTCCTCTAGTCTCCGACTGCAATTTTATTAGTACTATTTTTCTTCTTTTCTTTTCTCTTTTTTTTTTCTTTTTTTTGTTTGTTATTATTTATTTACTTAGGAATATATTGAACCTTTTGACGTGAAGAGAGATGACAACCCAAGCACCCCACACCGGTTACTCAGCCCAACATACTCTTAAAAATTATTTATTTCCGGTTAGCGGAGTTTTACCCATCACGTCACACAACCTTTTGACGCGAAGTAGAATGACAACCCAAGCACCCTACCCCAGTGACTCAGTCAGTCACGTTCTGAGCCGCACTCATAACCTTGGTTAGCGGAGTTTTACCTATCACGTCACACAACCTTTTGACGCAAAGTAGAATGACAACCCAAGCACCCTACCCCGGTTACTCAGTCAGTCACGTTCTAAGCTGCACTCATAACCTTGGAAACATTTATTGAACAAAATTTATACGAAATTTTAATTTTAAGAGGACCTACGAGAAATAATCAAGTGTCAAAAATAAGTTTTAGTAACCACCTAATAGACATGAACATAATTTAGGCATGCAATTGTATTAAGCGTCCACTTTATATTAAACTTGATCAATTTTACAAAAAATAAGATAGAGTTAACTTATTAATCATAATTATTTTTAGCCTAATAAAAATAAAATAGTGGAGATAAAATCAAACAGGCAAAATCATAACTAACTCAGTAGCCAAGAATCGTGCATGTAGGTCAGACAGTGGCAAGTCGTGGTCAAATTCTTGGGCATGAAAAGCAACAGAATATTCTTAAAAAAAAATATGAACAAAATGGAGCCTCAAGTAGCAAACACAAATCTCATCAGAAGACGACAGTAATACGAAGAGTACCTCCCCCTACTTAAAACACATTGTCCTCAATGTGGACGCAAAAGAAATAAATAGGTAGAAAAGATTAGAAAAACTCCCCGTGTAGCTACTGTCGATTGCGGAGGACTTGTGCGTGAAGGGGACGATGTGGAGGGTTCGGCGGCTTGTGTCGTAGGAGAAGAGGAGGAAGGGGAGGCTGAATGAGAGTGAGGCGGTGTTGGGGAGGAGGTTTGCGGCAGTAAGGAAGAGGAGGAAAATTTGTTGACGGTCAAATCGACGGCTTGAGGCGTGGAGAAGCGGTGTCGGCGTGGGTTAACGACGAAAGCGGGCTTGGCGGCAGCGCGGCTCTGAGTGCACACAATTGCGAACGGCGAACGACGGTTGTTGGTGGAGAGGGGTGAAGGTTCGGCGGTAATGGAGTTTGGGGAAAAGAAATTGGGAAAATATTTTAGGTTTTGGGGTTTTATTTGGTTGAAAGGGGATGTTTGGGTACAGGGATAAGGTTGGTTGGCGGTAGGAATAGGGTAGTTTGGCTGTAGGGATATTGCATTCTGGACTGGAATAATATCTAGAATAGAGGTTGTTTGGTACTGTGGATAGGGTTGTTTGGTTCTGACTTGTCTCCCTTTTCTTAGTATTTTCGCTCCATTTTACCTAGATGGAAGAAGAGAAATTTATTAATATTTAAATAAAATAAAAGAAATTAAAAAAAATAAAAATAAAAATAAAAAGTAAAAAAAATGAAAATAAATAATAAAAGAAAAATAAAGATTGGGTTGCCTCCCAACAAGCGCTTGTTTAACGTCATTAGCTCGACGACTTAAATGGTTCTACGGTGGCTCAAAATAAATCTTTTCAATCGTGTAAGCTTGGAAATTCTCATTTTTTTATCACATCCACCATATTTGGGTTTAATCGTCTTTGCTCCTCTTTCATTGGTTTCATATTTTCCTCCAAGGGGTTAATCCCTTTTAAGTCGGCAATGGTCTCATCATTCTCCAAAAATGTGAATTTGAGATGCTCGAGAAGTGGTTTTAATTTTGGATCTGATGCCTGCACAACAAGGTAAAAGTTTAGTTTCCATAGGAGCCAATAATTTATTAACAGATTCAAAATCATCAAACATCATCTTAGATTTATCTCCATAAATTGACTCAAAATTTTCTTCCACTAAAGAGTGATACAGTCCCGATCTCAAGATGAAATCGAGATGTATGCTTAGTTGCCCGATCGAAAACAGGAGATACGAAAATTGAAGATAGGCGAAGAATAGTTATCAAAAAATAGAAGAAGTAATGTTTTAAGGAAGAAGGTATGAAGTTCGTTTAATTTGAAGTACGGGTGGTTCGGGATTAACTCGGGTTTAGAAGAAGGAAAGTTTCAATTTAAGGCTTAAGAAACAGTAAGAACCAATACCGAAAAGTATCGACTTAGATTACTTAAACGTTCTTAAGGCTCGGTTTTTGGATGGGAATGGGACCTCAACCCGCTATTGAAATACGACAGGAACCTCGGTATATAGAAGGTGATCCAAGAATAGGTTGACGCCACTAGCTCACTAGATAAGCCAACGAATCCTTAAAACGAAATTGGAGAAGTGTTCTCACAAATTCGACAGAATAACGATATATCATTCATCATAAAAAAAAAGTGCTTACAAAATGGCCATTTTGAACATTTATAGTGCTTGAGTTTCTAAGTAATGTTCAGCCCTAAATGACCCTAAATTAGTCTAGAATTTAGCCTTTGATTTTTTTGTATTGTCCACGTGCATCCAAGAAGACTCCAAAAATTTCCCTTCTAGAAGCTCTTCATGTGCAGCCGAATGCACTAGGACAATAGGGGGCTGAAAGTCCTTAAATTCTGCCTTGAAATTGAGTAAGAGTGGCCTTGGAGAGCCCAACGCCTATTGCCTTATTAAAATGTAAAAAAAAAATTCTTGTTGGGAAGCAAAACATCAGCCCCTTGTCCTTACATATGGTGGCCTAACATGGCATTAATTAATGCCCCTTAAAACATGCTGCCACTCATGCTTGTCCCCCAAAAAGTACCTACACATTAAAAATTTGGCCATTAGTGTCCAGCTATTTAATACCACTTCAAAACATATTTTCTTGGCTAATAAATTAATTAAAAGATGGCTATTATTTACATTAAATTCGGCTGGAATTTTTGGCCACCTTAAAAGCACATTTTCAGCCAATTAAAAGGAAGTGGCAGCCAACTATTAAAAAAAAAGTTCTAATTTAGACACATTAACTATTTCTCATTAATTATATAATTAATTTAAAACATAATAAAGCTTATTTTAATGCAGAAAAATTAATTAAAATATGTAATCAATTTGTCCAACTTTTATTTATTATTTTCAACTAAATAATTAGCTAAGGCCGAATGGCCATATGGTGCTCTTCATGGACGTGAGCTCGTAGGAGTATGCAACATGAGCTTGCAGTAGAATTCGAGCTAGCTTTAGTGTCATCCCAAGCTTGCTGAACTAAAACCTCAAATGCTTCTTTGAATTGTTTCGCACGAGCTCTCGTAATCGGTCCTTGAGGTAACACCATCGGGTCTCGACTCGAACTCGGCTCATGACGGGGCGTGCCCGTATCAAAGAGTCAATTATGTCGACACAATTTACGCTCAAGATTTCGCTGGGATGGCTTATGGCATCGTAGACATTAAACTTCACGATCTCCCCATCAAATTCCATTGTGAGAGTTCCACTTCGAACGTCGATTTTAGTACTAGCCGTACTAAGGAAGGGTCGTCCCAACAAGAGATCTGAAGATCTGGAAGTACTATGCTCCTCCATTTTTATCACATAAAAATCTGCAGGGAAAATAAGTTCGTTAACTTTTACCAACACATCCTCGAGGACTCCTTCGGGATGCACAACAGACTTGTCTGCCAATTGAATGATAACACCTGTTTTCGTCAAAAAACCTGCATTAAGTGATTCATAAATAGAATATGGCATTACATTTATGGAGGCTCTTAGATCACACATAGCCTTTTTAATTCCCAAATGACCTAATTGGCATGGTATTGCAAACATGCCCCTATCCTTACATTTTGCCGGCATTTTTCGTTGTAACACTGCGAAAACATTTTCACCAACATTCACCCTTTCATTACCTGTTAATTTCCGCTTGTTGGTGCAAAGCTCTTTAAGAAATTTAGCATACCTCGGTATTTGCTTGATGACATCCAACAGCGGAATGTTGATCTCGACATTCCTAAATGTTTCAAGGATTTCCTTGTCCTCTTTACCTCTTCGACACTGGTTGAATCATTCTGGAAATGGAGGTTGAATTTTAGGCAATGGAGGTTTCGGTCGGACCTGTTCGTCTTTTTCGGGTTTTTCCTGGGTGATTTCTTGGCCATGATTCCTATCAGGAATTGGTTCCAGTACCTTTCCACTTCGCAACGTCACTGCATTTGCATGTTGTCTTGGATTCGATTCTGTTTGTGACGGCAGCTTCCCTTGAGAGTTCAATTTCTCAACTGATATGGTCAATTCTCTTATAGATGCCTTAGTTTTCTGTTGAAAATCCTTCGTTTCTCTTTGGAAATTAAGAGCTTGCTGCTGAAAATCAAGGACTTTAGCTGCTAATTTATTGACCATGGTTTCTAAGAAATTACCTGAATCTCGAGGCTATTGTGGAAGCTGATTTTGGTATGGCTGGTCATACCGTGGGTTGGTCCCATAACTTAAGTTAGGATGGTCCCTCCACCCTGGGTTGTGAGTATTAGCGTAGGGGTCGTATCGCCTTTGTGGCGGCCCAGGGAAATTTCCCACAGCATCCAGATGAGCCATTGTATCATCATACAAATTGGGACATGTGTCAGTTGTATGTTCAGGGGTAGCACATATTCTGCATACTCGGGCTGGTCTGACTTTTTCTGCAATAAGAGAATTCATCATATTAGTGAGTCTATCAACTTTATCCTCTAAGGTTGAATTACTTAGCTGGTGAACCCTTCTAGGGGGTTCAGTATTGGCTCGGAATTGCTGAGAATTTGCAGCCATCGTGGAGATCAAGTCTCTTGCTTGTTGGGTAGTCATGTTGACCAATGCTCCTCCACTAGCGGCGTATACCATATTCATCTCCATGGGCTTCAAGCCTTCATAAAAGTATTGGAGGAGAGATTGCTCTGTTATACCGTGTTGTGGGCAGCTCGCACACAACTTCTTAAACAACTCCCAATAATCGTAAAAAGTCTCTGCTTCTTTTTGCTTTATTCCCACGATCTCTCTTCTTAGCTCAACTGCTCTAGATGCTGGAAAAAACCTGTTGAGAAATAAACGAGATAAATCAGCCCAAGTAGTAATAGATCCAGGAGGTAAATAAAATAACCATTCCCTAGATGAATTTGCTAGGGAAAAAGGGAAAACGCGCAATTTAATTTGATCCTCAGTTACGCCTTGAGGTTTCATACCCAAACAAACCATATGAAACTCCTTCAAATGTTTATGGGGGTTTTCATTTTGTAACCCTCAAAAAGTTGGCAGCAACTGAATTAACCCTGACTTTAATTCAAAATCAGTATCCATAGTAGGATATGGGATGCATAACGGTGGTTGTTCTGTCAGAGCTTCGGCTAGTTACCGAACTGTTTGAGCCATTAATTGACGTGCCAAATTCGGGTTTTCTTTAACCCTAGTTTCAAGCACCTCTTCAGGTGAATCGACTTCTTCTGATTTACTTTCAAATGTTGGAGTAGGGTTTTCGTTAACCCTAGACTCTGCTTCGTCGTCGATTCTGATTTCTGGCGGTGGATTGCTTTGAGTCCCAACCACCACTGGCTGCTTTTTCCTTAGCGTTGTTTCTTTGCGATTAGCTCTCGCAATCTTTTCAATTTCTGAGTCAAATGCAAGAGTTCCTGGAGCAGATCTGGTCATAGAAAACAAAATACAAGATTTGTACGTTACCAATCCCAGGCAACGGCGCCAAAATTTGATGCATCGTTGAAAGCACCAGAAATATCCTATTCCCTATAAAATAGTAAAGATAATAGTAAATGGGAGTAGGGTCGAATCCTCAGGGACCGAATTATACGAATGCTTGTTTCTCGAAATCCTGGGCAGAATCGTGCCCAAGAAAACCTGCGTTCCTGAAAAAAATAAAAATAACAGAATTAAAAGTTTTGATTTGGAAACAAAAATAAAATAAAAACAAAATTGAGAAGTCGAATTGGAATTGCAGAAATTAAAAATAGAAAATAAAGTTGAGATAAAGAAATTCTTATGGGGAGATTCCAGCCTCCAGTTGCCTCGATCTGCCTTGGGTTCAATCCTTGGCTTTTAGATGATCCTTCTCAACCCGAATAAGCCAGTTATAGTGAAAGAGGACGCCTACAACCACCAGCTCCAAGGATTTAGATTTTGATTTGGTGGAACCTGACTCTAGCCAACAACCGCTCTTGTGGGATCATCTTATACTAGATCAACGTTTCTCATTGGCGAATCCCACGCCATTTTGTCTCTTGGGCTCGCCAACCTCTGACGCAGTAAGTTAACGAACCGACTGTGCAATCCTTCCAAAACATACAAAGCGGCCGCCTTTGCATACGTTGAAAAGTTACTTCTTAAGGGACATGGATGGAAGCGTCAGCCCTGTAGTGCAGAGAAACGATGAATATCCTGTTGAGAAGGCTAAGTGCGGATTCTAAACCTCAAGAACCTTTTTTTGGGGATTTTCGACAACCTTTGGCTAGATGGGTTTTAGTGGCTAATGATTGTGGTGGAAAATAAAATAAATATATAATAAAAATAGAGATTTTATTAAAAGGAAATATGGAAAGAACAAAAGACTTTTGGGGAGAGAGTTTACAGAAAGATCCAGAACATTAATTTGAGTCACCTCATCCCCTATTTATAGTACTAAAAAACCTAGCCTATTCCTAATTAAATTCTAAAAGATAAATACAAATAAATAAAGATAAATAAATATAAATGAAAACAAATCCTAAAATTAAATCTAAATAATTATCCTTAATAATTATCCTAATAACATTAAATAGAAACTTGTACTATAAAATCTCTTCTTTTGCATTACAACCCTTATGTCCTCCATGCTTGCACTTTTGGCACCAACTTTTCCCATGTCGCACATTGACCTATTTTATCTTTAATTTCACGATTTTGACCCTTAATTTCGCTTTTGCCTCCAATTTAGTCCTTACAAGATACAAGACCATAAATAGCCCAAATTAGTTGAATCATACTTAAAATAAATATGCAATTAGCACATAAAAATATGACGTTCTAGAGTATTATCACAAACAAATGCTTTTGCCCTATACAAGACCTTTACATTGCCTGTTTTTGGGTAGAGTGAAAGGAGAACACAAGCATTCCCACTAATGCCATGGCAAATTCCTACACGCTTCAGCAACTTGCGGTTCCACACCACCTCTACTGCTTCAAGAATTTCATCATCTCCAAAGACCTAAAGAACACAGAGATTCTAATGAATTCTAATTCCATCACGGTACAAAGATTGTGGTTTGTTGCTAATTTTATTTCTTTTAGTAGAAAAACCTTGAAGAAAGAATTACTTTGTATTGAACTTAAAGTTGCAAGCAAATACCAAGTCAGGGTGAACCCATTAATGCTTAATATTTAATGATGGAAGTTATTCCAATAAATCTAGCAATTCTAGGACTAGTAGTATGCCTTAGTTCTTTCTCTAGTAGCTATAATCTATCTATCTATCTATACCTAGATATTAAAACAATCCCAGAGGATTGTGACAAGTATGATGTGTTAGTAATGCTTGGTTATTTGTCAATGCATTAAGAGTAGTTTCAGTTAACATTTGTTCTACATATAGTATATTTCTTTCCTAGAGTTAACACATGGAGACATTTGTGTTCTGATATTTTGTAATGCCCTAAACCCGACCTAGATGAATAGATCAAGTCTAGGGTGTCAATTGAACTTACCAGAAAACAAATGCACAGAAAGTCGATTTAACCAATGCGTAGATACGTCTTAAAACCACCAACCATTCAACATAGTCCAATCTTAAAACTTAAAGTCAGAAACAAACAACAATTTTAAACACACACATATATTTAAATATAGGACCGTTAGATGACGGAGTCCCGCGTCCGTCGGCCGCCTAGTTCTGGGAGGTTCAGAAATTCATCCAGTCTAGTTAGTACATTGAAATCTAATGTAAAGTATAATTACTCAACATACATAAAATGACTTAGATATCACTGAGATTTCAAATAGCACACTCACTCTTATTCGATTAGATTAATAATTCCTAATAGTTTCGGATGTAAAGCAGTTCAAATACTCAGCAGATTAGATACAGAAACAAATTCAGATGTAAATACAAATACAGATGCAATTATCCTACCCCTATCTGCTACACACCATCTCCGACCAATTTAACACACCAGTAGATATATAATACCCGTCCAGCCCTACATACATCATAGTGTTGGTACGACACGTTGCAGTGTTTACAATCTAACTGCTAGATCATATATCATTACAAGTGATTTGACCACCAAATCAGTACAAAACACTTCCTTCAATTCGTAAATTTCACCCCATGCAAATGTAGAGAACAATTGACCAATATATATATATTTACTTATGCAAATACAACCATACAGTTCTAATATAACAGAAGGTTGAAATTCTTATGAATTGTCTTATCCGGGTATGTAGGACCAGTTTATAATCACTATAAAGCAGATCATACAGTTCAATTTAGTTCATACATATCTTACAGATGGCTTACACTCACCTCGTACAACAATTATGGCGTTAACTGAAATTTAACGATTCAGGTTCACATGCCTGCGTGGGTGCCTTTATGACTCCACACGGTCTGACACACGGCTGTTGGTTGTCCATGTGCCCCTATTCATCAAGTCAGTGAGTTACATGGTCTAGGCACACGCCCGTGTGTTGCCCTTGTGCCTTACACGTGTGTCCCTAATACATAAATAATAAGTCACACAGTCTGGACACACGCCCATGTACCAGCCCATGTGACCACTGCACATTAATGTTTCACGCACGGCCTACCACATGCCCGTGTAACTCTTCCGTGTGTCTCAAATCCGAAGTCAGTCTGTTACACGGTCCACTACACGGCTTTCAACACGGCCTGCACACACGCTCGTGTGGCAGCCTGTGTGTCATTAACTATCCTGTTTTCGACGACAAAAATGTAGAAGAAAAGGGTTTTGATACCCTACTTGAAAACCATGATGACCTTGAAGCAAACCTGGGACTCCCAAAGCCTAGAAACCAAATCCAACTACTTAATTAATGGAAATTCAAACGCTTAGGGAATCAGGACTAATTCGAACACTTAGGGAATTTTTCCCAAAATCTCAATTTTTTTTTCTTAGAAGCAGGGAACACACACCCGTGTGGCCAGATCGTGTGGCCAGACCATGTGGCTCACACGGCCAGGAGACACGCCCGTGTCTTATGCTGTGTTCAAATTAAGATAGCTACTGACTTGGGTCACACGACCAACCATATGTCCGTGTACTATGCCGTGTGTGAAGTGCAGGGGTCACATGGTCAAGTCACATGCCTGTGTGCTAGGCCGTGTGCAATAACCTAGACATTCTGTTTTGAAATTTCAAAGTGCATGGGACACATGGTCAGACTACATGCCCATGTGCCTGACACGCCCATGTGGACGAAAATAGGCCATTTTAAGACCACTTTTCTCACCCTTATTAACATCAACCTGCACATAACATATAAATACACTAATATATCCCAACCAAGCAACCAATTCATGTCAAAATTCATGTTTTAAATATAATATGTAATCATAAGACTCATTTGCATAAACTCACAATAATAGCTCTGTTCCTTGATTTCTAAAAATTACTACTAGATGCACACAAACAAATATACACATATGTATCATTCATAACTATTTTTCAAGTTTAATTTTTTTAACTCAACCCTATACATGCCATATAAACCATAGGATTGCATTACAAAATCTAACAGAGAAATTTGGATAGTGTGCCATGATGTGTTGATTCGATCCTTCGAACTCACGTCAATCTATAAGGAACATTAAACACACAAAAGTAAGCTTATAGAAGCTTAGTAAGTTCATAGGCTTTAAAAATAAATCTTACGGAACAAACTATAATAAAAGATTAAACAAGGAATTTCACTAACATTGCCTACCAATCACAATTTCAATTGATAAAATTCACTTGGTTGAGCTCAATATCAATAACTTCTTAGATTCTTTACAATAAATCCATATGACACTTACCAATACTTATCAAATTAGAGAACGTCTTACAGATTTGAGTATATCGTTTTCTTGATGCCATAGTCCAACTATGGTCTTACACATATAATGCCATGACCCTGCCATGGTCTTACACTCAAGTGCCATAACTCAGTTATGGTCTTACTATCAGTATGCCCATAACCTAGCTATGGTCTTACACTTATACATATACTGCCATGGTCCAACCATGGTCTTACGTTCACAATGCCATAACCCAGTTATGGTCTTTTCACTGAAATGCCATAGCCCAGCTATGGTCTTATTCGTCAATTCATCTTGTGTCACGGAACGATCGTACTTAATCCTGTGTTCCACTTAATTTGAACATTCAATTCGATTTTTGTATTATTACCATAATCATAAATCAATAATAAAAATATGAAATAATACATTATATCATTCCTAAATCACAAATTTATCGTGAAAATTCAACCATATGAACTTACCTGGGGTAGGTTGTAAAAGTTGTAGAAATTCAGGGACTATTATGTTAATTTTTCTTTTCCGTGTTTATCTTTGGGTTCTTGATCTATAATGTAAAATTATTCATTCATTAGCATCTAATTCAATTCTAATTCACTTCACAATTTATGCCCATCAGTTTTTGAAATTACACATTTACCCCAAATTTTTACAGTTTTTACAATTTAATCCCTAATCAATTAATCCAGCATCTGAGCTATTTTTTCTCAATTAACACTTTATCTAATTATTTTAGACTACTATACAGCCTTTGATATTCATAATTTCAGCATCAACCCTAAACTTTTTCACAATTAGGTCCTAAAATCAATTTCTATTGAAATTGCTTGATAAAATCATCATATAATAAAATTAAAACTTCAATTCCATATTAAGTCATCATAAATACCCAGCACTCGTCAATGAAAATTTTCAAAATTACCCATAGAATCAAAAACTAATGAAATAAATAGTTGGACCTAATTGGAAAAGTCTCAAAAACATAAAAATTACGTGAAATAATCAAGAATTAAGCTTACATGGAGTAAAACTATGAAAAACCAGATTCTTAGAGACCTCCTATGGTGTTTTTGGCTGAAGAATTATTAAGAAATGTCTAGATTTCTTTCAAGTCCCAATTTATCTAATTAAAATTTTCTTTATTTCCCATTTTGCCCCTTTATCATCCGATTTCTTTGTTATTTTTTTGCCTTTCACCGTTTCAACCATTCAATTTAGGGCTAATTTTCCCTTTAAGTCCTTCTTTATTTATTACTTGAACTATTTAATCATTATTTCCTTAATTTGCAAGTTTTGTACCTTTTTCAATTTAGTCCCTTTTAATTAATTAACTATCAAAATTTTAAAATTTTCTAATGAAACTTTAATAATAATTCACTAACACTCCGTAAATATTTATACTCGATTTATGAAATCGAGGTCTCGGTACCTTGTGTTCGATCCAATTTACGTAATAAATTCTTATAATTAACAAAATACACTAATTCAAGAATATTTCTAAAATCACATTTGACTCATAAATATTAATTTATTAAATTTTTAAACTTACCCTTCAGATTTAGTGATCTCGAATTACTATTTTCGATACCACTGAAAATTGGACTGTTACACATATGCTTAACTATTGAACCAACAAGTTCATTCTTTAAACTTCAACGCACAGAATCTAACTTAAGAGATACATGCAAGTCTAATAATTCAATTAAAGAATACGCAAAACTTCAAAACATTAGTGAACAACCAAAGCACATTATCACAGAAACACCCCACATTTCCATTGACACAAACTAAAAAGAAAACTCACATTTTTTTGGGGTGTTACATATTTCTTCAGTTTTTTACTTGAAATGCATCATGTTTCTCTTTACTTTAATTGAGGCCAACACCTGTATCTAATAGGGCTTTTTACATCCTTAGCCTCATTTGGTCATGTCCATTAACACATGGACAATAACTGCCAATCCATGCGCAACACCCCAATGCTTTTCTCTGTACCATTCCAACATCAAATGACTCCCTCCTCCTTTTTTCCCTAACACTCTTCCATTCTTGATAATTTGAATTTCATCAACTGCGCGCTGAACAATAGAACATCCAAAAGTTTCACAGTTCAACCAACCTTATTTAGAGATGATATATCAATAACATATACTTATTGTAGTTGTAGAAGGGATAATCCCTTCAGCAAGATGCTTGTTCAAGAACAAACAAACCCATCAAAACCCAGCTCTTCCATGCAACAATTCAACAGGGAGATTCGTTGAGAGCTTAATCTGATTAATTTATTCATAGAAATTACAGTAGCGGCCATAAAGTTGAAAAATCATCAATAGAGTACTGCTCTAAACAAGGTTAAGTAGTGATTAAGTGACTCTTGATTTCCAGCCTACTTTGTGGCCGCAACATCAAGAGCACAAACACGAATAATTATTATTAGAGTAAACTACCAAAACAATTCATTTTCTTTATCTCAGGTTACATTTTAGTCACTTATGTTTGAAATGTTACGTTAAATAATCATTTCAACCGAAAATTTTAACGTGCTACATCAGCATACACTACAGCAAAACAGACTTTTAGCGACGTTTATAAGCGCCACTAATAGTATTTGCGGCACTTTTAGATGCTGCTAAATCAAACGTCGCAAACTTCGCGGCGTTTATGAGAAAAAAACGCCACTAAAGGTCATGACATTTAGCGGTGCTTTCCCCACAAACGCCGCTAAAAGCCATGACTTATAGCGACGCTTTCCCGAAAAACGCCGCTAAAGGTAATGACTTTTAGCGGCACTTTTTTCACAAACGCCGCTAATTTGTACAGATTTGCAATGTACAATTTGTTCAATATCATACCCCTCCTGCACTAAAACCAACCAATAACAGTAAATATAGCATATAATTCCAACCCAAAACAGCAAATGTAGCATAAAAATCACACTAAATGCATTAATTCTAAATGATACTTGAAATTCAATAAATTAAATGAATTATAACTGAAAATGTTCTTACAATAATATTAAATGTAATAATGTTAAAATAATCTTACAACGAGAAACTAAATGTCTAAGATGGCGGCTTCTGCGACTGCTGAAACATCTGCATCATATGCTAAAGCTGCAGCTGGAGCTCATCGTACTTTCTGTTCTGCTCTGCTAGCATCGATGCTGCCTCTGTCTCTCTCGCAGCCGCCGCTGCCTCCCTCGCTGCTACCACTTTTGCATCCGTCTAAGCTGTTGCTGGAGTTCTTCATATTTTCTTTGAACATCAGCAATTTGCTGCCTCTGCTCAACCGTGCTCTCTTGCATTTGAGCTATCTGGTCTTTTAGCCTCTGAACTTCAGCACGAGATTGACTCCTGGAAGGCATGTATTACTGGGAGTCGGATCCAAAATATTGGGTCGGGGTAACACCAGATCCTTGAAATCGAACCCGACCATACCTTTCAAGACCAAAAACATCAGTGATAATTTTGTTATAAATATACTCAAGATTAACAGAACTATCAGTCGAAGCAGTCGTACCTTTCAGGACCCAAAACATCGGTAATAATTCTGTTATCAATATCCTCAAGATTAACAGAACTATCAGTCGAAGCAGTCGCTTCATACTCCGCCTTCTTCTCCTTTAGTTTATCCTAATAAATCAATGAAAGAGTTAGAAATGAAATATATAATAAGAAGGAATGCAACATAACTTAACATTATAGATTTAAAACTACAAATGATGAATTAAACTATTATAATTAAACATTAGAAATATTTATAATAAATAAAATTTTATTAAGTAAATATACCATAATTTCTGCAGCTTTGGATGTCATCGGAGATCCATCCTTCTTCCTATGTGTAATGTCAAAAAGCTGAAGGCGTCCAACTTTTTGACCAGACGAGGCTTCCTACATTGTAGCAGAAAAAATATAATTTAATAGTATAAAGTCATTAATATTTGACAAAATTAATAAATTATAATACCTCGGCCTCAGCTACACAAGCAAAACTTCTGGGCCCTGCCATGTGCGTGAATTTTTGTTTCTGTCTGCTGCTTGTTCCAATTCGCTCGCTGTCCTACATAATGAAATTTGAATCATGTATATAGTAAATACTATAAACCGAAAAATTTATAAGACTTTAGAAGTACATAATACCTCTCCTTTCTTTGAATTCCAGAATCTAACTTGATCTTCCCATTGGTACCTCAACATTCCCGGCGGGACATTTCTTAATTTTTCATTGAGGCTTATGTCTTTCTTAAAATATTGTTTTTTCAACGTGCTTTTATGGTCTCTCCATTTTTCACCTAATGTCTTCTTAATATAGTCATCGGAGACCTCTAAAGCAAATCTCTCCTGAAAAAACATAAGTTTAAAAAGTAAATATAAATGAAAGTTAAACCAAAGTATTATAAATTACATTCATGTTTTGTTACCTTAATATTATCGAGAGCCTGATTTTTGTTGGCATCAGGCATGTGATGCCATGATTCGTAGTTAATGGGCAATATATTGGCATTTCGTGCTATAATGCCCAAATAGCCTGCTAACAGTCGAGCTTCAGATCCAATAGGCTGGCCGTGACTGTTTCTCTTTACTTTAACACGCTCGACAGGATTTAGGTTGTATAAATCTTTAAGCAATGTACGTCCCCGACCTCTTCGCGTCCCACCACCTTCAGCTGAAAAATGATATATTATTATATTAAAATTGAAAAATGAATCAATAATAAAATTCAACATGCATGTAAAATAAACTTAACATTACTTTGAAATTCTGCAGGCTCGTCATCTATGTCTGGCAGACTAGAAGATCCAACAACTGTTTGCTGTTCACTATTTGCTTCTTCTGAATTTGGAGTATTTTGGACAATACTTAACTCTCGTAATCGTCTTCTAGGCATTTTTCCTGCAATACACATAAAATAGTTCAAAATTTTAGTAACAAATAACAGCAATAATAGTACATTTAAAATAGTTAAATTATATAACATGACCAATATTAAAATTATAATATTACATATAACGTAAAATCTTACTACATCGTATTTCGTAAATATCTTCGTCCACATCCTGACGAACCCATTGAAATTGTTGACTAGTACTAGGGATATTTTCATTTAAGTTTTGTTCTGAAAAAGGCAAAGTTTCTGATCTTTCGACTATGTCATCTCTACTTCCATTGCCCATGTCAAACAAGTCTCTAGGGGTGTTCCGGAGTACATAATATATCAATTAAAAGCTTATATTTTTTGGACAAATTTAAAATGAATAAGGTTGGAGAAAAAGTCGGCTATTATTGTAAATTTAATAATAAGCTCTCCAAATTTGTCAAACCTAAATAAGTATTACAAAAGAAATGGACTGTAGGTCCCATGAAAGTAATTTAAGAAATTTCACAAAAAATACATATATCACAAGACACTTTATAACATGTTCCAGAAAGAATAATCTCATAATGTAGATAAATAATTTCAGTTGTACCAATATCCTCCTCATTATCAGATCTCCAAAATGGTATAGTCGACATATATCAAACCAAAATACATAGTTTATTATGCTATATAACAATGTGAGAGAGCACCTTTTAGGTGTATCAAACATGCATCACTGATGTCATTGAAACCAAGTTCAATACTTTCAGATTACCAAGCTCTGTCAAAATAAAATACCCATAAGTCAAAGGCCATCTCACAACTTTTTTAACTCTACAAACATGGAATGGGTAAATATGAAACTTACTAGAAAGTTTCTCACATCCATCATCGGATAAATTGCATCTGCTAAGATTCAAAAATAACAGAGATACAAGCACTACGAAAAGAAAAAGAAAAATGTCAAGAATGTCATGTTTATGTCAAAGTACGCGAAGTAATAAATAATTAAATTTTATACAACAGATCAATCAATTTGAAATTTTCTCACAATAACATGATAAAATGTTGAAATAAAAGAGAAATCAGTAAGAAACACAATCAGGAGTACCCATATAGATTTATAAAACCCAAAAGCAGGTACTGTCACGAGCACCAAAATACTGAACTAGAAAAGGCAAGGGAATGGATGATTTAAATGAAGCATCACGTTTTAACAGCAAAAACAGAGCTGCAATTTGCAGTTCCAGATTCCATCTATTATAAAAAATATTTTAAACATATAAAAATTGTTTAAACATTTTATATTTTAATATTTTATATTTTATAGTTGAATATCAAAAATATTTTATATTGTTTATAAAAAAAATTGTTTAATATAAAAAAAATTAATATGGTTAAAGTACTTGGGAGGTCTTTAGATTATAGGGATTAGATAGAATTAGTCCCTCTATTATAAAGTGAATCAATTTAGTCTCTATATTATTAAAAAAAAATCATATACATCTAAATTATAATAGAGTTAACATTTATTTTATAAGAAATTTTTGAGAAGCTACAAGAAGAATAGAAAAGAAACTCCATAAAATTGAAAATAATAAAATAAATGAAAAATAAAACGGTATAAATAGCAAAAGTACGAGTGAATTAACTTACATGACGAGTAAGAATGGTGCAAGGTGACTATGAGCAGCAGAAGCTTCTGTCTACTAATTCACACATAGGATGGAGGTTTTAATTTATAATTTGCTTTTATTTATGCATAGACTGGGACTCTAATAGGGACCTGCAACAGTTATGTGCCTATGTTAACCTTTATAAATATTTCATGCTTTCAACTCATGTACAAAATTGGGGTTTAAATTTGATAACTCCTTCCTACTCATGCAGTGATTGAGAAAGAGAGTGGTAGCAATGCGAACTTATATCAATAATATAGATACACATGAATACCAAAATGAGAGTATATCAATAATATGTCCATATGTACATGTCATTAGTCCATGGTAATAAGCTCAAACACCATAAATGATTCAAATTTTATTTGTATCAGGCAGCATACCTTGATGGTTGCGACAAAACCCAACCTGAAACATAATTTTATACCAATAAGTAACATTTCATAGTAAATTACTCCCTTAAGCATAGAAATCCCCTTCATTGAGAAAGGGAAGGGAAAAACAAAGAAATACACAAAACCGTACACCTAAAACAGAATATTAATTGAAAGCTAGTATTTAAAGCTTTTCACAAAGTATTCACATAGATTAGAAACATCAATGCTTTTAAGAAAAATAGAATTGAAAAGCATAGCACTTTCCAATCAATTCTAAATTTCCTAGAATCAGCCCTCAAGCTAGTATTGTTCCATAATTTTCTTCAGTACAAACAAGTAGACATGTTAAAAGAAACTGCATCATAAATTGTTTTCACCAACAACTGAAGTATCTCTTCTCTCAAATGGCAACGGCAACCAAAACCATGGAATAGATCAGAATTCCTCAAAATCTCTAAGGCCTTCCCATTAATTTTTCCCCAGAAACAATGGACATATCAATCTCAAATCAAGTAAAACTCTAATAATTTCACACAAAATTCATAATACTAATATCCAGTTTTTCAATTACCTAAAATTGTTTACCAAAAAAAGAAACGAAATCCTACCAAGAAAAAACCAATTGCAAACAAATCCATCCAAAAACCCAAAAAAAGGAATTTGAATACCTATCAAACCTTGTAGCAATAGTCTTAAAAGTGAGAATCAACCCTCGATTCGGATTCGACCCGCTATTCTGCCACCGACCCAACGAGGACGAAAGTTATAAAGGTATGAATTCATGTACTGAACCAAAAGCTTTACTAGCAAACATTTAATCATAAAAATAAAAACTTCGAACTGAATCCACATTACTTTAAAAATAAAAGCTTTACTAGTAGAGAAGGGCGACGACGACAGCGACGAGCAGAGAGGACACAGGCAGCGGCAGTCCGGTTGGGTTTTCAGCGTGAGAGGGCTAGGGGATTTTGGGGAGAAATTAGGGATTAGGTCTGCTATTTTGGGGGGGAGGGGGGATGGCTCGGGTAAGCAGAGATAAGTGTGAAAGAAAAACGACGCCGTTTTGATAAAGAAAATTGGCCTTTTGTGGCGTTTTCAAAACGTGCCACTAAAATCCCCTACAAAAACGACGTCGTTTCAATTAAAGGGTTCTGTTATTTGCGCCACTAACATTCTATAGAAAACGACGCCGTTTCAATTAAAATTAATAGTTTTTTGCGGCATTTTTTCGGATAGCGCTGCTAAAGCCTCCAAGTAAACGGCGTCGTTATGTTTAATGATATGCTTTTTGTGGCATTTTTAAAACGCCGCTAATACCTTCAATATTAATAAATTTTTTTATTTAATTATTAATTAGATTCCTTTAAATTAATTTTGTTTTGTTTCTAACAATATATTTAATTTGTACAGTTTTATAATTTAATTTCTCATACCTAAATCCTAAAACCCTAAATTATACACATACCTTAAACCCTAAACTTCAACTCATATATATATTACAAGTTGCAGAAGTAATTAAAGAAATAATCTAATTGCTTACCTAAACCCTAAAATAATATGATTTTTATCTATTTTATCAAAATCCCTAATACTTAAATCCTTAAACACTAAGAGTCTAACTTTATTATTCGATATGGTAACCCTAAACCCCATTAATCTAAAATACTAAAAACTAAACTATAAACCCGGCCTAAACCCTAAACTAACCCTTAATCTTAAATCCTATACCATAAACCCTAAATCATAAACCCTAAATCCTAAACCATAAAGATTAAACCATAAACTATATACCCTAAATTATCATGAGAGTTAATTCAAAATTTTAAAATTAATACTATCTCTTTTACGATTATATAAGAAATTATTTAATAATTATTTTTCATATTTAAAAAATATTTTTCTATGTTTTTACTTTCAAATTTTTCTAAGTGTCATTATTTTTTTGGTTAAAAATAATTTATATTTTAATCAATATAATTTATATTTTAATTAAGATAAAATATTTATATTTTAAATATTCAATTAAAAATAAATTGTATTTTAATTAACATTACTAGTTAGCGTTTAAGGGTTTCGATAAAGCAAAACTTCTTAATGGTTTAGTTATCAATTTGTAACTTTTCATAATTAAGTTAGTTTCAAATAGCAAAATAAAATTAAATTAAAAAAAAAAGAAAAAATGAAAATTAAATCGAATCAAATAGAAACGAGTGTCGATTACCCTAAATGAAAATTGAACTGTTGCTCAACATTTAGCGGCGTTTAAGGTTAAGGTTTAATGGTTAATGGTTTAGTATTTGTAGTTTAGGGGTTTATGGTCGAGTATTTAGAGATATGATTTAGGGTTTAGAATCTAGAACCATTCACCAAATATTATAATTAGAGGGTTTGATTACTCAATCCTCTATTTATACTCAAATCAACTAAAAAAATTCAAAACTCTGTTTGCACAATTTAAGTAATGAAGCAAATAACAAAATTGATTGTATTGGTGAATAGGATACAGCCCAATTTGAGTAACGAAGCAAAAGAAGAAAGTGAATGATGTACGGAAAAAATAAGGAAGAGGAGTTCAAAGTTCAAACATCACCCATGGCTAAGCGCAGGGTGAGGTTGCTTGTGTCAACAGGTGAAGTAATAAATTATTTTAGGGGCAAAACCGAATTATAATTTTTTTGAGAGAATGTAAATTTATAATATAGTTTTTATCATTTTTGAAAGGTTGAACATAATTTTTTTTCATACTTTGAAGGGTTAAAATGTAATTTTATTATAGATTAATTTGTAATTTTATTATTTTTAAAGAGACTAAATTGAATATTTCCATTTTTAGGGGCCAATACCACTACTAGTTAGACCTATTCATGTGTCGGGTCATCCGTCCTAGCCCGAAAGCCCACTCAAAAAATAAGAGAATTTGAATAAAAATACGAGGTCTTAAAAATGGGATTGGGTAAAATTTGAAGCCCGCTTTTCTGTATGGATCGAGCTATGAACAAGATTTTTTAGCTTGAGCCTCGGCCCGACCTAAATATATTATGTTATAAAAAATAATTATATTAATTGTATATGTTAAATAATTATATATATTAAATTATTAATCCAATAACAATTATAACTCATTACCCAAAACCTAAAAAAGCTTACCCAACTAAATAACACAACCCAAAATATAAAATGTTTTTTTAATATAATAAAATATTTATTATATTTATGATAATGTTTTTTAATATAAATATTTTTTTAATGTGCTAGAAAATTTTTATTTTGACATTTTTAATATATTTAGTGTAATATTTTTTTAAAAATTAAATAAAAATTAATCTAAAAGTATCAAATATGTGCTGGCTAAGTCAAACTCGAATTTATCTTTTTTAAATTGGGTTGAACTTGAACAAAAAATTTAAATTCATTTTTCGAATCGAATGGGACTAAACTTAGAAAATTGATCTAAATACTTTACATAAACTCAATCTAAATTCGACCAAACTCAACCCAACCCATGAAGAACTCCCTTTAGCTTTGCCACTACTTGCGTCAATAACGCAAATATGTGGTGAGGTTGGGGCAGAAAATGCAGGCAAGGCATGAAGAAAGAAAGAGAAAGGCAACGGTTTGTTTAAGGTCCAAAGCAGTGTGTTTGAAAAGATGAGATAGAGAAGACAAAGGTTTGATGAGAGTATCTCCAATTTCTTCTCGATTGTTTTTAAAACAAATAGATTTGTGCATTTTAATTAATTTATAATGATTTACTGTTTGCATTCAATAATTTTTTAATTTAATGATTCTGAGTTCTGAAGATAATGAGGGATGGAAACTTGAATGATTTGCAAAACCCTGGGTTTCTTTTTCTAATTTTTTAAATAGAAGTTTTTAATTTGTTGAGATTTTCCATTAAAATATAAAAATAATAATCTTATATCCTTCGAACTTAAATTTGTGTTTCAATTATTATGTAAAAGGTAAAAATGAAGTGAACAAATTAGTTGAGATTTGATATAACATATATTAAAAAAAAAGTATAAAAACATATATTTATCAAATCCAAAAATATTTTAAAGATTTGAAATTCATTATCAAACGAGTTTCTAACTAGTCCATGGATTTGAGAAATGACCATGAGTGTTATATTTTTAAATTATTTACAGCTTAGTTTACATTATCTTTGAAATCCAAATCCAAATTCTGAAATATTAGTTCCCAAATACGACAGTAAATTTTTTTTAAAATATTTTCAAAGACCAAGGATCGAATTAATAAAACTATAAAGGTTGAGGACTATAAGGAATATTCTACCTTTTCTAATAATTGCCACATTCACAATTACGGCAAAATTGGATTAAAGGGGGTGGAAGGGCAAGTTTTTTAAAAAAATATATAGAGAAAATCAAAATCTCAAAATTAAAATATAAAGATTAAATTTTAAAATACGAGAGTTGTGTGACTCGAATCCCGTTTGATCCGGCCTGAAAAGTTCGAGGTGCAATTCACTTGTTAAAGAAATAAACTAGAGAGACAAAATTGTGGATATGTGGGAGCGAAGGTTTGAGGCTGTAGCCCACTATAGATCCCCATCCACCACTCCGCCTCTGCGGTACGAATCTTGCTGCTCAAGTTGAATCCGTATAGGACTATATTTCTTTTATTAGACGTTGATTATAAAATGGTTGTTTAACCTTTAAAACGTTTGTAGTTGAAAACCTCTTGTATTGTTATTTTTCAACCTTAGTGAATTTTATTCTTCTCTACCTATAGTTTTTTCCAATAAAGGTTTCTACGTAAAATCTGTATTCTTATTGCTTTGCGATCAATTCTACTACTATTATCAACATATAGTATAACATAAAAAAATATTTAATATATTTAAACCTAATCAAAATTTAATGTTGTCTACCAAGGAATTTCAACAACTATACTTTTCTTTTCTACATTAGCCTTTCTGGTATAATAGCAGAAGAGTGTAGCTATGATATACAGTAATTTCTACTAAAAGTGTGGTGATATGGATGATAAACCTTTTAAGTTTTTTGACAGCAATAATAGTTTGACTTAGCTTATTAAATAATAATAAAAATATTATTTAATCCTATTAATTAATGTAATCTCTATCGTAAAACTCTCAACTTTAGCTTAAGTGAAAGCATATTTTCTCATATGTTATAAATTATGGGTTGAGTCAGTTTATTATGGTTTAAGTTTTCAAATTTTTAACAAACGGTTAAGGAAAAATATTGAATTTATTGAAAGTATGTGGTTACTAGTGTAATAATATGAGGAAAAAATATATTTAACACGTGTTTTAAAATAGTTAGACATAAAATTAAGGTAATTAGTATATATTTAAATATGCAATTAGAAAGATGAATAAAACCTCTTGTAAAAAATAAGACCTCTTCAAAATAAGCGAAAATTTTCCTTCTTTTTGCTACAAACAAGTCATGTAAGTGGTTAAAAATTACCAATTATGAACTATCTTATAACTAATGACTAAATCATGTGGAGAAAATAACACTTCAATCAAACGTAGTATTAATTATAAAAATAAATTTAATTTGAATTTGATCAAACTTAAAAGTAAGAAAAAAAACATTATCCAGATCTAGATTTAATCAACAGCTTGCCAATGTTTTTAAAACTAGATTGATGGTCGAACCAATCAGATCACCGTTTCGTCGGTTCAACTGGTCCGATTAAAAAATTATTAAAAATTCAAAAAAAAATCAGTGCAACCGACTTTTTATCCTATTAACTGGTCCATACTGATTCCCGAATCAACCAGTTTAAAACCCCTTTTCAAATTGATATCCCAATTGATTCCTAGTCCAACCGATCAAATCGATTGATGCGGTTCAAACAACATTCAACTCCCTGTATCTTGCCCAACATTGTCACCTTTTGAGACTAGAGCCAAAGCTGAGTCAAAGCAGGGGTGACATCACGACGAGGAATCACGCGACGTTTCAACAACGTGACAAATTCTATCTCAAAGCAGCTGCGTAATTAGACTTTCAACATAGTTACTTTTCCCTGTTAAAATCTGATTATTCTAGAGATATTTTAGTCAGATTAGAACTCTAATCTTAGCCTATAAAAAGGGCCTTAGTAACCGTAGAATTGATATCTTCATAACATCAAGATTAAGATAAAAGATTAAGAGAAAGCTTTGAGAGAGTTTTGAGGGGCTGTTGTGTTTTAGCTAGAGAGTTTTGTATTTTGGGTTAGAGTTTGTTTTAATTATCTCCATCTTGTACTATTCAATTATTTGCTCATTTAGTGAAGTCTTATTTGCCCGTGATTTTTTTTCCTCTTTATTTGGAAGAGTTTTTCCACATAAATATTTGTGTTTGATCTTTTCTATTTTTCTTGTTTGTCATTTATTCGGGTTTATCCCTAACAAACTGGTATTAGAGCTTGGTTAGGATTCCGTAATCAACCTGTTCAGAGATGGCGACAATGAGATTCGATATCGAGAAGTTTGATAGGATCATAAATTTCAGTTTATGGCAAGTTCAGATGACTACAACATTGGTTTAGAACGACCTGAAGAAGGTCGTTATAAGGAAAAAGCCAGCAGATTTGAATAAATTAGAATGAGATGAGATTGATGAGAAGGCTCTGTTTGTAATTCAGTTGTGCCTCACGAATAATGTGTTGCAGGAGGTGCTTATGGAGAAAACGACATCTGGCTTATGGAGAAAGTTAGATACCCTTTACATGACAATGTCTCTGGCTAATCGATTGGTGTTGAAACAATGCCTATACACGTTTCATATGGCCGAAGGTGTGTACCTTAGGGTTCACATAAGTGAATTTTTTGCTCTCTTGAGTGATCTAAAGAATGTTGAGGTTAAGATAGATGATAAACATCAGACTATGCTATTATTGTACTATTTGTCTCCTTTATATAAGTCTTTAAGGGAGACCTTGTGTATGTAACACCCCAAACCCGTCCCAAACACTACAACCGGATCTGGTATGTCACTAAAGTAACTTTTATAAAACATGTCCCATTTTGGAAAATATTCAAGTTTAAACACTTATACCAAATAAACTTAATAATTTATTAAAGTCATATAAGATATAAAGTTATCAATTACCTTGGTGAATTTTAGATAAAAATCGAAATTTTATACATGTCTTAACTTAAATATAAAATTTAAATGCCCAATAATAAAAGCCCAACATAAAACCAATACATAAGTTATAGTCTAGTGGCCCATGGCCTTATTACATTGAAACCTAAAATCCACTAATAAAAGAAACATTAAAGTAACTAAATAATGAAGAGTCCTTTGCTGAATCCAAATAATCTCTCGCATGGCCACCTTGCGCTCATCTCTAGCCCGGTCCGATGCACTAGGTGCTCCTTGAAATTTTTAAATAATAGGTTGAGTCGCGAGACTCAGTGTACAACCCTCTTGCACCATTAGATTTGGGCCTTAACCCCACAGAACATAATAACAGATTAATGTATATATATATATATATATATATATATATATATAACAAAAATTATGCAAGCCCATCCCAAATCCTAGGTTTCCATCCGCTACACGCCACCCGTACCAGCCATTCACACCATTGGGGATTTCTACAATCAACCCACACCGCTACACGCCATTGATGGCAGTCTTGCTGCTCATCGTCAGATCATGGCCGTAGCCACTACAATAGGTCATGGCAAAAGCCACTACAACAGGTCACGGCAAAAACTGCTACAACAGGTCACGAAAAAAGCCGCTACAACAGGTCACGGCAAAAACCGCTACAACATGTCACGGCAAAAACCGCTACAATAGGTCACGATAAAAGCCGCTACAACAGAACACTTCCCCTTTCATCAAACCCAACCCCATGCAATTACAGAAAATCGGCATATTCATATCATTTAATCAGAACATTCACTTAGAATGACAGGGATCACTAACCTGGTGATTTGCTTTTACCCTCTTTGGGTTTCAATCGTTATGCCGAGATTTCGGCATTAACCAGAATATAACAGATTAATAAACATATTTTAACATGCAATCTATATGGTGTGGAAGTGTTACACACTTGATATCGCGTAGTTTTACTCCCTTAGTTAAATCCTTACTATCTGGATCTACAACCCTTAGTCTAAAACCTTGCTCAAAAGCTGGAAGAATACGAAGATTTGGGTTCCCCTACATTCGGCCAAGGATTAATAAATACCCGAATTTACATGCTAAAAACAATAGATCTCCTTACCTTAAAATCCCGAAAGTAACACGATTCGAGTGTTACTGAACTCTGACTTAGAGATCTAAGCAAATGAATCCCCTTCAAATCCCGGAATGCCGCAAATGAGAGAAAACACGAGATTAGCCAACTATTTAGCCATTCGGCTATAGTCTCCAAAAGCCGAAAAAGATCAAAAGAAAACCTAAATCGATACTTACCACTATAGAAGGTTTCGGCTATCCCTTGTAGAAAGGTTCGGCAATCACAGAAGAAGATTGAAGCGTAGAAGATTAGAGATCTAGGAGTTTTTGGCTTTTTAAGGAAATCCCGAAAAGATGAACTATATGTGTTTTTCGGCTTTTAGAAGAATTGAATGAGGAGTTTTGGCTTTTAGTGAATGGGAGAAGAATAACAATGGAGATTAGAAGATTCGGCTACAAGGAAATTTCAAAGAAGAAGAAAGAAAAGGTGAGAAAACAATGGTGATTTTCAGCTTTTGGAAGAGAAAAGATGAGAAAAGAAAACAAGTGAGATGGCCTTCAAATTTTCGGCACAGGAAGAGAAGAAAGAGTAGGGTTCCAATGCCAGAATTGATTAGCTATCCCCCCTATTTATAGAAATTTCGGCACTTACCTAACCTTGCAGATAAATCCTATCTTTTCTCCTTTATCTTAATCTACTAATCTCATCTAAATGAGACTTAATTAGCTCCAACTTCTCCCTCCTTTATCAGCATAATATCCACATATTTTAAACATTAAAAATCCCCTATTTTGTAGCCTTGTTGCCGTCCCCCCTAGCTCCTCTTTAAATGCCGAATTTGGCCCAAAAACATGGGCTCCAAGTGGCCAAAACTTGGGCCTCCTCCTTTACCAGTGACGCCAACTCCCTTCCCTCTTAGTGGCGCCATTTTGCCACTGGGACACAAGCCCAATCTTGATATTTTTAACATAGGTAACTATCTTTAAAACTTATAATGCCCAAACAGAATATTTTAACTGAGGTCTCAGCCAATTCCTGAGCCCAATTAATACCTCAATTCTCAATTTAACATGTTTAAGCATTCATTACACAAAATGCACAGGCCCTAAAATTCAGGATGTTACAGTTCTACCCTCCTTAAAGAAATTTCATCCTCGAAATTTCCAACTAACTAGTAATCGTACTACCTAAGTCTCACCACTATGCTTTCGCTGCGCACTCTAATTCTAGAGCCAAAATGAACACTTAGAATACTATGGTAGAGTACGCACCAGTATTCGCATCCAAAGCGTCCTCGTCCCCCTGGCGACGTGCTGCATAGACCAAAGCTGGCTACCTCGCCTCAGCATAACATGCACCTTCATGACCATGTCCTGTGCTATTGCCACCATTGACTTGCCACGACCCCTTGGTGGTTGTTGACCTCCTCTCCCAACCTGATCAGAACCTCGTCCAGCTGGCTGTACCTAATCCTTCTGTGGATAGTCCTTTATCATATGCTCCAGGGATCCACACCTGAAGCATCCACCGGTTTTCCTTCAGCACTCCCCATAATGTACCTTCCACATGAAGGACATGATCGATTCTGACCCTCAGTAGCAGTTGTCGGAGCACGAGCTGGCCCATCAGACCTAGGCCTTTTCTGAAAATTTCCCGATGATCCCGACGGCCCAACATTCCTCTTATCCCTATTCCTATCCTTATCCTTATCCCTTTCTTGTCTTTCAGTCTGCTTCACTTCCTCAGCTATCTTAACTTTCTCAACCAGGACAGTAAAATCTCTTTCTCGCTGCGGCGCTATCAAAACCCTTAACTCATTCCGCAGTCCATCCTCGAACCGCACACAACATTCATATTCAGTTGCTACCATTCCTCGAGCGTAGCGGCTCAAACGCAGAAACTCAGCCTCATATTCAGCCACAGATTTACTTCCCTGCACCAAATTCAGAAATGCCTTCCTCTGGCCGTCAACATAGCTAGCCCCAATATACTTTCCCTGAAATGACTCCTTAAAGAAGTCCCAGTCAATCCGATCTGCGGCAGTACCCTCCTTCACCGTGAGCTACCACTGGTAGGCCTCGTCTCGAAGAAGAGACACGACCCCTTTCAAATTCTCCTCCGCCATGAAATCCAAGTCATCCATTATACGCTCAGTCGCTTCCAACCAATACTCAGCTGTGTTAGGGGCTACGCCAGAAACACCTCTAAACACTTCCGCTCCGTTGGCTCGGAGTCGTTCAGATACCGATTTCCGAGTTCCTGAACCCGTGCCTACCCCAGCAACTCTTTCGAGTACCCGTAACATCGCTTGAGATACCACATCATCTCCGGCAGCCTGATCCCGTAACTCTCCCTCCACAGCTGGAGGATCCGGCATTTCGTTTCCTGACCCGTGGCTAGACCCTACTGGCTCAGACAAGGTCATCCTACCCCTACCGCGTCCACGCGGCGGACGTCCACGACCCCTTGTACTCATTCTTCCGGTTCACGTTTATCTGATTAAAAATTTTATGAATTATTAACTCTTTCCACTGATTATCCACGAACAATCTTATGAAAAGAAATTTTAAGAGTGATTCTTTCGAATTCGAACCTATCTACAGTTTCAGCTCCTAATTCTAGAGGCCACATACATTCAACAATCAACACACAGACAACATCCATGCACCCACATTCAACACATAGGGGTATTTTTGTCATTCCACTACCCAGGGGTATTTTCGTAATTTTATCCTACAGGGGTATTTTCGTAATTTTCAAATTAGATTTCCTTGTTGATTTCATAAATAAGGGTATTTTGGTAATTTTGCAATCCGGGGGTATTTCAGAAATTTTTCAATCCGGGGGGTATTTCGATAATTTTGAAATCAGGGGTACTTTGGTCATTTTACAAATCAGGGCAATTTAGTAATTTTAGTTATTTTCACAAATCAAGGGTATTTTCAATTTTTTTTCCAAAGAAAACAGGGGTATCTTGAAGGATTTGATTTCAAAAGAAAATAGTAGTGTTCACGTGTTTGGTTGTTGTCGTGTGTTGTGTGAGTTTTTTTTTAAGGAAAAATTTCATTGACTTTGTAAATCGGGGTATATTTGCAAATCATGGGTATCTTGGTATTTATATTTTTTTTCAAAATAAGGGTATTTTAGCAATTTTGTAAAAATAAGGTGGCTGATCCCTTTCGGATTTTAATTATAGGTTTTGGCCCGTCAACAAATCCTCGTGGCTAGGGTGAACAGTCACTACGCACCAGGTAGGATTCCTGCGAAGAGGAGGTGAGTCACTAGGACTGCTTAAGTACCAGGCTCTTCCGGATCCAATCCTAGACATGCGCATGCCTGTTGCCACACCCCAACCTAGCGACTTGTTCATGGGTTTGTTTAGTGAAATTAAGTCTTATGAGATTTAGGGAGTTGTTTAAGCTAGGCCTAAAGTCCATCAAGTTCTAATTTAAATAGTCTACGTCCCATAAGCCCATCAAGCCCACATATATTTCACACAATGGTTTAGAATACTTACCTAGCGGACTTGGGCCGGAGACGCAGGTGCCACGCCGAGCTAACAGACCTGTATCATTTATAAAAAAATGCATGTTTCAAAACCCATATTTAGAAAACGTTTTGAGCCCAAAACCCTAGAGTTGAGTTTTGAACTGGGCTCTGATACCAATTTGTAACACCCCAAACTCGGCCCAAACACTACAACCGGATCTGGTATGTCACTAAAGTAATTTTTATAAAACATGTCGCATTTTGGAAAATATTCAAGTTTAAACACTTATACCAAATAAACTTAATAATTTATTAAAGTCATATAAGATATAAAGTTATCAATTACCTTGGTGAATTTTAAATAAAAACTGAAATTTTATACATGTCTTATGATACGAATCGGCTCGGGATGAGTCGAAACGTATGTGGGTTGCCCAATTGTCTACGAGGAGGAATCAAGCCTTTGGAAAAATAATCGAAAAAAACGGATAAATTTGCGGAAGCTTTAAGTAAATAAATAGGAGTTGGTTCGGTTTGATAAAATAAAAAAAAAAGATAAAAAAAAGATAATTGGATGGAGATGGATAAAAGAACTTAAACAAGAATCGATTCAACACTAAAGAGTGTCACCCTGGGTTCTATAATGTTTAAGGTGGATAAATGGAATCGATGATGGAAATGGAAATACGAACTTAACTTAAGAAAGATTCAACACTATATAACAGTGTCACCCCGTTTCTTATATCGTTAAGGTGGATAGATGGAGATAGGTTGATGAACGCCACACCAAACGAAATTTGGTGATAAGTTCAAACAAGTCAAAGACGCCACAAGCAAACTTGATAAGTCTAACGAAACTTGTACGAAAATGAAGAGGAGATAAACTCACTCAAATGAACAAAGTTCATAAAATTTCATTCATAAAAATTCTGTCCCTCTACAAATAAAAATAGCAAATATTTATAGCCTAAAGCTAGGTAGCCGAATGTTCAAAACAATTTTCAAATCCCACTCTCCAGAGTTATTGCCGTCCACCTCATATCTTGTTCATGGTTCTTGAATTATTCTTCATGTTGTCCACTACATTTTTCTTCAATTTAGCACATGTCTTCAAGGATTTTTAAAACTCAGCCCATGCTCCAATTCATGCACAAAGCCTCTATGCCGTCACTTATGCCGTCACTTGCTTATGGTTGTGCTTATCATACTTTATCTTAATTATTCAATCCATAGTTTCCATGTAGTCAACATAAGTAATAAACTAATGAAGATTCCTTGAAGTGGTAGTCATGAACTCAGCCACCATGCTTTGTTCTTCATTGTTTATTCTCCATGCTTCCTTTAAGAGTTTAAAATTCATGAAACCATAAAAACTTGTTCACCATATTCGGCCAAGAAAAATTAAGCTCCATACTTCCCTTGTTATTTTAATCCTTGCCGTCCCACCATTCTTTCCATAGCACAAGCTTTTGCCATCCATATGATGAATGTTGCTTTGTATTATTTAATTCCATCCATTACCATTCAATCATACATGCTTTATTTTATTTTCCCATAATTTCCATGTGTCCCTTGCTTCCACATAGCTTCTGCCGTCCATCTCCGATTCCCTTGCTCAGGCTTTTGTTTATTTTAATGCTCCACCATGCCATCCTTTAAATGAATTTGAAATTTGTATTTGGCTACATATTCCTTCTCATTGCCGTCTACTTACTCACAAGAAGACAAGGATTGTGCTTGATTATTTTATTATAAAAATCAAAGTTTTGCCTAATTAATTCCCACATGCTCAATCCATCATGGCCTTCCAAATGTAGTTTATTTAATTCCCACTTGAATTTGTTTGTCCATTTCAAGCTAGCCGTCCATCACCTTAGTGTTTGGCTATTCATGCATCAAATTGTTATCCATGTTTTTACCCATCATGGTTTGCATTCCAATTATTTATTCCAAAGCATTTGCATTCCAATTATTTATTCCAAAGCACCACACCAATATTCCTCCATTAGCTTTCTTTTTGGCTTTCCTGCTCCAATCTCTATAATGCTCCACATTATTCCCTCAATATTCGGCCAAAACATGCTCAAGTTGTGGCGTCCCATGCTTGAAGAAAAAAATATGTCCATCAAATTAATTTAGCCACCTTGCATTGCCCCTTTGTACTATCTTGCTTAAAACATTCCACATTAGGCGGCACCTATAAAACACATAAACCAACATCAATTTGAATAAAATTTTAACTGACAAAATTTAAAGACTTTATTTTAAACACTAGACATATTAAAATTTATATTAACTAAACAATTTAATTAATATAAACTAACATGTAGCAAAATTAATAAATGACTGAATTAATTAATTAACTTAAACTAAATTAATTAAATTTCATTCCAGCAATTTAATTAACTCAAACTAAGTTAACTAATTTTTATTCCGACAATTAACTAATTAAAATGAGCTAAGAGTGAGCTAATAACGAGCTCCACAAATTAAAATCATTGGTGCCCCGGGCGTGCTCGTATCATCCCCTCCCTCTTCAAGATGATTCGTCCTCGAATCGACCCATTGGTTGTCTGAGCAAAACTCCTTGTTCGTCTTTCCTCGATCAAACGGGAAGGATGATAATAGCAATACCTGAAAAGAAAATTTAGGAATTAGCAAGAAATGTTTTAAGCATACTTGCGACCCGAATAAAAACAACACCAAACAAATAAATCGCATGCGGACAAGTATAAGCATTTTATCATACAAAAGGATCAAAGCCTTGTCAAACTTTTGGAACAAAAGCGTGTAAGCTTCAAAGCATGCATACGATCTAATTGGATTCCACAAGTCAAAATAAACATGCGAATAACACATCAAGTGATAGATATAGTCGTCACACGCAAGTGATGAAGAAAACGCACATGGCACTTGAAATTGAACGTTCAAACCTGGCTTTGTACTCGCACATGAATAAAAATTATCAAACACAAAATTCTTTTTTTCTTCTTTTAAAACAAATAGACCATCAATAAACAAAATAGGGCATTCAAATAATTCATGATCTAAATGCTTTACAAAATGGCAATCATCATCATCAGATATGAACGAAATTGTTTCAACAAATGCTTCATGACACTTATCGAAAAAAATTATCTTTTTGTCAAGAACCAAAATAGATAGTCCATTATCCAACAAGATGGAACAATGAAGAACATCACGTTTTAAAGATTTTGCAAGAATGGATTCAGCAACCTGATTCTTGTCAACATCCGAACAAAACAAAATGGGTTCATAGGTTTCAAGTGTCTTACCTTTGGGTGTTGAAAGAAAGAAGTCGACCTTACCTTTACGCGCGGTATGACAAAAGTCATCCTTACCTTGCTTGTCTTCACAAGCTGAAAATCGAAGATCGAATTAACCTTGCTTGACCAATACGATCCTTCTTTCCTCGGGTATGTAATGTAGCTTCGCGTTCAATTCAACCATTTTCAAATGGAAAGTGAATTTCGAATACAACCATAAAAATTGTTTAAGCAACGAATAAAATTTGAAGACAAATTGAACAAAATTCTCTACCTTATCCAAGACCCAATTTCTAAATTGATTGAAATTTTTCAAGCACAATCGGGATTGGTTGATTTTCCAACAAGATATACCAGATGATACAAAACATATTCCCGGTTTAAAGACATGATTTTGATTATTAAATCAAAGATGTGACAACAGTTTAGAGAAATCAAGCATGTTAAACCAATAGGAATTGTACCAACTCAAAATTGAACGATCAAAATTCCTGACAGGTTTCAAAACTGACTTACAAAAGCTCAAAGATTTCATATTAGACAATGAACAAATCTCGAAATATCCACAATCAAACAAATTAAGGTTAAAAGAAAAATCATCGTCGTACCTGAACGAGTCTTGTATTAGCTGGACACACATTACTCCACCTTCATACTTTGCATCACAAGGATTTTTATTAGGCAAACTCGACTTAACATCTGTAACACCCCAACCCGGCCCATACGTTTCGACCAGATCTGGTATGCTACGGGTTGAACGTTAAAATCTTTTGCTAAGTTGGTTTTAGAAAATCATAAGTTATTAGGCAATATTTGAATAAATAAGTGACATTTGAAAAGAAACCTTGTATTATTATTATTTGGTATAAATAAACCCCTGATATAAATTCATAAGTTACAAATATTAAAAAAACTACTTAGGCGAATATAAACTATGGGGCCTTATTACCTAAATATTCCCAAAACAAAACTTAAAGGAAAACTGAAAATAATCTATAGAAAAAAAAACTTGATGGCCCCTCGAGTCCGTCTCGGCTCCCATGTCCATGATCTACTGCTCATCTGAAAAGTTAGGAAAAAATAATAGGGTGAGTCACCAAGACTCAGTGTGTAAATCCCAAAAACACATAAAAGGCTTGGGCCCACAAACACATTATTAGCCCTGGCCCATACACAATGGCAACAACCATAATCACATGACAGATAATAAATGATGCAAAGCCCAACCCATCCTAGAATTCCATCCTCTACACACCAACCCGTACCAACCATCACACCTTGGGGATTTCTACAATCAACCCTCCATCCGCTACACACCAAAACGACAGCCGTACTGCCTATTCCTATCAATCAGGAATTTTAACGTGGGTTTTCTACCACCGATCACCAAGTGACCTAACATTTCATTTCGTGGGTTTTCTACCACCGATCACCATGTGATCTAACATTTCATTAGGTGGGTTTTCTACCACCGATCACCACGTGATCTAACATTTCATTAGGTGGGTTTTCTACCACCGATCAATATGTGACTAATCATGCTCTTCCCCTTTTTATATCAAACCCATCCCATGCATACATTCATGCAAAATCAAACAATATACTACCTAAGAGATTTCAGTCTTTCACATACATCGATACACATAGAGAAGTTTCTATGGCACATACCTGGCATCCTTTGCCTACCCTTTCTGGGTATCGCGACTGTTTACATAGCCCATTTTCCGGCTTTTAGCCCATAACATAACATATATATATTCATACAGATTATTAGTGTGCTAGAGATCTACACACGACTGTTCATACAGCCTCATTTTCCGGCTTTTCAGCCCCTAACAGGTATAATACAAAATAAAACTTATGTGATAAGGATCTACACACGACTGTTCATACAGCCTCATTTTCCGGCTTTTCAACCCCTAACAGGTATAATACAAAATAAAACTTATGTGATAAGGATCTACACACAACTGTTCATACAGCCTCATTTTTCGGCTTTTCAGCCCCTAACAGGTATAATACAAAATAAAACTTATGTGATAAGGATCTACACACCTGATTACCGTTAGAACGAGACCCTCTAAGTCGACGCTATCCGTAGCCAACACCACCGCTATCTACCTTGAAATCCCGAAAAGAGATATGAGATTCAGGGACTAGTGTTTTCGACTTTTAGATCTAAGAGATCTACTTACTAGAGAAGATTCGGCTACTCCCAGAGGATTCCAGCTTTTTACAAAAATCAGGAAGAGAAGATGATTTGAAGAAATCTATAGAGATTCGGCTTTTAGAAGAAAGAAGAGAAGAGAATAATGGAGTTTTCGACTTTTAGAAGAAAGAAGAGAATGATGGAGTTTTCGGCTTTTAGAAGAAAGAAGAGAATAATGGAGTTTTCAGTTTTTAGAAGAAAGAAGAGAATAATGGAGTTTTTTGCTTTTAGAAGAAAGAAGAGAGTAATGGAGTTTTCGGCTTTTAGAAGAAAGAAGAGAATAATGGAGTTTTCGGCTTTTAGAAGAAAGAAGAAAATAATGAAGTTTTCGGCTTTTAGAATAAAGAAGAGAGTAATAGAGTTTTCAACTTTTAGAAGAAAGAAGAGAATAATAGAGTTTTCGACTTTTAGAAGAAAGAAGAGAATAATGGAGTTTTCGACTTTTAGGAGAAAGAAGAGAAAAGAATAATGGGGTTTTCGGCTTTTAGAAGAAAGAAGAGAATGATGGAGTTTTTGGCTTTTAGAAGAAAGAAGAGAATAATGGAGTTTTCGGCTTTTAGAAGAAAGAAGAGAAAGAAAAGGTGGAAACCCTAAATGTCACAAAATAAAGAAGAGAACCCTCCCTATTTATAGAAATTTCGGCTAACTCCTAGCCTTGTAGATAGCTCCTATCTTTTCTCCTTTTATCTTCCATATTATCAACTATAATATCTACATTATCTTATTCATATAAATCCTCCTATTTTTAAGCCTTGTTGCCATCCACTCCACCTAACCCAAATGCCGAAAATTAGCTAACTTAAATTAAAAGAATTGGGCTCCATGAAACTTAAATTTTGGGCCCCTATCTCCCTTGTTGTGGCATCACCTCCTTGCTCCGTAAGTGGCGCCACTGACCACTCGGCCACAAACCCATTTTGATAATTTAAACACAGATACCACCTTTTAAAACTCTATAGTGCCCAAAAAAAAATTTCACCAAGGCCTTGACTACATCCTGAGCCCAATTTGGACCCCTAACAGTTAAATTAACTCATTACTCATTTTCACCCATTAAGCGCATAGGCCCAAAAATTCAGGATGTTACAACATCATTTAAAACATCACATTGAATGTTATTAGACAAACTTGCCTTACCATCGTTTAGAACATCACAAAGAATTGAGGGATGGCAAATGATGGTGTTATCCACATATTCACATTCATTAGCAAAATTTAGTGGAGATGGAATTATCTCAAAACACTTACCTTCCTTACCTTTCGACTCGGGAGGTTCAACTTCACCTTCAACTTTACCTCTTTCAATCAAAGAAAAACGTCGCTCTTCCGGGAGGTATTGAAGTTATAGGTTCTTGTGCAATACGTCGGGAACCTGAAATGAAGAAGCAGAAGAAGAACAAACTTCAAATGAGTTAGTTAAATCAACACTCACTTCTACTTGCTCATCTCGTTCTCTCGTTTCTTTTTCACACACCTTTTCGTTTTCTCTCTCTTTTTCTTGTTTTATTTTTCACACACCATATTCGCTCGTTTTCTCTCATGATATTCTCTTGCCTTTCTTTTCTTTTTTGTACTTTTTCTCTCATCTTTACATTACTACATGAAGATGATACAAAAGAATCAAAATTTTGTTCAAGAGAAGGGATAGCGTTCTCATAGGTATCTTGATAAGTTCTTCGGGAACGTTTCTCCAATAGAGACTTCGTTGAAGCAAAAGAGGGATAACTTGTTCCTTCTCGTTCGTCCCCTCGAAAGGATTCGAACTCATATCTTTCTTCTCTCCGTCTCAAAGACCACGTTGAGTAGGAGTCTTGGTAATAATCTCGTCTAGAATAGTCCTTGGTCAGGTATTGCCGTGCTGTTCTTAACTCCGTCCTTTGTGTTGAAGAAGTTCGCCCTCGATGATAGGAAGATGGGAGGTACCGCTTGCGCATCACATCTTTCATTTCAGACCATATTAATATTGGGTATTCTCCATTTCGCTTTCGGCTCTTGGTGAATTGATCCCACCAAGTCATGGCATAATCGGTGAAACTATTTTCCGCCAGCCTTACTTTCTTGCTTTCCAAAGAATCGTGGTACCCAAAAACCATTTCTATTCGCATTTCCCATTCAAGGTATGCATCCGGATCGGCTCTACCTTGAAACGGTGGAATGTTTGACTTGTTATTCTTCTTGACGTCATTAAAACATCCTTGATCTCTAAAGCCTCGGTTTCTTTGATCACGACGCCTTTCGCTTTGGTTGTATGATGGATCGAATCGATCGCCATCTGTAATACTTCTTCTTTCAAAATATAACGACATGCTATCGTTGCTGAAAGAAATATGTTATCAAGAAAAAAAATAAAATAAAATAAACATAAAAAGTTAAAAATACCTTACCACAAAAAAAACTCACAAGTCACTCACAAAAAAAATCACTCACACTCGTATTTTCACTCGTATAAGGCTTTTTTTTTAATGAATCACTCGTGCCTTTTACCACTCAATCTCATCTCACAAATTCGTACTTTATTTTGAAAGACTTATTTGCAGCTTGAGGGTCGGCTTCAAAATTGGTACAAGGGAAAATGATGTTATGGGGTGGAGGTCGACCGAAAAAAATTTTCTGTATAGTGGCGTTGGGGTGAAGAAGGGTGGCTTGAAGATCGGGAAAGAAGTAATGAAACAAAACTTACAAACTTTCAAAAAAAAAAATTTCCACACTTTTTTTTGAAACTCTTTTTTTTTTACTTCTCTTTTTTTTTGTATTCGTATATTTTTTTTATACGATTTTTTTTATTTGAACTTTTTTTTGCATCTCTTTTTTTTTGAACTTCAAATATACTATAATGAAATACAAGAAACAAAAATTACAACTTGAATATTTTTTTTTGAAATTTTTTTTGTGAACTTTTTTTTTTAAACTTACGAACTAACTTCCGGCTTCACGATGGTCGTCGGCAGTCCTCGTTTTGTAGCTCTGATACCAGATGATACGAATCGGCTCGGGATGAGTCAAAACGTATGCAGGTTGACCAATCGTCTACGAGGAGGAATCAAGCCTTTGAAAAAATAATCGAAAAATACGGATAAATTTGCGGAAGCTTTAAGTAAATAAATAGGAGTTGGTTCGGTTTGATAAAATAAAAAAAAGATAAAAAAAGGATAATTGGATGGAGATGGATAAAAGAACTTAAACAAGAATCGATTCAACACTAAAGAGTGTCACCCCGGGTTCTATAATGTTTAAGGTGGATAAATGGAATTGATGATGGAAATGGAAATACGAACTTAACTTAAGAAAGATTCAACACTATATAACAGTGTCACCTTGTTTCTTATATCGTTAAGGTGGATAGATGGAGATAGGTTGATGAACGCCACACCAAACGAAATTTGTGATAAGTTCAAACAAGTTGAAGACGCCACAAGCAAACTTGATAAATCTAACGAAACTTGTACGAAAATGAAGAGGAGATAAACTCACTCAAATGAACAAAGTTCATAAAATTTCATTCATAAAAATTCTGTCCCTCTACAAATAAAAATAGCGAATATTTATAGCCTAAAACTAGGTAGCCGAATGTTCAAAACAATTTTCAAATCCCACTCTCCAGAGTTGTTGCCGTCCACCTCATAGCTTGTTCATGGTTCTTGAATTTTTCTTCATGTTGTCCACTACACTTTTCTTCAATTTAGCACATGTCTTCAAAGATTTTTAAAACTCAGCCCATGCTCCAATTCATGCACAAAGCCTCCATGTCGTCACTTGCTCATGGTTGTGCTTATCATACTTTATCTTAATAATTCAATCCATAGTTTCCATGTAGTCAACATAAATAATAAACTAATGAAGATTCCTTGAAGTGGTAGTCATGAACTCAGCCACCATGCTTTGTTCTTCATTTTTTATTTTCCATGCTTCCTTTAAGAGTTTAAAATTCATGAAACCATAAAAAATTGTTCCCCATATTTGGCCAAGAAAAATTAAGCTCCATACTTCCCTTATTATTTTAATCCTTGCCGTCCCACCATTCTTTCCATAGCACAAGCTTTTGCCGTCCATATGATGAATGTTGCTTTGTATTATTTAATTCCATCCATTACCATTCAATCACACATGCTTTATTTTATTTTCCCATAATTTCCATGTGTCCCTTGCTTCCACATAGCTTCTGCCGTCCATCTCACACTCCCTTGCTCAGGTTTTTGTTTATTTTAATGCTCCACCATGCCATCCTTTAAATGAATTTGAAATTTGTACTTGGCTACATATTCCTTCTCATTGCCGTTGTAACACCCCAAACCCGGCCCATCGCTACGACCGAATCTGGTATGTTACTAAGAAAAATTTTGTAAAACATGTCGTATTTTCAGAAAAAGCCCAAATATATTTTATATAAAATATGCCTTTGTAAATAAAACCCAAACTTAATTACATGCCTTAGTTTAATTAAAATAAATGTTTCCAATAACTAAAAACAAAAATAATTTAAATCCATAATAAAAGGAAATAAAACTAGTGGCCCATGGCCTTATTACATCGAAGTTTAAAATCCTTTAATTAAAAATACAATATAAAATAATTAACTTGAGTCGTTTTGCCAAATCCACATATTCTTCTGCATGGCCACCTTGCGCTCCTCTCCAGCCCGGTCCGATACCCTAAGTGTCACCTGAGATGGTTAAAATAAAAGGGTGAGTCGCGAGACTCAGTGTGCAACCCTCATGCACCATTAGATTTGGGCTTTAGCCCCATACAACATATTAATCAGAATATAAATAACATAAATAACATGCAAAACCCAACCCATGTCCTAGGTGTCCATCCGCTACACGCCCCCGTACCAGCCATACACACCATTGGGGATTTCTACAACCGACCCACACCGCTACACACCTTGATGGCAGTCTTGCTGCTCATAACCAGATCATGGCCGAAGCCACTACAACAGATCAC
The DNA here is from genome assembly GCA_005393395.2 of Gossypium australe. Classification (NCBI taxonomy): domain Eukaryota; kingdom Viridiplantae; phylum Streptophyta; class Magnoliopsida; order Malvales; family Malvaceae; genus Gossypium; species Gossypium australe. The sequence goes on from CM016626.1 coordinate 44,744,092, forward strand.
GGCAAAGGCCGCTACAACATATAACATATCACGGTAAAACTGCTACAACGTATAACTTCCTCCTTTAACAAACCCAACCCATGCAATCATAAAATCAGTATACTTTTATCAGATAAAGTCAAAACATTCACTGACCTGGTGATTTGCTTCACCCTCTTCGGGTTTCCAACATTAAGCCGAGATTTCGACATTTATTGTAACATATAAAACTTATAAACATGTACATATTAATTAGATCTAGATGGTGGGGAAGTATTACACACCTGATATCGTGAAATCTACTGTCCTTAGTTGATATCCAAATCTACTACCCTCAGTGTAAAGCCTTGCTCAAAAGCCGGAAAATCACACGAAGATTTAGCCCTTCAATATTCGGCCAATGTTAATAAATCTCAACCTACACATTAAAAACTAATAGATCTCTTACCTAATTTGTCGAATCCCGAAAGTCCTTTAAGAAAACGTCACCTTCCTACCTTCGGCTTTTCACAAATTGGCACTACAGATCTCAGCAAGAAAGAATTCGGCTTCTAAGATCAGAGAGTGATCATCAATCGAGATGTTAGAGGGGTAATTCGGTTTAAGAACAATATGAGAAAGAAAGAAATATGGTAGAAATACATCACAAAAACTTACCAAACTAGGAAGGTGTAATCGACTATGGTGTACCTTCGGGAAAGAGAGACCAACCTTGAAGATTCGGCTATGGAAGGAAGAGATATGAGCAAGGAGAATTTGGCTTTTAGGAAGAAAGTATTGAGGAGAGGAGAGCTAGGAAGTTGCGCAAAGAAAGGGAGAGAAGCTCACAAGAGAAAAGAAATTTCGGCTAACAGAGAATAGGTAAGAAAGAAAGAAGAAAAATAGAATGAAAAAGATGATCACTGGCCAATAAATTTTGGCAATTCAATCCCCCTCCCAGAGTTGGATTTTCGGCCAACTCTGCTGTCATCTGATAGCTTTTATCCCTCCTATTATCTTAATCCCTTAGCTACTCAAAAATAGCCCTAATCTTTCTTTTCATTATCTTCCTATTTATCAAAAAAAATAAAAGAATTAAAACCCCTAAATTGTAGCAGGTGTGCCGTCCTCCCCTTCCCTGCTAAGTGCCGAATTTTTGACCCAAAAACTTGGGCCCTAAGTAGCCAACACTTGGCCCAATCCATCCCTTAATGACGCCACCTACATGCTCCCCTTATAACACCTCCAAATTTTTGGGCCATAAGCCCACCTTGCCTTTTAAACACAGATATCTATTTAAATAATGTTCTATAGCTCTTTATTAGAAACTAACCCAAGTTTCAGCCCAAACCTGAGCCCCAAGTGTACCTTAAATTCTCAATTTAATATTTTAAGTAGTCAACCACATATAATGCATAGACCCAATTATTCAGGGTGTTATAGTTCTACCCCCTTAAAAATAAATTTCGTCCTCGAAATTTACCTGATCAAAAGAGATAGGGATACTGCTGTCGCATAACATCCTCTGGCTCCCACGTCGCCTCTTCTGCGCCGTGATTTCACCATAGAACTTTGACCAAAGGAACGGACTTCCTTTTCAACACTTTTATATCTCGATCCAAAACTTGTACTGGTTCCTCCTCAAAAGATAAATCTGGCCTTACTTCAATTTCTTCCACTGGCACTATGTGCGATGGATCAGATCGATAACGTCTCAGCATCGAGACATGGAACACGTCATGTATCTGCTCCAACTCTGAAGGCAACTCCAAGCGATAAGCCATTGGCCCCACACGTTTAACACCCGATAAGGCCCAATAAACCGAGGACGTAGCTTACCCTTCCGTCCAAACCTCATTACCTTTTTCCATGGGGAAACCTTCAAAAAGACTTGATCTCCTACTGCGAATTCCACCTCCTTCCTCTTTAGATCCGCATAAGATTTCTGTCGATCAGACGCTTCCTTCAATCGAGCCCGAATTAACTTAACTTTCTCCTTCGTTTCTGAAACTAGTTCTGGACCCAATACCAGACGTTCACCCAACTCCATCCAACAAGTTGGAGTATGACATCTCCTTCCATATAATGCTTCATACGGTGCCATTTGAATACTAGCTTGATAGCTATTATTGTACACGAATTCAGCCAAGGGTAAATACTCCTCCCAACTACCCCTAAAATCGATGATGCAACCCCTTAGCATATCCTCCAAGATCTGAATTACCCTCTCAGACTGACCATCAGTCTGTGGGTGAAAAGTGGTACTGAAGTCTAACCTTGTTCCCATTGCTTGATGAAGAGCTTTCCAAAATCGTGACGTGAACCTAGGGTCCCTATCCGATATGATCGACACTGGTACACCATGTAATCTTACAACCTCAGCCACATACAACTTAGCCAACTTTTGCAAAGTGTAGTCGACCTGAACCGATATGAAGTGAGCAGACTTCGTCAGCTGATCCACAATTACCCAAATTGAATCTTTCTTGGTGGGTGTAAGGGGTAACCCACTAACAAAATCTATTGTGATTCTCTCCTATTTCCATTGGGGAATCTTCACCGGCTGCAACAATCCCGAAGGCAACTGGTGCTCAGCTTTGACTTGTTGACACGTCAAACACTTCCCCACATATTCCGTAACTTCTCGCTTCAAGCCTGACCACCAGAACTGGTCTCGCAAATCCCGATACATCTTAACTCCTCCAGGATGCATAGCATAGGGGCTACTATGCGATTCCCGAAGAATCATCTGCCTTAGCTCCTCATCTTTTGGCATACAAACCTTCCCACGGAAACACAAAATTCCATCATTGTTCAGACTATAGTCCTCTACTTCACCCTCCTGCACTTGTCGGATTCGAGTAGTTAAGACATCATCCAAAAGTTGCTTCTCCTTGATTAGACTTGTCCACGTAGGTCTTACTTGTAGCTCAACCACCAAACTACCATCCTCATACAAACTAATATGAGCGAACATCGCCCTGAGGTCTGCTATCACCTTCCTACTCAACGCATCCGCCACCACATTCGCCTTGCCGGGATGGTATTCAATCGAGCAATCATAGTCCTTCAAGAGCTCGATCCACCTACGTTGTCGTAAATTTAACTCCTTCTACGTAAGGAGGTACTTCAAACTTTTATGGTCGGTGTAAATTACCGATTTTTCCCTGTACAGGTAGTGCCTCCAAATCTTCAGAGCAAACACTACCACTGCCAACTCAAAATCATGCGTAGGGTAGTTCAACTCATGCGGTCTCAACTGTCGAGACGCGTATGCCACAACTTTCCCATCTTGCATCAGCACACCCTAACCCTGTGTGTGACGCATCACAATAGACGGTAAATTCTTTTCCCGCCTCTGGCTGAATTAACACTGGTGCTTCCGTCAGAATTCTCTTCAGCCTCTCAAAGCTCTCCTGTTGTTTGTCAGTCCACACAAAAGATACTCCCTTCCTCAACAACTTAGTTAATGGTGCTGCTATTGAAGAGAACTCCTCAGCGAACCTTCGATAATATCCTGCTAATCCTAAGAAACTTCGAATTTTCGCCACAGACTTCGGCGATTTCCAATTTAACACAGCTTCAATTTTCTGAGGGTCTACCCTAATCCCCTCTGCGGAAACTACATGCCCTAGAAAAGTCACCTCCTTCAGCCAGAACTCACACTTACTGAACTTTGCGTACAACTGCCTTTCCCTTAGAATTTGCAACACCACTCGAAGTTGTGCATCATTCTCCTCCTCAGACTTGGAATAAACTAATATATCATTGATAAATACTACGATGAACCGATCAAGGTATGGCTGAAACACCCGGTTCATCGTATCCATAAATGCTGCTGGCGCGTTCGTCAAACTGAACGGCATTACCAAAAACTCATAATGACCGTGTAACAGACCAATTTTGACCCTAATCGGAACGGTGGTTTTGGGACCACGAATCCGAGCCTGTGGGATATTATAATATTATGTTTTGTGTTTGTTATGTGTGTTTTTAGTGAGTGTAAAAAAAAAAAAATTTCGTAGAAAATTTTAGCTATCTAAGTGTTTAATTTGCTAAGAAGGCTTAAATCGCAGGAAGGATTAATGTAGTAGGCATTAATGAAAAGGGAGCTAAATGAATTGTCCATAAAACATGGGAATTTGCATGTCAAATTCCCCACATTTGAACAAGGTGGACGGCAAGCATGCATATATGCTCTTTTTTTTATTTTTGTATGATATTTAGGCATTATTATATTAAAGCATGCTATGAATATATGCTTTTAATTTATACATATTTTGATTTTAGTAATATTACAAGAAAAGCATGCTATGATTTATGTTAAAATAACAAAAAGGAAGAAGAGAATAATTCTCTCATCCTTCATTCATTCTTGCCGATTTCTACCTTGAAGAGAAGAGAAGAACTTCATCTTCCCCATTCGGCCTTGCATGCAATAGATTAGGTAAGAACTATCTTGATATGGCTTGAATTCTTGATTATTTCTCTTTGGAAAACAAGCAAAGCTTGTTAAGTTTGGTAGGATGAGATTCGGCCATGCATGTGGGAATCAAGATAAGAGTTGAATCTTAGCTTGATAGCCTACCCTTAGATTGTGTTGATTTCTTTGATCATTAGGGAAAAACAAGTAGAGTTTTGTGATGCCATGCATGATGAAGTTCGGCCATGGGGGGGGTTTTATGATTTGAGCTGAAAATAAACTTAGATAGTATAAGAAGAAATAGCTTGAACTTGTAAGAAAGTTTTGTCGATTTTTGGCTTGAAGATACCTTCATATTTGGCCGAATATTGGGTTGGACATTCATGAAAATAATTTCTTCTTGTGTTTGGATGTTCGGCCATCCACTTATAATGAAATTGACCCTAGATTAATTGTTATATGTGATGTGTAATTATTGGGTGAACTAAGTATAAGACTAGCTTTCTTTAAGTAAATTAGTGCAAGGGGTCAAATGGATGGAAGGAAGAGTTAGAGAGAATTCTAAGAACCTAAGGGCCATTCGGCCATGGAGAAGAGATCCAAATGAGTTGAGAATTTTATTGTAGTGTTCAATAGGTTAAATTGGATTAGTTAAATGCTCGGAAATTGGTGTGGCCATTTAGCTTGTTGCTAGGTTGCATGTTGAAGAAAATGCATGGGTATTGAATTGGCATATTCGGCCATAGGAGAGAATGAATTTGAGCTATTGTATTTAGTGGTATATGTATGATTGTATATAAAATTAACGTATGGCAATAAATAAGAAAGTAAGTTGTAAGTTAAAACACATCAAGGAAAGTACTACCAAGGTGTTCCCTAATAATTTTGAATGTACTTGAACAAAATAGAGGATGAATGCCGAATGCAAATGTTTATGTCTTGGAATTACTTATTTTTATGATTTTGCTTTCGAATTAAATGGAAGTGTGGTTTAATTGGCTTAAATTGAACCAAAATAGATCAAGATCAAAAGGAGAAAAAGTTGGAGCGAGGAAAAGCTAAGCTAAACGAATAGTTGGAGATTTGAATCTATCTACTCCTAAGGTAAGTCCTTTAGTTAAATCATGTCAAAGAATTAATTTTGATTATCTCGACTATTAAAAATTTATGAATGTTAATGTCCAATTACATCATGGCCGAATGTATATTGACATATTGGTTGATGAATTATGTTGAGAATGTGATGGAAATTATTTTGGCTAATGCAAGGTGAATAAGTAAGTTCTTGAGCTACTTTATATTTAAGGATCATTTACATATCTAGGAAATGATATAATTTGTATAAGCTTGGTGTAAAACCATGAGTGGGTCGATTGTGATAATGATGGATTTGATTGATTTCAAATTCATTAAATGCAATGGGAATAAATGTATATGATTTGATGTGTATAGTTAAAATGTGAAAAGTATGTAAAAATATGCTGACATTCGGGCCTCGAGCCTAGCAGGCCTCGTGCCGGTGACATAATCGGGCTTTATGCCTAGCAGGCCTTGTGCCGGTGTTAATTATCGGGCTTTTATGCCTAGCAGGCCTCGTGCCGGTGTTATTTATCGGGCTTTACGCCTAGCAGGCCTTGCGCCGGTGTTACTTTTCAGGCTTTTACGCCTAGCAGGCTTGATGCCGGTGATGTAATTTACCTAAGAGGAATTTAATCCTTGTCAAGACAATTTAGAGCTAAATTGTCGAGAATATGGTTCGGGTAAGTATGTGAGGTATGTTATGTTAAATATTGCTTGTGCCAAATTAACATTGATAAATGTAATTTGACGGAAGTCGAGCTTAGAACATGCTATTATGGGACAATTGATTTGCATGTATAACTGCTAAGAAAGTAGGTTATTGAATTATTAATATTTGGCCTTGTGTAAACTATTTGCTTAGTTGTTTATGTAGAATGCCATATGTGGATTGTTTTATTTTCGTAAATAATTAAATGTTCTAATTTCTATGAGTTGGGACTTACTAAGCTAGTAAGCTTAATCGTGTGAGATGTTTCCTCTGTTTTATAGATTAGGAGCAAGCCACAAGCTCACCGGGATCGTTGGAAAGTCGCTCACACTATCAACCTACATTTTGGGTACTCCTTGATTTTGGGTTGGTTTTAAACGAAGGCATGTATAGGATAGGCTTGGTTTTGTTTGAGGAAATTTTACGGTTCACGTGTAAACACTAAAAAGAATAGCCATGCGAAAATGGCTAAATTTTTGTTAAGTACGTTGGTGTGATTTGATGTAAGTTGGTTCATGATGGCCGTGTCCATGCATTCCTACACAAGTTAATCGTTTTATTAAGGAAATGTTTGAATATGAATTGAATCCTTGTAATTGAGAAGTAAGGAGGTTCGGGTAGAAGCTAGTCTATTTTTAAGAATGCAATAAAACAGCTTGTAGTAGCAGCAGTGGCATGAGTTAGAAAAATCTCCAAAAATAGGGTATATTGAATTTGGAGGTGAGTGAGTTATGAAATTGAACCTTAGTGTGTCTATTTTTGCATGAAAGAAACAGAGTAGGTAAAAGATTTGTATATTATGAGATAATCAAGTTTTAACGAGACCTGCTCTAAATGAATTCGCGAGCTACTGTTCTGTTTTGGAAAAATTGTCAAAAATTGTAAAAAAATAATTAGGAATCACGGTTTATATGTGTAGAATCCTAAATGAGTCTATTTTTCATTGGTATAAACAAGAGCATCATAGGAAATTTGTGCAATCAGATAACCGCAGTTTTATAGGGTCAGGTCAGAATTGCCTAGCAGTGTAATAGGGGTAATTTTGAAGAATAAACTGTACTAATTGGCCACATGAAAAATTCTGGAAAAATTATGGTGAATAGTTATATGAGTCTAGTTTCAAGGAAAATTTACGGATCCAAATTTCGAGTTCTGTAACCCGAGTTATGGCCGATTTAGTCAGCGTGATACAGTTGGACAGTTTTAAAAATTCTACTCCCCGATTTAATGGTCACGTCTAGTAACGCCACGTACTCGATTCCGGCGAGGGTTTCGGGTAAGGGGTGTTACAGACCGTCCTGAGTCCGAAATGCCGTCTTATGAATATCTCCTTCTTTAACCCTTAATTGATGATATCCCGACCTTAAATCAATCTTAGAAAAGACCGAAGCTCCTTTGAGCTGGTCGAACAAATCATCGATTCTCGGTAATGGGTACTTATTCTTAATCGTCAACTTATTCAGTTGACGATAGTCCACGCACATACGCATGGATCAATCCTTCTTTTTCACGAATAGAACCGGCGCTCCTCATGGAGACACACTCGGTCGGATAAATCCTCGATCCAATAGCTCCTGAATCTGAGCTTTGAGCTCCACCAGCTCCTTCGGCACCATTCGATAAGGGGCAATAGATACCGGAGCCGTACCCGGGAGTAGTTCTATTCCAAACTCCACCTCGCGATCCGGGGGTAATCTTGACAACTCCTCCAGAAATACATCCACGAAATCCTTGACTGTTCGAACCTTATCGACAGTCACCTCTTTAGCATCCAAAGCACTAATAAAAGCTAAAAAGGCGTTACATCCCTTCTGAATCATCTTAACAGCTTTCAAGGCCGACATTATGTTGGACAAATAGTTCCTTCTTTCTCCTAACACAACCACCTCCCCGCCTTCCGGGGTACTTAGCATCATGCGCTTAGTCCCACAATCCAGCTTAGCACGATGCTTTGACAACCAATCCATTTCTAGGATAAGATCGAACTCTCCAAATGGCAATTCCATTAAGTCTGCCAAAAACACTACCCCTTGACTCTCTAAAGGTACCTCCTTGAACAGCTTGTCTACGACCCTAGATTGTCCTAAGGGACTAACCACAATCATCTTCTAGTAGTTGTTTTAGAGTCTATACTTAAGGTCTCAGATATGGAACATGCAATAAAGGAATGGGTTGATCCAATATCAATCAAAGCAAGTAAAGGCCTATCAGCAATAAGAAACGTACCGGTGATGACATCCGGTGCGTCACCATCCTCCTGTCGACGAACTGCATAAACTAGACCCGGCTGCCTTGCATCCACATTACCGGCATCTCTACCAGGTGCTCCACGACCATGACCGGCCCCATTTCCTCCTATACATGGGCCACAACCCCTTGGTACTGGCTGACTACCTCTTCCAGCCTGATCAGAACCTCGGCCCGCCGGCTGTACCCGATCCATCTAAGGACAGTCCTTAATCAGATGTTCTGTGGATCCACACCTAAAGCATCCACCGGTTTACATTTTGCACACCCTATAATGCGTCCTCCCATATGTAGAACATGCTTGATTCTGACTTGTCGGAGCACGAACTGGCCCATCAGTCCTAGGCCTCTTCTGAAAATTCCCAGATACTCTTGATGGCCTAAAACTCCTCTTACTCTTACCCCAATCCTTATCGCTTTCTTGTCTCTCAACCTGTTTCACTTCCTCAGCTATTTTAACCTTATCTACCAAAACAGCAAAAACTCTCTCTCGTTGCGGTGCTATCAGAACCCTTAACTCATTTCCCAGCCCATCCTTGAACCGAACACAACGTTCATACTCCGTTGCTACCATTCCTCGAGCGTAGCGGCTCAAACGCAGGAACTCTGCCTCATATTCAGTCACAGTCTTACTTCCCTGTACCAGGTTCAAGAATGCCTTCCTTTGGGCATCAATATAACTGGCCCCAACATACTTTCCCTGGAATGACTCCTTAAAGAACTCCCAGTCAATCATATCTGCAGCAGTACCTTCTTTCACCGTGAGCCACCACTGGTAAGCCTCGTCTCAAAGAAGAGACACGGCCCCTTTCAACTTCTCCTCTACTGAAGAATCTAAGTCATCCATTATACGCTCAGTCGCTTCCATCCAATACTCAGCTGTGTTAGGGGCTACACCAGAAACTCCCCTAAACACTTCTGCTCCATTGGCCTTAAGCCGCTCTGGCACAGATTTTCGGGCTCCTGTGCCCATGCCTACTCTAGCAACTCTCTCAAGGACTCGCAACATCGCATGGGATACAGCATCATCACCGGTCGCCTGATCCCGTAATTCTCCCTCCACAGCTGGAGGATCTGGCAGTTCGTTTCCTGACCCATGGCCAAACCCTACTGGCTCAGACAAGGTCATCCTACCCCTACCGCGTCCACGCGGCGGACGTTCTCGACCCCTTGAACTCATTCTTTCGATTTGCGTTTATCTGATTAAGAATTTTATGAATCATTATTTCTTTCCACTGATTTATCGCGAACAGTCTTATGATTAATAATTTTAAAAAGTAGTTCTTTCGAATTCATACACACAATACAGTCTCAAGTTCATACATTCAATCATCAACATTCATGAACTCACGTTCATTACAGAAAAGTGTTGTTGTTTTCACTACCTAGGGGTATTTTCGTAATTTTATCCTACAGGGGTATTTTCATAAATTTTTCAAAATAGGGTCCTTGGTGATTTTGTGAAATAGGGTATTTTGGTAATTTTGCAATCCCGAGGTATTTCGGTAATTTTGCACTCTGGGGGTATTTCGGTAATTTTGAAATCCGGGGGTATTTCGGTAATTTGGAAATCCGGGGGTATTTTAGTAATTTTGAAATCTGGGGGTATTTTGGTAATTTGGAAATCTGGGGGTATTTCAGTAATTTTACAAACTAGGGGTATTTTGGTCATTTTGCAAAACAAGGGTAGTTTGGTAATTTTTTTCAAACTTTGATGTTTTTTTTTCAAACAGGGGTACTTTTGGAAAAATCTAGTTTTATAGTCCGGATTACTCTTGTAAACGTGAGATTTTTGGGTAAATTTTCGAAACATAGGTATTTTATAAGTTCATGGTTGATCGGAAATTTTCACAAATCAAATATGTTTTGAAAATTTTTACAAAACCTTCGGATTCTTTTTCAAAAATAGGGTGGTCGGTCCCTTTCGGGTTTTAGTCATAGGGTTTAGCCCATCAACCAGTCCTCGTAACTAGGGTGAATAGTCACTACGCACCAGGTAGGATTCTAGTGAAGAGGAGGTGAGTCGGTAGGACTGCTTAAGTACCAAGCTCTCCCTGAATCCACTCCTAGACATGCGTATGCCCATTGCCACACCCTAACTCGGCTAAGGTGAACACTCACTACGCACCAGGTAGGATTCCAGCGAAGAGGAGGTGAGTCACTAGGACTGCTTAAATACCAGGCTCTTCCGGATCCTTCCTAGACATGCGTATGACGGTTACCACACCCTAGCCTTGCGGCTCGTTAACCGGTTTGTTTAGTGAAATTAAGTTTTATGAAATTTTAAGAAGTAGTTTGTACTAAGCCTAGAGTCCATCAAGTTCTAATTCTAACTTAATCTACGTCCCACTAGGCCCATTAAGCCCACATATATAAAGATCACACAATGGTTCAGACTACTTACCTGGCGGACTTGGGCCGGAGAAGCAGGTGCCATGCCGAGCTAACAGATCTGTTATTACTTAAAGACATCCATATTTCAAAAGCCCATTTTAGAAAACGTTTTGAGCCCAAAAACCCCAGAGCTGAGTTTTGAACCTGGCTCTGATACCAATTTGTAACACCCCAAACCCGGCCCAATCGCTACGACCGGATCTGGTATGTCACTAAGAAAAATTTTGTAAAACATGTCGTATTTTCAAAAAAAGCCCAAATATATTTTATATAAAATATTCCTTTGTAAATAAAACCCAAACTTAATTACATGCCTTAGTTTAATTAAAATAAATGTTTCCAATAACTAAAAACAAAAATAATTTAAACCCATAATAAAAGGAAATAAAACTAGTGGCCCATGGCCTTATTACATCGAAGTTTAAAATCCATTAATTAAAAATACAATCTAAAATAATTAACTTGAGTCTTTTTGCCAAATCCACATATTCTTCTGCATGGCCACCTTGCGCTCCCCTCCAGCCCGGTCCGATACCATAAGTGTCACCTGAGATGGTTAAAATAAAAGGGTGAGTCGCGAGACTCAGTGTGCAACCCTCATGCACCATTAGATTTGGGCTTTAGCCCCATACAACATATTAATCAGAATATAAAACATAAATAACATGCAAAACCCAACCCATGTCCTAGGTGTCCATTCGCTACACGCCCCCGTACCAGCCATACACACCATTGGGGATTTCTACAATCGACCCACACCGCTACACGCCTTGGTGGCAGTCTTGCTGCTCATCATCAGATCATGGCCGAAGCCACTACAACAGATCACGGAAAAGGCTGCTACAACATATAACAGATCACGGTAAAACAGCTACAACGTATAACTTCCTCCTTTAACAAACCCAACCCATGCAATCATAAAATCAGTATATATTTTTATCATATAAAGTCAAAACATTCACTGACCTGGTGATTTGCTTCACCCTCTTCGGGTTTCCAACATTAAGCCGAGATTTCGACATTTATTGTAACGTATAAAACTTATAAACATGTACATATTAATTAGATCTAGATGGTGGGGAAGTATTACACACCTGATATCGCGAAATCTACTATCCTTAGTTGATATCCAAATCTACTACCCTCAGTGTAAAGCCTTGCTCAAAAGCTGGAAAATCACACGAAGATTTAGCCCTTCAATATTCGGCCAAGGTTAATAAATCTCAACCTACACATTAAAAACTAACAGATCTCTTACCTAATTTGTCGAATCCCGAAAGTCCTTTAAGAAAACGTCACCTTCCTACCTTCGACTTTTCACAAATTGGCACTACAGATCTCAGTAAGAAAGAATTCGGCTTCTAAGATCAGAGAGTGATCATCAATCGAGATGTTAGAGGGGTAATTCGGTTTAAGAACAATATGAGAAAGAAAGAAATATGGTAGAAATACATCACAAAAACATACCAAACTAGGAAGGTGTAATCAGCTACGGTGCACCTTCGGGAAAGAGAGACCAACCTTGAAGATTCGGCTATGGAAGGAAGAGATATGAGCAAGGAGAATTCGGCTTTTAGGAAGAAAATATTGAGGAGAGGAGAGCTAGGAAGTTGCGCAAAGAAAGGGAGAGAAGCTCACAAGAGAAAATAAATTTCAGCTAGCAGAGAATAGGTGAGAAAGAAAGAAGAAAAATAGAATGAAAAAGATGATCACTGGCCAATAAATTTTGGCAATTCAATCCCCCTCCCAGAGTTGGATTTTCGGCCAACTCTGCTGTCATCTGATAGCTTTTATCCCTCCTATTATCTTAATCCCTTAGCTACTCAAAAATAGCCCTAATCTTTCTCTTCATTATCTTCCTATTTATCAAAAAAAAATAAAAGAATTAAAACCCCTAAATTGTAGCAGGTGTGCCGTCCTCCCCTTCCCTGCTAAGTGCTGAATTTTTGACCCAAAAACTTGGGCCCTAAGTAGCCAACACTTGGCCCAATCCATCCCTTAATGACGCCACCTACATGCTCCCCTTATAACACCTCCAAATTTTTGGGCCATAAGCCCACCTTGCCTTTTAAACACAGATATCTATTTAAATAATGTTCTATAGCTCATTATTAGAAACTAACCCAAGTTTCAGCCCAAACATGAGCCCCAATTGTACCTTAAATTCTCAATTTAATATTTTAAGTAGTCAACCACATATAATGCATAGACCCAATTATTCAGGGTGTTATAGTTCTACCCCCCTTAAAAATAAATTTCGTCCTCGAAATTTACCTGATCAAAAGAGATAGGGATACTGCTGTCGCATAACATCCTCTGGCTCCCACGTCGCCTCTTCTGCGCCGTGATTTCGCCATAGAACTTTGACCAAAGGAACGGACTTCCTTCTCAACACTTTTATATCTCGATCCAAAACTTGTACTGGTTCCTCCTCAAAAGATAAATCTGGCCTTACTTCAATTTCTTCCACTGGCACTATGTGCGATGGATCAGATCGATAACGTCTCAGCATCGAGACATGGAACACGTCATGTATCTGCTCCAACTCTGAAGGCAACTCCAAACGATAAGCCACTGGCCCCACACGTTCTAACACCCGATAAGGCCCAATAAACTGAGGACGTAGCTTACACTTCCGTCCAAACCTCATTACCTTTTTCCATGGGGAAACCTTCAAAAAGACTTGATCTCCTACTGCGAATTCCACCTCCTTCCTCTTTAGATCCGCATAAGATTTCTGTCGATCAGACGCTTCCTTCAATCGAGCCCAAATTAACTTAACTTTCTCCTTCGTTTCTGAAACTAGTTCTGGACCCAATACCAGACGTTCACCCAACTCCATCCAACAAGTTGGAGTATGACATCTCCTTCCATATAATGCTTCATACGGTGCCATTTGAATACTAGCTTGATAGCTATTATTGTACACGAATTCAGCCAAGGGTAAATACTCCTCCCAACTACCCCTAAAATCGATGATGCAACCCCTTAGCATATCCTCCAAGATCTGAATTACCCTCTCAGACTGACCATCAGTCTGTGGGTGAAAAGCGGTACTGAAGTCTAACCTTGTTCCCATTGCTTGATGAAGAGCTTTCCAAAATCGTGACGTGAACCTAGGGTCCCTATCCGATATGATCGACACCGGTACACCATGTAATCTTACAACCTCAGCCACGTACAACTTAGCCAACTTTTGCAAAGTGTAGTCGACCCGAACCAGTATGAAGTGAGCAGACTTCGTCAGCTGATCCACAATTACCCAAATTGAATCTTTCTTTGTGGGTGTAAGGGGTAACCCACTAACAAAATCCATTGTGATTCTCTCCCATTTCCATTGGGGAATCTTCACCGGCTGCAACAATCCCGAAGGCAACTGGTGCTCAGCTTTGACTTGCTGACACGTCAAACACTTCACCACATATTCCGTAACTTCTCGCTTCAAACCTGACCACCAGAACTGGTCTCGCAAATCCCGATACATCTTAACTCCTCCAGGATGCATAGCATAGGGGCTACTATGCGATTCCCGAAGAATCATCTGCCTTAGCTCCTCATCTTTTGGCATACAAACCTTCCCACGGAAACACAAAATTCCATCATTATTCAGACTATAGTCCTCTACTTCACCCTCCTGCACTTGTCGGACTCGAGTAGTTAAGACATCATCCAAAAGTTGCTTCTCCTTGATTAGACTTGTCCACGTAGGTCTTACTTGTAGCTCAGCCACCAAACTACCATCTTCATACAAACTAAGATGAGCGAACATCGCCCTTAGGTCTGCTATCACCTTCCTACTCAACGCATCCGCCACCACATTCGCCTTGCCGGGATGGTATTCAATCGAGCAATCATAGTCCTTCAAGAGCTCGATCCACTTACGTTGTCGTAAATTTAACTCCTTCCTCGTAAGGAGGTACTTCAAACTTTTATGGTCAGTGTAAATTACCGATTTTACCCCGTACAGGTAGTGCCTCCAAATCTTCAGAGCAAACACTACCACCGCCAACTCCAAATCATGCGTAGGGTAGTTCAGCTCATGCGGTCTCAACTGTCGAGACGCGTATGCCACAACTTTCCCATCTTGCATCAGCACACACCCTAACCCTGTGTGTGACGCATCACAATAGACGGTAAATTCTTTTCCCGCCTCTGGCTGAATTAACACTGGTGCTTCCGTCAGAATTCTCTTCAGCCTCTCAAAGCTCTCCTGTTGTTTGTCAGTCCACACAAAAGATACTCCCTTCCTCAACAACTTAGTTAATGGTGCCGCTATTGAAGAGAACCCCTCAACGAACCTTCGATAATATCCTGCTAATCCTAAGAAACTTCGAATTTTCGCCACAGACTTCGGCGATTTCCAATTTAACACAGCTTCAATTTTCTGAGGGTCTACCCTAATCCCCTCTGCGGAAACTACATGCCCTAGAAAAGTCACCTCCTTCAGCCAGAACTCACACTTACTGAACTTTTGCGTACAGCTGCTTTTCCCTTAGAATTTGCAACACCACTCGAAGTTGTGCATCATGCTCCTCCTCAGACTTGGAATAAACCAATATATCATCGATAAATACTACAACGAACCGATCAAGGTATGGCTGAAACACCCGGTTCATCGTATCCATAAATGCTGCTGGCGCGTTCGTCAAACTGAACGGCATTACAAAAAACTCATAATGACCGTCCTGAGTCCGAAATGCCGTCTTATGAATATATCCTTCTTTAACCCTTAATTGATGATATCCCGACCTTAAATCAATCTTAGAAAAGACCGAAGCTCCTTTGAGCTGGTCGAACAAATCATTGGTTCTCGGTAATGGGTACTTATTCTTAATCGTCAACTTATTCAGTTGACTATAGTCCACGCACATACGCATGGATCCATCCTTCTTTTTTACGAATAGAACCGGCGCTCCTCATTGAGACACACTCGGTCGGATAAATCCTCGATCCAATAGCTCCTGAATCTGGGCTTTGAGCTCCACCAGCTCCTTCGGCACCATTCGATAAGGGGCAATAGATACCGGAGCCGTACCCGGGAGTAGTTCTATTCCAAACTCCACCTCGCGATCCGGGGGTAATCCTGACAACTCCTCCAGAAATACATCCATGAAATCCTTGACTGTTCGAACCTTATCGACAGTCACCTCTTTAGCATCCAAAGCACTAATAAAAGCTAAAAAGGTGTTACATCCCTTCTGAATCATCTTAACAGCTTTCAAGGCCGACATTATGTTGGACAAATAGTTCATTCTTTCTCCTAACGCAACCACCTCCCCGCCTTCCGGGGTACTTAACACCATGCGCTTAGTCCCACAATCCAGCTTAGCCCGAAGCTTTGACAACCAATCCATTCCTAGGATAAGATCGAACTCTCCAAATGGCAATTCCATTAAGTCTGCCAAAAACACTACCCCTTGAGTCTCTAAAGGTACCTCCTTAAACAGCTTGTCTACTACCCTAGATTGTCCTAAGGGACTAACCACAATCATCTTCCTAGTAGTTGTTTTAGAGTCTATACTTAAGGTCTCAGATATGGAACATGCAATATAGGAATGGGTTGATCCAATATCAATCAAAGCAAGCAAAGGCCTATCAGCAATAAGAAACGTACCGGTGATGGCATCCGGTGCGTCACCATCCTCCTGTCGACGAACTGCATAAACTAGACCCGGCTGCCTTGCATCCACATTACCGGCACCTCTACTAGGTGCTCCACGACCACGACCGGCCCCATTTCCTCCTCTACTTGGGCCACAACCCCTTGGTACTGGCTGACTACATCTTCCAGCCTGATCAGAACCTCAGCCCGCCGGCTGTACTCGATCATCTAAGGACAGTCCTTAGTCAGATGTTCTGTGGATCCACACCTAAAGCATCCACCTGTTTACATTTTGCACTCCTTATAATGCGTCCTCCCATATGTAGAACATGCTTGATTCTGACTTGTCGGAGCACGAACTGGCCCATCAGTCCTAGGCCTCTTCTGAAAATTCCCAGATACTCTTGATGGCCTAAAACTCCTCTTACTCTTACCCCGATCCTTATTGCTTTCTTGTCTCTCAACCTGTTTCACTTCCTCAGCTATTTTAACCTTATCTACCAAAACAGCAAAAACTCTCTCTCGTTGCGGTGCTATCAGAACCCTTAACTCATTTCACAGCCCATCCTTGGACCGAACACAACGTTCATACTCCGTTGCTACCATTCCTCGAGCGTAGCGGCTCAAACGCAGGAACTCTGCCTCATATTCAGTCACAGTCTTACTTCCCTGTACCAGGTTCAAGAATGCCTTCCTTTGGGCAATCAATATAACTGGCCCCAACATACTTTCCCTAGAATGACTCCTTAAAGAACTCCCAGTCAATCTGTAACATCCCCAAACCCGACCCATTCATTCCGACCGAATCTGGTTATGTCACTGGGAAAGTCGGTTGAAAATCTTCTAGTAAATTTTATTCTTGTAGAAATCTTGGGCATGATTGTTTGAAAACTCATGTTTTATTTTGAAAACTCAGGGGATTAAAAATTTAGTTGAATCAATGGATAAAACCATATACCATTTTCACATAGCAATTTAAATTAAATTAAACCATAGTTAAAAATAATACCAAAATAATAAAATGGCCTTTATTACAACCCAATAATTCAAATAAAGTACTTATATCAAAACCAAGCATAAAATATTAAATCATCATCTTCGGCATGGGCCACCTTGTCCTCTCCGATCCCGGTCCAGCTTTATGCAATACCTGAAATGGTTAAAGGAAAAAGGTGAGTCACCAAGACTCAGTGTGCAACCCTTTTTCCCGGATTAGCAAAACATCATATGCAAACATAACATAATCATCATGCATCCAATTAATAAGCACCCACTCCTAACCATCCATTCACCTTTTCTACCCCATGTGGTACCAAACCACTGGTGGTGCCAAACCACTGGTGACATATAGTCACAATGTGTTACCAAAACACTGGTGTCCCAAAGACACAATATCCGTCAATGTGGTGCCAAACCACTGGTGTCCCAAAGACACGTTTGTGCTACCAAAGCACTGGTGACCGAAGTCACAAATCCAATGATGGGGCCAACCCATCGTGTGATACCAAATCACTAGCAGACGATCCCATATCTCAAGTGGGGCCAACCCACGGTGGTGTTAACCACAGGGACGAGTCGCATTGAGGTGCCAAACCTCTGGTGTCCCAAAGACACAAATGTGGTACCAAACCACTGGTGACCGTAGTCACAATAATCGAGTGATGGGGCCAACCCATCGTGTGATACCAAATCACTGGCGTCAATCCCTCAATACCGCCTTGTGGGGCCAACCCACTGTGGTGCGAAACCACGGGGACGAGACGCTGAGGTGCCAAACCTCTGGAGGTGCCAAACCTCTGGTGACCCAAAGTCACAAAGTGTGTTACCAAAACACTGGTGCTCGTCAGCACAAAATATCACTGCCCCCTCCTCTCATATCACCCATACATGTCATACTAACTCATGTACAATATGCAAATCATGTAACTCATGCAACCATGTCCAACATAGCATCTCATAGCATATATATATAGTATAGATCATCATATCCAAAGTATCCATAATAGGACTTGTAATAAAATAGACTTACCCGGATCCGTACACATACCCCATTTGGGTATCCAACTATCCATCATACTGTTATGGTTTTTAACAGGCAAACAGGTTTATTAACAACATTACTAAGTATTAGTGTGTTAGTTTACACACCTGGTAATACGAGTCTAGAAATCCTGACAAAAGCGATCTAAGTCCCTTGACAATCGGCCACCACCTAAATAGAAGAACCATTAATCCTTAATGGCTTGGCTAAACGAAATAAAAGAATCAACTAATAGTACTGACTCTTACCAAAACTTACCCCACTTGGCTAATCAGAGAACGAAGGCTCCACTTGATTGTATCCAAAATCCAAATGACCTATAATGCAATCGGTTACAATGACAAAAATTAACTCTCAACAACAAGGCCACATTCGGCTCTTAATCAATCCAAACGGTAAGAACAGAAAAAGAAAAGGAGAAATGGCCATTCGGCCAAGAGCTTACCAACCCCCAACCGACTGAAACTAAGAACCCAACACGTTCACCACCCTTCTAATATTCGGCCACCAAGGAACTATTAAGAGAGAAGAGAGTTTCGGCCAAGGCTACAAAAGAAGGAAAGGAATTCGGCTAGAATAAAATGAATGAAAATAATGCAAGGGAAAATATGTGTTCAAGAAGAAAAAGTATCGGTCAAGGTTTTAAGAAGAAGAAAGAAAATGAATAGATGCTTTTTGGTTTTGAGAGGAAAGAAATGGAAAGAAAGAATGGAGATTTAGGTTTAGGGACAAGGTAAGTTTCGGCACTAATGTTCCCAAAAGAAAAGAAAAAGAAAAAGTGAGATGGAGAGAATGCTAGTTCGGCTTATACAAAATGAAGAGAAGAAGAAAATAGGGAGAAAGCATTCGGCCAACAACACAAAGTGTAGAAAACAAATGCAAAAATTTGGCAAGTATGTCTTTGGACTTACGGTTTCAAGGAATAACAGATGAGAGCATTCCCTTTGATAGAAATCGGCTTACTAATGTCAAAAAGAAAAGTTTGCCTGACACTCCTCTCTTGGCCGAAAATGCCCAAATGTGCCTAGGAGGATTTCGGCTACCAACTCCCCATACCATGCCGTCCACTACTCCAACACCTACCAACCGGCCACTCCCCAAAACTCCCCCAAAAATTCGGCCACATCCCCTCAATTGCTCCAAACCACAAGTTCAAACTATTTTGAACAAGTCAACATCCTAAATCCACTCTCCACCCTCCATTTGAAAGAGTAGACTAAGTCCAAGTAGATTTGATTTGCCTTCTACCTCTCCTCCATGCCGTCCCAAAATTAAAGCCAAAATGGGGACTCTGCAGCTTGAACTCTGGATCTCCTCCCCCCTTGCAGATGACGCCATACCTAGCTCCCAAGTGGCTCATGCCTTGCCACTTTGCCAGCTCTTCCTTTGTGCTATGAAATACCAAAAATAAATTAAAAACCCCAGCTTCCTCAGCTCCCCTGACTTAACACCCAAAAACCAAAATTTTCCCATTCACTCAGGCACACTCCTAGCCCACAATTAAGCCCCTAAAACACCGAAATAGCAACACAGCACACCAAACACATGCAATAACATGCAACAACAAAATAGCCCCTAACCCGGGATATTACAGTTCTACCCCCCTTAAAAATAATTTCGACCTCGTAATTACCTGATCAGAAGAGTTGAGGGTATTGCTGTCTCATCATATCCTCGGGTTCCCACGTAGCTTCCTCCACGCCATGATTCTGCCAAAGAACCTTAACCAAAGGCACAGTCTTTCTACGCAGAACCTTCACATCCCGATCAAGAATCTGCACAGGTTCCTCTTCCATAGTCAAGTCTGGATTTACCTCGATCTCCTCCACTGTTACCACATGTGACGGATCTGAACGATACCTCCGAAGCATCGAAACGTGAAAAATGTCGTGAATCTGACTTAGCTCTGCTGGCAACTCAAGCTGATACGCTACTGGTCCAACTCGCCTCAGTACCTTATATGGCCCAATGAACCTCGGACTTAGCTTGCCTTTCTTCCCGAACCTCAGGACCTTCTTCCAAGGCGAGACCCTCAGAAAAACTCGATCCCCAACAGCGAACTCTATATCTCTTCGCTTAAGATCGGCATAAGACTTTTGCCGGTCCGAAGCTTCCTTCAAGCGAGACTGAATCAACTTAACCTTGTCTTCTGTCTCAGCAACCAACTCGGGTCCCAACAACTGACGTTCCCCCAACTCCGTCCAACACGTAGGTGAGCGACACTTCCTACCATACAACGCCTCGTACGGTGCCATCTTGATGCTCGCTTGGTAACTGTTGTTGTAGGCAAACTCAGCTAATGGTAGAAACTCCTCCCAACTACCTCTGAAATCCAAAACACAACCTCTCAACATATCTTCTAAGATCTGAATAACCCTTTCTGATTGACCGTCAGACTGCGGGTGAAAAGCCGTGCTGAAATCCAAACGAGTACCCAGAGCCTGATGCAATGCTTTCCAGAACCTTGACGTAAACCTGGGATCCCTATCCGAGATTATCGAAACTGGCACACCGTGCAACCTCACTATCTCTGACACATACAGCTTCGCTAGCTTCTGAAGTGAGTAGTCAACCCTCACCGGAATAAAGTGAGCTGATTTAGTCAGACGATCCACCACTACCCAAACTGAATCCTTCTTGCTTGGCGTAAGCGGTAACCCACTGACGAAATCCATGGTTATTCTTTCCCACTTCCACTGAGGAATCTTTACAGGCTGAAGCAAACCCGACGGCAACTGATGTTCAGCCTTGACCTGCTGACAAGTCAGACACTTCCCAACAAACTCTGTCACCTCTTTCTTCAAACCAGGCCACCAAAACTGCTCCCTGAGATCCTTATACATCTTGCCACCTCCAGGATGCATAGCATGAGGACTGCTATGTGCGTCCTGAAGAATCTTCTGCCTTAGCTCAACATCCTTAGGCATACAAGCCTTACCGTGAAAACACAACACCTCATCACTAGACAAGCTGTAACCCTCCAAACCACCATTCTGTACCTGCAACCTTCGCGCACTCAGAACCTCATCCAACAACTGTTTCTCTCTGATCTGCTCAACCCAAGTAGGCTTAACCTGCAGCTCTGCCAAAATACTTCCGTCGTCGTACAAGCTCAAATGGGCAAACATAGCTCTTAAGTCCGCAACAACCTTACGGCTCAACGCGTCTGCCACCACGTTAGCCTTGCCCGGATGATACTCAATAGAACAGTCATAGTCTTTCAGCAACTCAACCCATCTACGCTGCCTCAAATTCAAATCCTTCTGAGTCAGAAGATACTTCAGACTCTTATGATCTGTGTAGACTATCGATCTCTCTCCATACAAGTAGTGCCTCCAAATCTTTAAGGCGAAAACTACAGCCGCTAACTCCAAATCGTGCGTCGGATAGTTGACCTCATGTGGCCTCAGCTGTCGAGAAGCGTAGGCCACAACCTTACCTTCTTGCATCAACACACAACCCAATCCCGTATGCGATGCATCGCAGTACACTGTGTATTCCTTACCAGCCTCAGGTTGAATCAAAACCGGAGCCTCAGTCAAGATCTTCTTTAACTTATCGAAGCTTTCCTGCTGTTTCTCAGTCCAAATAAACGGAACCTCTTTCCTTAACAACTTAGTCATCGGCGCCTCTATCAACGAGAAACCCTCAACAAACCTTCGGTAGTATCCGGCCAAACCCAGAAAACTCCGAATCTCAGCCACTGACCTAGGCGGCTTCCAATCCAAAACTGCCTCAATCTTACGAGGATCTACACGAATCCCCTCTGCTGACACAACATGACCCAAGAACGTCACTTCTCTAAGCCAGAACTCGCATTTACTAAACTTAGCATAGAGTTGCTTTTCCCTCAGAATCTGCAGCACCACCCTCAAATGCGCATCATGTTCTTCCTCTGTCCTTGAGTACACTAAGATGTCGTCTATGAAAACCACGACGAACTGATCCAGATACTGCTGAAACACCCTATTCATCATATCCATAAACGCTGCCGGTGCGTTAGTTAACCCGAACGGCATTACCAGAAATTCGTAGTGCCCATACCGAGTCCGAAACGCTGTTTTATGGATATCAGCCTCCTTAACCCTTAACTGGTGATACCCAGACCTCAAGTCGATTTTCGAAAATACCGCAGCACCCTTCAGCTGATCAAACAAGTCATCTATCCGTGGCAACGGATACTTGTTTTTAATCGTCAGCTTGTTCAACTGGCGGTAGTCTATACACATCCGCATCGTACCATCTTTCTTCTTAACGAAAAGTACCGGCGCACCCCACGGCGAAACACTTGGCCTGATAAAACCTCGATCCAATAACTCCTGGATCTGAGCCTTAAGCTCCACCAATTCCTTTGGTGCCATCCTATACGGAGCAATAGACACTGGCGCAGTCCCGGGTAACAGATCTATCCCGAACTCTACCTCTCGATCTGGCGGCAAGCCCGGAAGTGCGGAAGGTATCATATTGGCGGGTGCTGGAATCGAGTTCGGGAGTGCTTCAGATGTAAGTCCAAGACTCATCTTATTAAGGATTGTCCCCAGAACCCGAATAGGACTCAGACAGTGAGTCAAGGTTATGTGCAACCAGGCAGAGAAGGTCAGCAAGCGACGAGAGGTCGTGGTTCGAACCGTGGAGGAAATGGTTCCGGCCGAGGTCGTGGAGTAGTAGACCGCGGTAATGGTGCCACTGAGGCAAGGCAGCCAGGACTGGTTTATGCAGTTCGTCGGAGAGAGGATAATGATGTGCCTGATGTGTCAACTGGTAAGTTCCTTAAGTCCGGAATGCTCTTTGTGGTTTTGTTCGTTTTGGTGATTGTTTGATCTGTTGCTCGTAAAGTAGTTGGAACCTTGAGTATGTTAGAATCCATGCCTAATAGTATGTTAGCTCTTTAAAGATCAGAGTGCGCAGCTATAGTGTAGTGGGAGAAATTGAATGGTTAGTCTAGACAAGTAATTTCGAGGACGAAATTATTTTAAGGAGGGTAGAATTGTAACACCCTGGTTTTAGGGGTTAGATTTTTGGTGCTTAGTTCGGGTGTTGGCACACTTCAGTGTGTGGTTGGGTGAGTTTTAGGGGTCCTGAAAACCCTAGAAGGTGGGGCAATGCCTTAGAAAATTTTTAGTTTTTAGTGTTGAAAGGGGGGAGCTTGGCAAAGAGGGGACTTAAGAGAATTATTTGGGAGTTTATGTCACAAGAAAGGAGCTGGTGGAGTGGCAGGATGGGCGCAACTAAGGCCTTGTGTGTATGACGCCATTTGCAGGGGGAAGGGGCTCAGGTTCGAATCGCAAGGGCAGCATTTGGGGCTTTGTTTTTGCGTCATCTTGGTGGGGGTGGATGGACGGTTTGAAAGGCTTAAAAGGTGGAGAAGACTTGGTCATCTTTTTTTTTGAATTTGGCTAGTTAGGTTTGACTTTTTCAAAGCTTTTTGAATGGGTGGAAGGGAGGTATTTTAGGAGAATTTTTAGGATTATTTTTGGGGGGTTGGAGCTTGGCCTTTTAGTATAAATAGGGGGGGAGGTGCTCATTATTCATTCATCATTTTGGCTTTCTCTCCCTTGCCGAATTTTAGCCTTTCCTTTTAGCCTCCATCTAGATCTAATTAATATGTACATGTTTATAAGTTTTATATGTTACAATAAATATCCAAATCTACTACCCTCAGTGTAAAGCCTTGCTCAAAAGCTGGAAAATCACACGAAGATTTAGCCCTTCAATATTCGGCCAAGGTTAATAAATCTCAACCTACACATTAAAAACTATTAGATCTCTTACCTAATTTGTCGAATCCCGAAAGTCCTTTAAGAAAACGTCACCTTCCTACCTTCAGCTTTTCACAAATTGGCACTACAAATCTCAGTAAGAAAGAATTCGGCTTCTAAGATCAGAGAGTGATCATCAATCGAGATGTTAGAGGGGTAATTCGGTTTAAGAACAATATGAGAAAGAAAGAAATATGGTAGAAATACATCACAAAAACTTACCAAACTAGGAAGGTGTAATCGGCTATGGTGCACCTTCGAGAAAGAGAGACCAACCTTGAAGATTCGGCTATGGAAGGAAGAGATATGAGCAAGGAGAATTCGGCTTTTAGGAAGAAAATATTGAGGAGAGGAGAGCTAGGAAGTTGCGCAAAGAAAGGGAGAGAAGCTCACAAGAGAAAATAAATTTCAGCTAGCAGAGAATAGGTGAGAAAGAAAGAAGAAAAATAGAATGAAAAAGATGATCACTGGCCAATAAATTTTGGCAATTCAATCCTCCTCCCAGAGTCGGATTTTCGGCCAACTCTGCTGTCATCTGATAGCTTTTATCCCTCCTATTATCTTAATCCCTTAGCTCCTCAAAAATAGCCTTAATCTTTCTCTTCATTATCTTCCTATTTATCAAATAAAAAATAAAAAAATTAAAACCCCTAAATTGTAGCAAGTGTGCCGTCCTCCCCTTCCCTGCTAAGTGTCGAACTTTTAACCCAAAACCTTGGGCCCTAAGTAGCCAACACTTGGCCCAATCCATCCCTTAATGACGCCACCTACATGCTCCCCTTATAACACCTCCAAATTTTTGGGCCATAAGCCCACCTTGCCTTTTAAACACAGATATCTATTTAAATAATGTTCTATAGCTCATTATTAGAAACTAACCCAAGTTTCAGCCCAAACCTGAGCCCCAATTGTACCTTAAATTCTCAATTTAATATTTTAAGCAGTCAACCACATATAATGCACAGATCCAATTATTCAGGGTGTTATAACCATCTACTTATTCACAAGAAGACAAGGATTGTGCTTGATTATTTTATTATAAAAATCAAAGTTTTGCCTAATTAATTCCCACATGCTCAATCCATCATGGCCTTCCAAATGTAGTTTATTTAATTCCCACTTGAATTTGTTTGTCCATTTCAAGCTTTGGCTATTCATGCATCAAATTGTTATCCACGTTTTTACCCATCATGGTTTGCTTTCCAATTATTTATTCCAAAGCACCACACCAATATTCCTCCATTAGCTTTCTTTTTGGCTTTCCTGCTCCAATCTCTATAATGCTCCACATTATTCCCTCAATATTTTGCCAAAACATGCTCAACTTGTGGCGTCCCATGCTTGAAGAAAAAAATATGTCCATCAAATTAATTTAGCCACCTTGCATTGCCCCTTTGTACTATTTTGCTTAAAACATTCCACATTGGGCAGCACCTATAAAACACATAAACCAACATCAATTTGAATAAAATTTTAACTGACAAAATTTAAAGAATTTGTTTTAAACACTAGACATATTAAAATTTATATTAACTAAACAATTTAATTAATATAAACTAACATGTAGAAAAATTAATAAATGACTGAATTAATTAATTAACTTAAACTAAATTAATTAAATTTCATTCCAGCAATTTAATTAACTCAAACTAAGTTAACTAATTTTTATTCCGACAATTAACTAATTAAAATGAGCTAAGAGTGAGCTAATAACGAGCTCCACAAATTAAAATCGTTGGTGCCCCGGGCGTGCTCGTATCATCTTAACTTAAATATAAAATTTAAATGCCCAATAATAAAAGCCCAACATAAAACCAATACATAAGTTATAGTCTAGTGGCCCATAGCCTTATTACATTGAAACTTAAAATCCACTAATAAAAGAAACATTAAAGTAACTAAATAATGAAGAGTCCTTTGCTGAATCCAAATAATCTCTCGCATGGCCACCTTGCGCTCCTCTCCAGCCCGGTCCGATGCACTAGGTGCTCCCTGAAATTTTTAAATAATAGGTTGAGTTGCAAGACTCAGTGTGCAACCCTCTTGCACCATTAGATTTGGGTCTTAACCCCACAGAACATAATAACAGATTAATATATATATATATATATATAACAAAAATTATGCAAGCCCATCCCAAATCCTAGGTTTCCATCCGCTACACGCCACCCGTACCAGCCATTCACACCATTGGGGATTTCTACAATCAACCCACACCGCTACACGCCATTGATGGCAGTCTTGCTGCTCATCGTCAGATCATGGCCGTAGCCACTACAATAGGTCATGGCAAAAGCCACTACAACAGGTCACGGCAAAAACCGCTACAACAGGTCACGGCAAAAGCCGCTACAACAGGTCACGGCAAAAGCTGCTACAACAGAACACTTCCCCTTTCATCAAACCCAACCCCATGCAATCACAGAAAATCGGCATATTCATATCATTTAATCCGAACATTCACTTAGAATGACAGGGATCACTAACCTGGTGATTGGCTTTTACCCTATTTGGGTTTCAATCCTTATACCAGGATTTCGACATTAACCAGAATATAACAGATTAATAAACATATTTTAATAGGCAATCTATATGGTGTGGAAGTGTTACACACCTGATATCGCGTAGTTTTACTCCCTTAGTTAAATCCTTACTATCTGGATCTACAACCCTTAGTCTAAAACCTTGCTCAAAAGCCGGAAGAATACGAAGATTTAGGTTCCCCTACATTCGGCCAACGATTAATAAATACCCGAATTTACAAGCTAAAAACAATAGATCTCCTTACCTTAAAATCCCGAAAGTAACACGATTCGAGTGTTACTGAACTCTGACTTAGAGATCTAAGCAAATGAATCCCCTTCAAATCCTGGAATACCGCAAATGAGAGAAAACACGATATTAGCCAACTATTTAGCCATTCGGCTATAGTCTCCAAAAGCCGAAAAAGATCAAAAGAAAACGCAAATCGATACTTACCTCTATAGAAGGTTTCGGCTATCCCTTGTAGAAAGATTCGGCAATCACAAAAGAAGATTGAAGTGTAGAAGATTAGAGATCTAGGAGTTTTCAGCTTTTTAAGGAAATCCCGAAAAGATGAACTAGATGTGTTTTTGGGCTTTTAGAAGAATTGAATGAAGAGTTTCGGCTTTTAGTGAATGGGAGAAGAATAACAATGGAGATCAGAAGATTCGGCTAAAAGGAAATTTCAAAGAAGAAGAAAGAAAATGTGAGAAAACGATGGTGATTTTTGGCTTTTGGAAGAGAAAAAATGAGAAAAGAAAACAAGTGAGATGGCCTTCAAATTTTCGGCACAGGAAGAGAAGAAAGAGTAGGGTTCTAATGCCAAAATTGATTAGCTATCCCCCTATTTATAGAAATTTCGGCACTTACCTAACCTTGTAGATAAATCCTATCTTTTCTCCTTTATCTTAATCTACTAATCTCATCTAAAAGAGACTTAATAAGCTCCAACTTTTCCCCCTTTATCAGCATAATATCCACATATTTTAAACATTAAAAATCCCCTATTTTGTAGCCTTGTTGCCGTCCCCCCTAGCTCCTCTTTAAATGCCAAATTTGACCCAAAAACATGGGCTCCAAGTGGCCAAAACTTGGGCCTCCTCCTTTACTAGTGACGCCTACTCCCTTCCCTCTTAGTGGCGCCATTTTGCCACTGGGCTACAAGCCCAATCTTGATATTTTTAACATAGGTAACTATCTTTAAAACTTATAATGCCCAAACAGAATATTTTAACTGAGGTCTCAGCCCATTCCTGAACCCAATTAATACC
The DNA here is from genome assembly GCA_005393395.2 of Gossypium australe. Lineage (NCBI taxonomy): Eukaryota > Viridiplantae > Streptophyta > Magnoliopsida > Malvales > Malvaceae > Gossypium > Gossypium australe. The sequence continues at coordinate 44,772,099 of CM016626.1, forward strand.
TCAATTGTAACATCCTGAATTTTTGGGCCTATGCGTTTAATGAGTGAACATGTGTAATGAGTTAATTTAAGTGTTAGGGGTCCAAATTGGGCTCAGGCTTAGGCAGAGGCCTTGGTTAAAATTATCTGTTTGGGCATTATAGGGTTTAAAAGGTAATATCTGTGTTTAAAACATCAAAATGGGCTTGTGGCCCAGTGGTTAGTGGCGCCACTTAGGGAGCAAGGTGACGCCACACAAGGGAATAAAGGGCCCAAATTTAAGTTTCATGGAGCCCAATTCTTTTAGTTTAAGTTAGCTAATTTTCGGCATTTGGGTTAGGTGGAGTGGATGGCAACAAGGCTCAAAAATAGGAGGATTTATATGAATAAGATAATGTAGATATTATAGTTGATAATATGGAAGATAAAAGGAGAATGGATAGGAGCTATCTACAAGGCTAGGAGTTAGCCGAAATTTCTATAAATAAGGAGGGTTCTCTTCTTTATTTTGCGACACTTAGGGTTTCCACCTTTTCTTTCTCTTCTTTCTTCTAAAAGTCGAAAACTCCATTATTCTTTTCTCTTCTTTCTTCTAAAAGCCGAAAACCCCATTATTCTTTTCTTTTCTTTCTCCTAAAAGCTGAAAACTCCATTATTCTCTTCTTTCTTCTAAAAGCCGAAAACTCCATTATTCTCTTCTTTCTTCTAAAAGCCGAAAACTCCATTACTCTCTTCTTTCTTCTAAAAGCCGAAAACTCCATTATTCTTCTTTCTTCTAAAAGCCGAAACTCCATTATTCTCTTCTTTCTTCTAAAAGCCAAAACTCCATTATTCTCTCTTCTTTCTTAAAAGCCGAAAACTCCATCATTCTCTTCTTTCTTCTAAAAGTCGAAAACTCCATTATTCTCTTCTCTTCTTTCTTCTAAAAGCCGAATCTCTATAGATTTCTTCGAATCATCTTCTCTTCCTGATTTTCGCAAAAAGTCGGAATCCTCTGGGAGTAGCCGAATCTTCTCTAGTCGGCTAGGCTTAGGCAGAGGCCTTGGTTAAAATTATCTGTTTGGGCATTATAGGGTTTAAAAGGTAGTATCTGTGTTTAAAACATCAAAATGGTGGCCCAGTGGTCAGTGGCGCCACTTAGGGAGCGAGGTGACGCCACACAAGGGAATAAGGGGCCCAAATTTAAGTTTCGTGGAGCCCAATTCTTTTAGTTTAGGTTAGCTAATTTTTGGCATTTGGGTTAGGTGGAGTGGATGGCAACAAGGCTCAAAAATAGGAGAATTTATATGAATAAGATAATGTAGATATTATAGTTGATAATATGGAAGATAAAAGGAGAAAAGATAGGAGCTATCTACAAGGCTAGGAGTTAGCCGAAATTTCTATAAATAGGGAGGGTTCTCTTCTTTATTTTGCGACATTTAGGGTTTCCACCTTTTCTTTCTCTTCTTTCTTCTAAAAGTCGAAAACTCCATTATTCTTTTCTCTTCTTTCTCTAAAAGCTGAAAACCCCATTATTCTTTTCTTTCTTTCTCCCTAAAACCGAAAACTCCATTATTCTCTTCTTTCTTCTAAAAGCCGAAAACTCCATTATTCTCTTCTTTCTTCTAAAAGCCGAAAACTCCATTACTCTCTTCTTTCTTCTAAAAGCCGAAAACTCCATTATACTCTTCTTTCTTCTAAAAGCCGAAAACTCCATTATTCTCTTCTTTCTTCTAAAAGCCGAAAACTCCATCATTCTCTTCTTTATTCTAAAAGTCGAAAACTCCATTATTCTCTTCTCTTCTTTCTTCTAAAAGCCGAATCTCTATAGATTTCTTCGAATCATCTTCTCTTCCTGATTTTCGCAAAAAGTCGGAATCCTCTAGGAGTAGCCGGATCTTCTCTAGTGGGCTTAGGCTCAGGCAGAGGCCTTGGTTAAAATTATCTGTTTGGGCATTATAGGGTTTAAAAGGTAGTATCTGTGTTTAAAACATCAAAATGGGCTTGTGGCCCAGTGGTCAGTGGCGCCACTTAGGGAGTGAGGTGACGCCACACAAGGGAATAAGGTTCCCAAATTTAAGTTTCATGGAGCCCAATTCTTTTAGTTTAAGTTAGCTAATTTTCGGCATTTGGGTTTGGTGGAGTGGATGGCAACAAGGCTCAAAAATAGGAGGATTTATATGAACAAGATAATGTAGATATTATAGTTGATAATATGGAAGATAAAAAGAGAAAAGATAGGAGCTATCTACAAGGCTAGGAGTTAGCCGAAATTTCTATAAATAGGGAGGGTTCTCTTCTTTATTTTGCGACATTTAGGGTTTCCACCTTTTCTTTCTCTTCTTTCTTCTAAAAGTCGAAAACTCCATTATTCTTTTCTCTCCTTTCTTCTAAAAGCTGAAAACCCCATTATTCTTTTCTTTTCTTTCTCCTAAAAGCCGAAAACTCCATTACTCTCTTCTTTCTTCTAAAAGCCGAAAACTCCATTATTCTCTTCTTTCTTCGAAAAGCCGAAAACTCCATTACTCTCTTCTTTCTTCTAAAAGCCAAAAACTCCATTTTTCTCTTCTTTCTTCTAAAAGCCGAAAACTCCATTATTCTCTTCTTTCTTCTAAAAGCCGAAAACTCCATCATTCTCTTCTTTCTTCTAAAAGTCGAAAACTCCATTATTCTCTTCTCTTCTTTCTTCTAAAAGCCGAATCTCTATAGATTTCTTCGAATCATCTTCTCTTCCTGATTTTCGCAAAAAGTCGGAATCCTCTGGGAGTAGCCGAATCTTCTCTAGTGGGCTCAGGCTTAGGCAGAGGCCTTGGTTAAAATTATCTGTTTGGGCATTATAGGGTTTAAAAGGTAGTATCTGTGTTGAAAACATCAAAATAGGCTTGTGGCCCAGTGGTCAGTGGCGTCACTTAGGGAGTGAGGTGACGCCACACAAGGGAATAAGGTTCCCAAATTTAAGTTTCATGGAGCCCAATTCCTTTAGTTTAAGTTAGCTAATTTTCGGCATTTGGGTTTGGTGGAGTGGATGGCAACAAGGCTCAAAAATAGGAGGATTTATATGAATAAGATAATGTAGATATTATAGTTGATAATATGGAAGATAAAAAAGGAGAAAAGATAGGAGCTATCTACAAGGCCAGGAGTTAGCCGAAATTTCTATAATAGGGAGGGTTCTCTTCTTATTTTGCGACATTTAGGGTTTCCACCTTTCTCTTCTTTCTTCTAAAAGTCGAAACTCCATTTCTTTTCTCTTCTTTCTTCTAAAAGCCGAAAACCCCATTATTCTTTTCTTTCTTTCTCCTAAAAGCGAAAACTCCATTATTCTCTTCTTTCTTCTAAAAGCCGAAAACTCCATTATTCTCTTCTTCTTCTAAAAGCCGAAAACTCCATTACTCTCTTCTTTCTTCTAAAAGCCGAAAACTCCATTATACTCTTCTTTCTTCTAAAAGCCGAAAACTCCATTATTCTCTTCTTTCTTCTAAAAGTCGAAAACTCCATCATTCTCTTCTTTCTTCTAAAAGTCGAAAACTCCATTATTCTCTTCTCTTCTTTCTTCTAAAAACCGAATCTCTATAGATTTCTTCGAATCATCTTCTCTTCCTGATTTTCGCAAAAAGTCGTAATCCTCTGGGAGTAGCCGAATCTTCTCTAGTGGGCTCAGGCTTAGGCAGAGGCCTTGGTTAAAATTATCTGTTTGGGCATTATAGGGTTTAAAAGGTAGTATCTGTGTTTAAAACATCAAAATGGGCTTGTGGCCCAGTGGTTAGTGGCGCCACTTTGGGAGCGAGGTGACGCCACACAAGGGAATAAGGGGCCCAAATTTAAGTTTCATGAAGCCCAATTCTTTTAGTTTAAGTTAGCTAATTTTCGGCAATTGGGTTTGGTGGAGTGGATGGCAACAAGGCTCAAAAATAGGAGGATTATATGAATAAGATAATGTAGATATTATAGTTGATAATATGGAAGATAAAAGGAGAAAAGATTGGAGCTATCTACAAGGCTAGGAGTTAGCCGAAATTTCTATAAATAGGGAGGGTTCTCTTCTTTATTTTGCGACATTAAGGGTTTCCACCTTTTCTTTCTCTTCTTTCTTCTAAAAGTCGAAAACTCCATTATTCTTTTCACTTCTTTCTTCTAAAAGCCGAAAACCCCATTATTCTTTTCTTTTCTTTCTCCTAAAAGCCGAAAACCCATTCTTCTTCTTTCTTCTAAAAGCCGAAAACTCCATTATTCTCTTCTTTCTTCGAAAAGCCGAAAACTCCATTACTCTCTTCTTTCTTCTAAAAGCCAAAAACTCCATTTTTCTCTTCTTTCTTCTAAAAGCCGAAACTCATTATTCTCTTCTTTCTTCTAAAAGCCGAAAACTCCATCATTCTCTTCTTTCTTCTAAAAGTCGAAAACTCCATTATTCTCTTCTCTTCTTTCTTCTAAAAGCCGAATCTCTATAGATTTCTTCGAATCATCTTCTCTTCCTGATTTTCGCAAAAAGTCGGAATCCTCTGGGAGTAGCCGAATCTTCTCTAGTGGGCTCAGGCTTAGGCAGAGGCCTTGGTTAAAATTATCTGTTTGGGCATTATAGGGTTTAAAAGGTAGTATCTGTGTTTAAAACATCAAAATGGGCTTGTGGCCCAGTGGTTAGTGGCGCCACTTAGGGAGCGAGGTGACGCCACACAAGGGAATAAGGGGCCCAAATTTAAGTTTCATGAAGCCCAATTCTTTTAGTTTAAGTTAGCTAATTTTCGGCATTTGGGTTTGGTGGAGTGGATGGCAACAAGGCTCAAAAATAGGAGGATTTATATGAATAAGATAATGTAGATATTATAGTTGATAATATGGAAGATAAAAGGAGAAAAGATAGGAGCTATCTACAAGGCCAGGAGTTAGCCGAAATTTCTATAAATAGGGAGGGTTCTCTACTTTATTTTGCGACATTTAGGGTTTCCACCTTTTCTTTATCTTCTTTCTTCTAAAAGTCGAAAACTCCATTATTCTTTTCTCTTCTTTCTTCTAAAAGCCGAAAACCCCATTATTCTTTTCTTTTCTTTCTCCTAAAAGTCGAAAACTCCATTATTCTCTTCTTTCTTCTAAAAGCCGAAAACTCCATTATTCTCTTCTTTCTTCTAAAAGCCGAAAACTCCATTACTCTCTTCTTTCTTCTAAAAGCTGAAAACTCCATTATACTCTTCTTTCTTCTAAAAGCCGAAAACTCCATTATTCTCTTCTTTCTTCTAAAAGTCGAAAACTCCATCATTCTCTTCTTTCTTCTAAAAGTCGAAAACTCCATTATTCTCTTCTCTTCTTTCTTCAAAAAACCGAATCTCTATAGATTTCTTCGAATCATCTTCTCTTCCTGATTTTCGTAAAAAGTCGGAATCCTCTAGGAGTAGCCGAATCTTCTCTAGTGGGCTCAGGCTTAGGCAGAGGCCTTGGTTAAAATTATCTGTTTGGGCATTATAGGGTTTAAAAGGTAGTATCTGTGTTTAAAACATCAAAATGGGCTTGTGGCCCAGTGGTTAGTGGCGCCACTTAGGGAGCGAGGTGACGCCACACAAGGGAATAAGGGGCCCAAATTTAAGTTTCATGAAGCCCAATTCTTTTAGTTTAAGTTAGCTAATTTTCGGCATTTGGGTTTGGTGGAGTGGATGGCAACAAGGCTCAAAAATAGGAGGATTTATATGAATAAGATAATGTAGATATTATAGTTGATAATATGGAAGATAAAAGGAGAAAAGATAGGAGCTATCTACAAGGCCAGGAGTTAGCCGAAATTTCTATAAATAGGGAGGGTTCTCTTCTTTATTTTGCGACATTTAGGGTTTCCACCTTTTCTTTCTCTTCTTTCTTCTAAAAGTCGAAAACTCCATTATTCTTTTCTCTTCTTTCTTCTAAAAGCTGAAAACCCCATTATTCTTTTCTTTTCTTTCTCCTAAAAGCCGAAAACTCCATTATTCTCTTCTTTCTTCTAAAAGCCGAAAAACTCCATTATTCTCTTTCTTCTAAAGCCGAAAACTCCATTACTCTCTTCTTTCTTCTAAAAGCTGAAAACTCCATTATACTCTTCTTTCTTCTAAAAGCCGAAAACTCCATTATTCTCTTCTTTCTTCTAAAAGTCGAAAACTCCATCATTCTCTTCTTTCTTCTAAAAGTCGAAAACTCCATTATTCTCTTCTCTTCTTTCTTCTAAAAACCGAATCTCTATAGATTTCTTCGAATCATCTTCTCTTCCTGATTTTCGTAAAAAGTCGGAATCCTCTAGGAGTAGCCGAATCTTCTCTAGTGGGCTCAGGCTTAGGCAGAGGTTTTGGTTAAAATTATCTGTTTGGGCATTATAGGGTTTAAAAGGTAGTATCTGTGTTTAAAACA